>CM066230.1:19775609-20375609 GCA_033675125.1 Athetis lepigone | reverse complement strand
GATGGAGAGTAACATAGGCTACGTTTTGTCTCTTTCTAACGCGAGCGAAGCCGCGGGCAAAAGCTAGTACTCTATATATATTACCAAATATAGGGGTTTTGTTTTCCTTTAGTAAGTAAAAAATAATAAGACCCTAATTCTCAAATACTAGTTTCGATTCCCAAGTGTTTCTGTAATGTAAGAAGAGAATCTACTTTAATTTTTTTAAAATTTTTAGTAAAACATCGACCCACAAATAGTAGAATAATGCTATGAGGATTCTATTTTTCATTCACACTCTAAAAGTGTTACATTTTCATTATTAAATTAATTCAAATAATTCATACTTCCCATGCTCTCAGGTCCCAATTGAATTCTATCTTCCAGAACAAAATATAACAATATTAACCAAAATTAATTTAGCAAAACAACGGCTCGACCCAGGAATCGACCGCGCGTCCCTAGCGGCCACTTAATTCTATCACTAATTCACCGGACACACACCGAATTAAAATAACCATGCGTATTACCATAAGTGTCATAGTCCACGCAAAAATAGCCTTTAAAGCCTCCTTCCTAACTTAATTCTTTACGTCTAAAGTTGCGTGAAGTTGGAGCTGGTGGTTGTGTCGCTTTGAGTGGTGTGGTGTGGTATCTAGATGGTCCGCGAAGAGTTTTTTTAATCCGTAATGGCCGCGCCGTTACTGATAACAGCCGGTATGATATACTGACACCGGGAAATATTTTGGAAAATTAACGACTTAGTGTGGAGACCGCTCTGATAGAGTATAATAGTGTTTTATGAATGTCGTTTGAACAGAGCGATTACATTTTGAACACTTTTATCAACAAGAATTGGCTTTCAATTTCCTATAAATATGTGTTATTGATTTCTTTCCTATGAAAGACATCAACGCACGCTATGAGTTGCTTACAAGATACGATTCTTATATCTGTTAGTTAGTCCCTTAAGCTGCTCATCTACTATATAAAAATATGTCGGGTTTTCCTTCCTGACGCTATAACTCCAGAACGCTCGAACCGATTTCCACGGTTTTGCATTCGTTGGAAAGGTCTTGGGCTTCGTGAAAGAAAATTCAGGAAAAATCCACGCGGACGAAGTCGCGGGCAGAAGCTAGTAATACTATAACTACATATAAAAGTCAATGTGTCTTAACGGTGGCTGTTGTGGATGGAACACAACGTCCACCTACGTTAATATCATCGTATGACAAGAACAGGTTGCCCTAATCAGGGTGCAGGTGACGCCGCGTGTCGCTGCTAAAGGAGATCTCGCTAATGGCGCGAAACCAGCTTTTAATGCAGTCGGGGCACTGAGCGATGTGAGAACCTGGGGAAACTAGACCAGAATGTTACTCATTAGGGTAATAAGATAGATGTATGTGTATAAATGGTTTTAATTTAACTATTCTGTGGTCAACGGGCAAGCCCATTTTCTATGTTTCTTACAAGCTGTAATGTCGTGTCGGTTCGTAGAGCTCCTTAACATAAAAGTTGTGATCACGATGCTTGTTGATGCATTTTGTTAATGGGACTTTCTTCAATAGCCTTCTCCGAAATCTATTCTGCATCTTTAACACGGAAATGCTGATTTGAGTCTGTATTTAAACCTTCGAACAACCGTGAATCGAGACACAATAGAAAGACAATAGCAGCGCGACAGCCAGCTGTTGATTGGTCGTCGAAAGATTAAAAGAGACGATAATCCCTGAGTTTGTTTTGGCAATTCCTTTCAGAGACGTAAAAGTTAATGAATATCCTACTAACATAATAAACAATTTTATTTTTACACCCTATATTTCATAATTAATAATAATAATATTTATAATAATAATAATAATATTTATTTATTTCTCCTCACAATACAAATTAGAGTTGGTAAATAAGTTACAGTTTGTAAGTCAGGCGTATGTGAGGAGCTGGTGTCCATTATAGGTGTAAACCTGTGTTACAGATCACCAGGCCCTCACCCCACGACAATTATTAATATAACATTTATTATTCTGAAACTTATGATAACAATTTTTCTTTATCTATTACATAATAATAATAAGTCCTCCTAATTATATTAACCTGTTAGTGTAGCATGTGTGTGTGTGTGTGTGTGTGTGTGTTTTAGCTAAGTAAATCCTCCGTAGCGTCGTAACTCAGATTTTGCAACCAATCCCTAACCACAAGTTTACATTTAGTTTTTGGTAAAGCGTAAATAGAAAGCATTCTGTTAGCCTTATTATAAAGGTTGCAACCTTGGTAGCAGAAAAATCTTTTTGCAAAACTTGTTTTTAAGGTTGTTTTATTACAAACAGAATCTTTTCTACGCCGGTTTTCAACTAACTTCGGGTCGTAGTTCAGCGAGGAGTGTTGTTTCGTTATGGTATCCAGAATAAAGAGTTACCGAACTGTAAGGACCCCGCTTTGCCTGTAGACGTCAATGGTGGGATGAAAGAAAGGCAGAGACAGACTCACTTTTAAAATAGCCCTTTGGGCTCTTTCCGCTTTAAGCATTAGAGTTTTTGAAGTATCTCCCCAAACAGATATGCAATAATTGATCTGTGATTGACCGAGAGCGAGGTAAACTGATTTTATCAATTCCTTTTTAGCGACCAGACGTAGATTTTTAAAAATATAAATTAACTTTCGGGTTCTAGCCGAAACCAATTCAACATGCTGTTGAAAGCTTAACTTGCTGTCGATAAGGACACCCAAGTATTTAATTACGTTCGTTCTTTCTAGTTTAGGACACAAGCAGTCCGTATTATCATACATTGCACAATTATGCGAAACAATGTTATGGTTGGCTACGTCAGTCTCTATATTTCTCAGAGAAAAGGTTATAAATTTTGTCTTACCTACATTCAACGTTAGTATATTATCTTTTAACCAATTAGTGACTACGTTAAACCCCTTTTGTGCATTGTAGAAAGCTTCTTCCCAAGTGCTACCCTTGAAAAGCAAGGCAGTATCATCGGCAAATGTTAGGATTTTGGCCATATCAAGATTGAGTTGACACAAATCATTAATGTAGGCAAGAAAAAGTGAGGGGCCCAAGATACTGCCCTGCGGTACCCCGTACAGCACTTTAGCTTCTTCACTTGTTAGATTTGCTAATTGTACACATTGAGTTCTGCCTGTTAGGTAACTTTCAAATAATTTTAATTGAATGTCCCTAATTCCTAGAGATTCAAGCTTCGTCAACAGTTTTGGAATTGAGACTGTGTCGAATGCCTTCGCAAGATCTAGGAAAATCACAACAGCTTTCTCTTTCTTGTCAAGGTTCGTCACTACAAAATTAACTAGTTCATGAACTGCCTCAGACGTCGATTTTTTTGCTCTAAACCCGAATTGAGAAGGAGATAACAGATTGTTATCTTCTAGATAATTGACAAATCTTGTATTGATGGCTCTTTCAAAAATTTTCGACAGCGTAGGCAGAATTGAAATGGGCCTATAATTGTCGACACAGTCTCGTGCCCCACTTTTGTGTATCGGAATTATTTTAGATTTCTTGAAAACCGTTGGAAACACTCCTGTGGAGAATGCCAAATTACATAGATAAGTTATTGGTTTCATTAAATGGTCTTTATTATCTTTCACTAATTTTGCAGATATCATGTCCAACCCCACAGCACAGTCGCTTTTCAGATTTGTTATTAAATTAAAAATCTCATATTCATCCACCGGAAGCAAAACGAATGAATTTGGGCACGTATTTAAAGCAATAGTTGGCGGGTGATCATTAGTCTGTCCCAGTTTCTCGGCTAGAGATTTACCGATTGTTGCAAAATAATTGTTGACATTGTTGATCGATTTTAAGGGGTCTTTGGGATCAATCAATTCAGTGGGAGTGACTTTAGATTTTTCAGTATGCGTGATATCTTTAATCACTTTCCATAACTTCTTGTTATTGTTTTTTGCCTTTTGCAGTTGAGAGGATTCGTACTCACGTTTTAGTTTTTTCAGAATGTTACAACAAAAATGTCTATATCTCTTGTAGGTAATTTGTAATGTTGTGTTATCTGGATCAGTTTTGAGTTTTTTATGAAGATTGTCGCGATTTTTTAGGCACCTCAAAACACCAGGAGTTACCCATGGCTTCAATATTTTTTTGCGATTAGATGTTTTTATTTCTTTTGAGTTGCGTATGACTAATGTTTCTAGCGGCTTCATAAAATAGTTAGTAGCTGCGTCAACGTCATTCAGCTCATACATATGACTAAAGTCTACTGCTGACAGATCTTCTGAGAACCTAGCATAATCTACGCGCCTAGTTGAATTTGTGTTTGTGGGTTTATACCTAGGCTTGGATGCTACATAGAGTGCAACAGTGTAGTGGTCAGTGAGCGATGTTTGAAGTACAAGGCAGCTAGCAACTAATTTGGTTTTTATTAAAACGTGGTCCAAGCATGTTTTACCATGTGTTGGGAGTATGTTTGCTGGTAGAATTCCATGGTAAGCCATCATATTTAAATAAGATGAAGCATTTGGATCTGAATTATTTTCACAGATATTAATATTTATATCTCCTAATACCCAGACATTTTGTAGACACGAATACTTGGACAGCAATTTATTTAAAGATTCTATAAAGATGTTAACGTTTTTGTATCTTGGTGGGCGATAAATGGCCAATGCTAATGTGTTATTATCAAATTTTACTGCCAAACAGTTTGCTTCGAATAATTCGGGTTCTTCAATCAGATAATGAATATCACTATTGCAGTATATCACAACGCCCTCATTTTGTGACAGATTTTTTGTAGTAGTGTAATAATTATAACCATTTATGCTCGGTATATTGGGATTGGACGGTAACCAACACTCCGTTAACACGATACAGTCCCAATTTACACCACTTCGGGCGATTAATGGAAGTAGCCCGGGTATATTACGTTTTAGACTTCTTATATTCTGTTGTAATATCTTAAGTCCCTTTTTGTGTTCCGAGAAAATAGTTTTGCACTCCTCAATATCAGCTATAGCAGATTCTGCTACACTAAAAGAGTCAATTTCGATCTGTATGTTATTTACTTCATCGAATTTTGGTTGAGTATTTGTCATTCGGGCCAGTAGATGTAGTAAATATAATATTAATAGAAATCCCTCGGGAAAACCATGAGTATCTCGTATTTGTTAATAGTACTATTTTGTCATAACTTGTATTTTAATTTAACTATTCTGTGGTCAACGGGCAAGCCCATTTTCTATGTTTCTTACAAGCTGTAATGTCGTGTTAGTTCGTAGAGCTTCTTAGTATTAAAGTTAAGCTCACGATGCTTGTTGAAGCATATTATTAATGGGACTTTCTTCAAAAGGCTTGTCCGAAATCTATTCTGCATCTTTAACACGGAAATGCTGATTTGAGTCTGTATTTAAACCTTCGAACAACCGTGATTCGAGACACGATAGAAAGACAATAGTAGCGCAACAGTCGGCTGTCGATTGGTCTTCGAAAGGTTAAGAGAGACGATAATTCCTGAGTTTCTTTTGGCAATTCTTTTTAGAGATGTAAAAGTTAATGAATATCCTACTTACATAATAAACAATTTTATTTTTACACCCTATATTTCATAATAATACATTTAACAATTTAAATTGTTTGGTTTTTAGATCTTCAATTGACCTGTTTCAGAAGAATGAATTTGATAACGCTGTTTTAGGATATCGTTACAAAAATTCACAAAAATATTAATTAAAGTATATATACAGTCTATAGAAAAGTGTCGTGATGGCCCAGTGGATAAGGCGCCCGCCTCTCGTGTAAGAGGTTGTGGGCTCGAATCCGGGCAAGTACCAATGTGACTTTTTCAATTCATATGTACTTTCTAAAGTTTATCTTAGACACCACTGACATCCCGTGTCTCGGAGAGCACGTAAAGCCGTTGGTCCCGGTTGTCAATCGAAGAACTTTGACAGTCGTTACTGGTTAGCCAGAAACTCTGACCAGTCTAACCAAGAGGTATCGTGTCGCCCAGTTACTGGGTTGTGGAGGTCAGATAGGCAGTCGCTCCACGTAAAACACCGGTATCCAGCTGAATCCGGTTAAGCTGGCAGCCGACCCCAAAACGGTTGGGAAATGGCTAGGGAGATGATGATGATACAGTCTATAGAAAATGGTTCCTAAATATTATTTTTTTCAAATAAGCTTCATCGACGCTTATGTAATAATAGTATTTGGTATCTGATTATCTTTTTTCACAAACGTGGTATAGAAATTCCATGCTAATAATATAAAAAGTGACTTCGCCTGTCCGTCTGTCTCGCTTTCACACCAAAACTACTGAACCGATTTAAAATAAATTTTGTTCAGAGATAGTCCGTAACGTGAAAAAGGACATTTGATAGTTTTTATCTCAAAAATGCCTCTGGAAATGGTATTGCGCTGGTAAAATCGCGAAGGACAGCTAGTGTCACATCAATTAAATAAAAAGCCATAATCATGGTAAGCATTAGTAATCAGCTACGAATTTATAGCAAACGTAAAACTCTTAATTCCCCTAGTAATTTATAGAATACTTTTAACTTAATCTTTGAAACGGGATATAATTAAATTATTATTGGAGCATTACCTTTTCAAGTTTTCACCCGACTGCCGAAAGAAGGTTTATGTTTTTCGAGCGTATGTATGTCTATGCATTGTATGGTACACTCTACATCTTAAAACGTTTAACAGATATCGACATTCGCGTGTCTATAATAGCATTTGCCCGCGACTTCGTCCGCGTGGATTAATAGCTCCCGTTCCCGGGGGATATCCGGGATGAAAACTATCCTATGTCCTTTCTCGGGACCCAGACTATACCTCTATAAAATTTCATTCAAATCGGTTTGATGGTTTAGGCGTGAAGAAGAGACAGACAGACAGAAAGAAAGACAGAGTTACTTTCGCATTTATAATATTAGTACGGATAAATTTGAAAAAAAAAAGGAAAAATAATAATTAAATAATCATAAAACTCAAGAAGTTGGTACCAATTACATAACACAGAAACAAAACCACCGATTTCCGAAGTTATTTGATTTTTTAAATATTTTTATTAAAATCCCTCGCCATACTATGGAGCGTGTGTACGAAATATTCTGTCCGGTAGTCGGTGCGTAATGAATAGCCGCCGCGCACGGGACGGCACCGAACCCGCGACCCACCGCTGCGTGCTTTATGAGCACCCGTGTCAATAGGTGAGTTTGTTTTAACTCGGGAAAGGATAACGTACCTTAGTATTTGATATGTACTTACAGGCGGTTGCGTTGGTGTATAGTATTCGCGAGGACTGACAATCACTAAGAACAGATTGCAGTGAGGAAAGTATTAGAACAGTAGGTATATGTTTCATGGATGCTAGTTAAAAAAATCGGTCAAATAGAATGTGAAGAAAGTCAAAAGTCAAATCACTTATAATATCATCCATACTTTAATTACTAAAATTATATATGGGTAAGTGTACTAAGTGTGTCTGTTTGTTTGCCCGTGAAAAATTCACGGCAACTCGGAGTGACGGATTGCCGTGATTTTTTTAAGCGGAGATAGTAGATAGTTGAAGGGATGAAGAGTGACATAGGCTATTTTTTACCTCTTTTTAACTCGAGCGAAGCCGCAGGAAAGAGTTAGGTATAAAAAAAAAATACCATCCATGTTCAAAATATAGATCAAAACAAGCTTAGCTTTAATACGATTGTGTTAAACATGTCAACCACCCTTAATGAACCCAATTATCATATACCATCAATACTGTCCCCTAAGGGGCCGGGCGCGGCGGGAAATGTAACGTAATGTTAATTTAAACGCCATTCAACTTGCCATGACAATAAAACATTTATTATTTCAGACAATTTCCCCAAACCATAAACAATAAGCATGCATACATGTAATAAAAACACTCGTCCGGGAACATAGACAGATTATAACGGCCATAGAGCCTCCTTTATGTAGCACTTACATTACAGATAAGGCTAATTGCACGCGAGGGCGCGATGCACGCTGTCGACAGCCGCGCGGCACGACAACGCGTCACTCTCGTGCAAACAGCCTTACGTGCATGCGGTTATGCAGTATGTCACTGTTATGATACAATAAGGATGCTTTTGTGCAACTTTGGGAAAATGATAAGTTTTCAGTCAGACCTATATTAAAAAAAAAGTTTTTTTTATTGAAAAAACTCTTTAGAAGCAATTAAGATACAGTCCGGCGGTTGTTAACTGTTTCTCTAGTGTTGGATACCTTTGAGATTTTCATTCCAACCTTTGTGCATTATTTTTTTCTTATGGAAGTGATAGCACTAGGAAAGGTATTTTGGAAATTCATCCAAAAAACCGTTCTTAGTGCTGACCTACAGTGTAAAAGTTTGCATATTGTAAATTTTCACTTCCTAGCTCCAGTAAGAGAAGTTGTACGTTGTCTGTCAATCAGTCATTCTCAACCGGAATTTACGAATCATTCACATTTTCAAGAGAAATTAAATCACGGTATTGTTGTTCTATATTAATCCCCTAACGAAACCAAGTTTATATCATTTCAATGCGACATATACCTAACACCTTCCGTTTAATATTGAGAACGTTAACCTCATTTTAATTAACACCACATGTATCATAGCAACCTGTCTTTCGCTAGCAATAAATCTTCGGACACAAATGTATATATTATATGCAAATGTAAAGCATTGCAGTTCTCATTCAAACTGCTCCATTTAAAGAGCGAGGTGCTAATCAAATCACCCGGTACTTGTAGCCTATAACTCACAGTTGTAGCCAGTATTTATCTCTGCACCATCTAGTGTAACGGTACTTCTGTACCACTAAGTCGGTACATTAGTGATAAATGTGTTTACAAGAAGACAATCGTCAATTACTACTGTTATGCTATGTTTAAGTGCTGTTTAAGTTCAAGTAAATATTAAATTGTAATTAGAAAAGATTTTAAAGGAGTGAAAAAGAGACTTGCAAACGATGTAGGTACGAGCTGAAGAGGCTCTGGTTGGATTCACTATAAACAGCCTTATTTTAGTATACAGTAAACTTTGAAATTAAAGGGGCAGGACCTGTGATGACCGTCAGATCGCCTCGACGGCTGCCTGCAGTTTTTATTGAGTTCCAATAGCATGGGTTTAGTGAATACGTTTTTCACACTAGATAATATTTTATTTTGTGGTAATACGACGTTACGTATTTGACAACTCAATTTACTAGGTACTAATAAAAAAAATGAAAATTATCCAGAGTTTACAGTGCTGAAATAAAGTTCTTTTTAGAGAAGCTGCTGGTCAGTGATTCTATCTAGTGTGTGTGCTCATAATACATACCTTATTATACAACGACGTCACATCCTTTGGATTTATATAATTCACTATGTAGTCCACTTCCTAATGTACTAGGCATCGCACAATATTTAGAGCTAAAAAAAGAATTTTTTAAAAATATTAAAAGTAAGTAAATTGACCTCACTACGTAGTACCTTCCCCCACTATGATACCTGCGCCCAAGCCGCCATTATTCTTGTCATTCGCTTTCTTTGTGCGGGCATCGCAACATCATTTTTTTTTAGTGTTTAGCTCTGTGTTAGTAGATTAGTTAGTGAAGGTTTTCGTAGCTTAAACTTTTATTTTACCATAATGGGTAAACGAAAACACGAGGATAAAGAATCGCGCATTCGGAAGAAAATAAAACGATTACAAAAACAACTAACCGCTTCTCAGAAACGAGTGAAGGTGAGTCATACTTGTTTACGTTACTTTAGAACTATCCCTAAGTATCGTCACGCATAATTCGTGCAATTATAATAGCATAATATTGTAATCAAATGTGTGTTACGATGTTAAACAACGGGCTACCTATCATAATTATTTATGAATCTACCGTCAATTGATTTGTCGCTATAACTTGTATTTTTTTTTTCTCTCTTCGTGTTTATGTTCTATTCCAAGGTACCTAGTTAACAGGTAGATGTACGTTGACAACGTAGCATGGTTTTAACTACATTACTCCAAATATTTTCGGATGCTATTCTCCGCGACGTGATCGCGGCTGATAGATTTCCGCTCACCTGCCGGTTATTCTTAGTGAAATATATAGCTGATGAGGTGACATTGTTATTCTCCATGACGTGATCATGGCTGATAACTGAACAGTCTCGTGTTATAACGTGATTATAAACCAATGACTTTAAAATACATTGCTGCCAAAGCAGCCTACGATTGTTTCGTGCAATTTAAATACAACGTCCGCGTTGTACTTTACAGACTCCGAGCCTTGGGCACCAAGTGACTTACCGCCTTTGGATCAAGCGCGGGTGGACCTCTCAGAATCAGACGATTCGGATGTGCCAACACAATTTATCAGGTCCACGGTAGCTGCTGGTTTTCCGTTAGAAAATGCAAACAGGACTTCCCTCTTGGATAAAAATATCGAACACGAAACACAAATCGGTGTACCAACACTGCTTACGGAACCAGGTCCTAGTACAAGCAAAGATACGACAACTGCTGCCTGCATTACCCAGGAGTCCCTACCTCAGGAAATATTGGAAGCTCTCGGTGAGATGAAGGGAAAGGACGAAGTCTTTGGACCACCGATTCCTGACGAGATTGCTAAACGTTGGGGGCGTATCCTAGTCGATGGCCTGACGCGTGAGCAGAAGCAAGAAGTTATGGAAAAATTATCGGTACCAGAAAACTTTAAGCTTGCTAAAGCACCTCTGCTGAACCCAGAAATCATCCCGGTTCTAAGCGATCCTGTAAAAAACAGAGACAGATTACTGGAAAAGGCACAAAACCATCTGGGTTATGGAATTGCAGGACTGACAAACCTGGCATGCTCTATTATCGATGGAGACGTCGACAAAATAGAACTCTTAAAGAAAATTTCTGACGTTAATAAAATACTGCTAGACTTACATCATGAAAATACAAAAACTAGAAGAAAACTAGTGATAACATCCTTAGACAAAAAGTTTACACAGCTGATAACCGACGTAAAAAGGGACACTTACCTGTTTGGAGTCAACCTAGGAGAAAAAATAAAGGCGTCTAAAACTGCCGAAAGGTCTGGACTTCAAATAAAACGTAGTGATACTATACCTACATCCCGGAGATACACGCAGCAGGGAAACTGGCGGGGCCCACCCAGATCTCAAGGTCAACAGGCACGCAGACAGGGTGGGCAGAGACCTCGTTACCAGGCCCAAACGAACAAACGGTCGACTCCAGCTGCTCATCGCCAGACACAGCCATCGAAGGCAAACTTCAAGGCACACAAACCATAAACAAGGTAACGATACCCCATGCGGGTAGATTAAGCTACTTTCTTGATGAATGGTGTGATATAACCGACGATCCAATAGTTTTAAGTTACGTGAGAGGTTTAAAAATTTCCTTTTCAAATCCAGTCATTCAAAATGCAATACCCACTAATAAAAATTTCTCTAATTTTGAATTAAACAACTTAAAGATCGAAATATCCAAGTTACAGTCTTCGGGTGCTGTAATAAAACGTGCTGCCGTACCCGACCAGTATTTATCAAAAATATTTCTGGCTAACAAAAGCGATGGTTCATTTCGATTTATCCTTAATTTAAAAAACTTAAACAAGTTTATTACTACACAACATTTTAAAATGGAAGACATACGAACTGTTACAAAATTAATTACAAAAAATTGTTATATGGCCACACTGGACCTTAAAGATGCATATTTTTTAATAAAAATTGATAAAACTAGTAAAAAGTATCTGCGCTTCATGTTCAATGGAGAAATTTTTGAATTTCAATGTCTACCATTTGGCTTGTCTCTTGCCCCATATGTCTTTACTAAACTTATGAAACCGGTGGTGGCCACACTAAGAGATAGGGGTTTAATACTAGCAATTTATTTAGACGATATTATTTGTATCGGAAATAATTACGAAGACTGCCTTAATTGTGTGACCGACACAAAGACATTATTAGAAAGTTTAGGTTTCGTTATCAACTTTGACAAAAGTAAATTACAACCAAAACAATCTCAAACTTTCCTTGGTTTTGAATTGCATTCACAGGATTATTGTTTAAAATTGCCAAGGAAAAAACGAGAAAAAGTTCAACAGTGCATCGAAAATATTTCTAAACAAAAACAAATACCTATTAGAGACTTTGCTAAATTTCTCGGTTTACTTTGCTCCGCATGTCCGGCTGTTTCTTATGGCTGGGTCTATACAAAACTTTTTGAACGCGAAAAGTTCCTAGCTTTGAGAAACTCTGACAACGACTATGATAAAACTATGATGTTACCCGTTAGTTTAAAACCAGACTTCTTATGGTGGATAAACAATATTATGCGTACAAAAAACCCAATACGCAATGGACGTTATGCGTTAGAAATATTTTCAGACGCTTCTTTAACCGGCTGGGGTGTATTCTGTAATGGTGAAAGAACAAGCGGGTTCTGGGATAATATAGAAATTAATTATCACATAAATGTGTTAGAATTAAAAGCTGCCTTTAACGGACTTAAATGCTTCGCTAAACAAATACGCAACAAAGAGATACTGCTGCGCATTGATAACACAACAGCAATATCTTACATTAACAGATATGGCGGAATCCAATACACGAAATTAAATGAATTAGCTCGCGAAATCTGGCAGTGGTGCGAAAAAAGGCAATTACATGTATTCGCGTCATATATAAAATCCAAAGACAATACTGAGGCCGACGAAGAGTCCAGGCGAAGTAACATTGATACCGAATGGAGTCTGTCCCCGTTAGTGTTTAAGAAAATCATTGACAAGTTTGGTTGTCCCGATATCGATTTATTTGCCACTAGAGTTAACGCGAAGTGCGATAGGTACATTTCGTAGAAACGTGACCCGGAAGCGTACAATATTGACGCATTCACTGTAGATTGGGGTTCATTTTTCTTCTACTCGTTTCCTCCGTTTTCATTAATTTTAAGATGCCTACGTAAAATAATAAATGATAAATCCAGAGGAATAATGATAGTACCACATTGGCCTAGTCAGCCTTGGTACCCACTATTTTTGAAATTATCTCAAAGTGAGCTCCTTTACTTTGAACCGGACCCTAATTTAGTACTGTCTCCTTTCAGAACTAGACACCCTCTCTGGACACGACTTACCCTGGTGTCATCTGTGCTATCAGGGAAGCATACGCAAGACAAGGCTTAACACCCGAAACCGTAGAGATTATGATAGCTTCCCTGGCAAATAATTCATTAAAACAATATAATTGCGCCTATAAAAAGTGGTGGCACTTTTGTACCAATAATAATATTAACTTTTATAGTCGAAATATCCCATTAATACTTAAGTTCCTAACGATAGAACTTGTACAGGGGGCTAGCTATTCAACGCTTAACTCCATTCGCTCAGCGTTGGCTCTAATATTGGGCAGACAGTTAAGTGATGATGACCGGGTTTCCCGGTTCTTGAAGGGAGCATTTAAAAAGAACCCTAGTCTACCTAAATATCAGACAACGTGGGATCCAAATCTGGTCCTAGACTATATTGCAAACTGGTATCCGAACGAGGACTTACCAATAGAAAAACTCACAAAAAAAACTGGTAGCTCTTCTTGCGTTATCGACTGGACAACGCGTGCAGACGCTATCATTAATTCGCCTGTGTAATATTAGGGCCAATGATTCAAATTTTGAAATAATTATTACTGATCTAATTAAAACTTCATATTCATATTCATATTTATTTATTTGCGTTCTACAAGGTAAAAAGATGTTGACAAAAGCTTAGAGCTAAGAGCCGTTGTAGACCCTGTAAGGGCACAGCAAAATAGTTTTGTTACAATAGAAAACTTAAAATCTAAGTAGCAAAAGTTTTAAAACTAAATTAACTTATACATGAAAATTCAATTATTATATTAGCATAACATTTAACAACAATAACATAAATAATTCTATTAGTATATATAGTAAATTAGTAGTAATAGTTAATACATATATTAAATTTTATATCACTGATCTGAGACAAACACTTATAGGTTCAGTAGATAACATTATAATTTAATATACTGTTTTCATACATGGCTATATCTATTTTTATTAAAGTCTTTCATTTAAGAATTCTTTCACAGTATAATAGCTTTTATTTAATAGAAATACTTTTAATTTATTAATAAAGATGTTGTATTTTTGTATATTTCTTATATCTTCTGGTAATTTATTGTATATTTTTATAGACATGACATAGGTACTTGAGGAGTGCAATTTTAATCGGGATGTAGGTATGTTTAATCTATTTTTATGTCTTAAGGTAATTTTAGTTTGTATGTCTTCCCTTTTTGAGTAAAATTTTGGGTATGAACGTACGAATTTGCAGATTTCGAAGATGTAGATGCAGGGTAGAGTTAAAATTTTTAGTTCCTTAAAGTGGGGCTTACAGCTATCTGTTTGTTGAATATTGACAAGTATTCTAATAAGTTTTTTTTGTAGGGTGAATAATGCGGGTGATTCTGTGCTATTTCCCCATAATATGACTCCGTATTTTAGCCATGCATAGGCATATGCATAATATGTTACCAACGCAGTATCAATGTCTGTAGTTTTTTTGATTTCCCGAAGGGCGTATGAAAATGTTGATAATTTTACCTTTAATTTTTGTATATGCGGCTTCCAGTTTATATTTGTGTCTATGTCTAATCCTAATAGGGTGAATTTATTTACTGTCTCTAGTTTATAGTTATTAAAACTGAAGTTTATAGGTATAGGTTTTTTTTGTTGAGGGTGAAATGTCATTATTTTTGTCTTATTGTAATTAATTTCTAAATTATGTTCCGTCATCCAATTAGTTGTATCGTCAAGTATTGAATTTAATTTATCATTAATGTTGGTATTAGTTTCGTATGAGGTCAAAATGGATATATCATCCGCAAACAATACGCACGTTTCGCTTATATGCTTCGGGAGGTCATTGATATAAACTAAGAATAAGAAGCAGCCTATCACACTACCCTGTGGAATTGAAGCATTTATTGGTATGTTTTCGGATCGGATTAATTCTATTTCGTTCGTTATTTGGTTAAAGTATTCCACTTCCACTAATTGCTCTCTATGCTGTAAATAAGATGTGAACCATTCGTGACACTTTCCACGGATTCCTATGTTGTATAGCTTATTTAATAAGATGTTGAATTGTACTTTATCGTAAGCTTTCGTCATATCGAGAAGTAATCCTATAGCATATTTTTTGGAGTTAATGATATCGAGGGCTTCTTGTATGTATTTGTAAATGGCGAGAGTTGTGGACCTGTTTTTCCTGAAACCATTTTGACATTCGTTAAATAAATTGTATTTTTCACAATAAGCGTAGACACGGTTGCACATGGCTTTCTCGAATATTTTTGACGCAGTGGGTAAGAGGGCGATAGGGCGGTAGTTATTTGGGTCAGTTTTTGCATTTTTCTTGTGTATTGGCTTTACAAGGGCTTTTTTCAGTAGGTTGGGAAAAACTCCTTCCTCAAAGGATTGGTTTAACAGTTTATAGAATGGGAGAGTTAATTCATCCGCACATTGTCTCAGTAACGTAGGAGGGAGCTCATCAACGCCGTAGCTCGATTTATTTTTTAAGTTTTTTAATAATGCATTCACCTCGTAAGGGTCTGCTGGACTCACAAATATTGAATTATCCGTTGTAGCAGTGATAGATGTTGTTTTTGGTTTATTACCAGATGGGCACGTATTTGTTTTTCCAATAGAGGCGAAGAAATTATTAAAAATAGTAGCCACCTCTTTGGGCTCTGAAGTTGTATTATTATTGTTTGTTTGTATCGTTATATTCTTATTTTCGCGTCTTATCTTTTTGTTTGTCCGTTCATTTATTATTTCCCACATTGTTTTCACTCTATTGCTTGATTTTATCATTTTATGTTTAAAATGTTGTTTTTTTGCTATTGCTACAGTTTTTTTTAATATTTTTTCATATCTTTTATAGTATTTTATTAATATGGGATTTTTGGTTTTGGTTATTAGTATCTTTAAAAGTCTCTTATTTTTGCAACATTTTCTTATACCTGTGGTGAGCCAGTATTTGCTATAATTTTTTTTTATTTTGCATTTTTGTAAAGGGATACATTGATTTAGGATGTTAATTAGGGTTTCGTTAAAAGCTTCATAGTTTTCATTCATATTTTTATCAACTTTTATTATATCGTTCCAATCTATTTCTTGCAATTTTAATTTAAATTTTAAAATGTTTGTATTGTTAAAGCGCCTTTTTTTTCTGTACCAAGTTTTTTGCACGGTTTGCTTGGGTAACTTTAAATGTAAGATGGTGCAGTTGTGATCGGAAAAACCTAACTCTTCTACCGTTGTGTACATATCTTTATGCTCGAAGTTTGTGAATATAAGATCTAAGCATGTTTTAGAATTAGGTGTTATGCGTGTAGGGGTTTTTATATATTGTGTGAATCTGAATTCCTGCATTAGATTTAAAAATTGGTTTGATTTTAAGTTATCAAACAGGACGTTTATATTAAAATCGCCTCCTATAACAACATTGAGCGTAGGATATTTAATGTTAATTTAACTAAGAATTTTTTGTATTTGTTGATAGAATGCTTCTTCTTGTCGTTTGTTCCAATACGCTACTAATATTAACAATCTTTCTTTAGGTAGTTCAGTAGCACATACCTCTAAAACATATTCTATCGACATGTCCGTGATGTCTGTTCTCTGGATGTAGTCTATATGGTCTTGAAGTAGGATACAGACTCCCCCACCTGTTCGAGAGGTGCGGCAGTAAGATGCTGCGAGTCTGTATCCACTAAACTGAATAATGTCCAGCTTCTCCCGCGTAAGCCAGGTTTCCGATATACCTATTGCTTTATATGATGAATTTTGAGAAATAAAAGCTTCAAGGATGTCCTGCTTATTGAAAAGACTTTGAAAATTCTGGAACAGTATTTTAAATGAAGTATCATTGTTAGGTTTATTTACGAAATGTATAGTTTTCATTATCATCTGTTATGGAGGTGAGGCAGGATTGGTCAATATTGCTCGTCGTAACGTTTTCCTGGTAGCTCGAGTTTATTTGTTGATTTTTATTTTGATTTTCTTTGATGTTGGTGGGTTTTGTAGGTTTTCCGTCTATGTATAATATGTTGTTCCTTATAATTGCGTGGAGGCCATTTTTCCTGGCCTTAAGCAGTTCTTCTCTCATTTGTGCTCTCTCCTTCTGTACCAGGACGAGATATGCCTCGTTTAATCATACCTTTCTTCCCTCATCGAGTGGAAATTTGCCCGGGAAAAACTTTGTCCTCATATATAAAGACCACAGATAAATTTAGGCAATCTTTACAAACCGATAAACTCATACTTACTATTAAAAACCAATTCACAATGCGAGTCCTTCGACTATTAGCCGCTGGATTAAAACAGTACTTTCTGAAAGCGGAGTAGATACGACGACATTCTCCGCGCATAGTACGCGCCACGCGTCTACCTCGGCGGTTAAAAGAACAGGCATATCAGTAGACCTTATCAAAAAATCAGCGGGTTGGTCTGGGAACTCTTTGGCGTTCGCAAAGTTCTATGACAGACCACTTATAAACAGGGACAATGATGAGGTTTTTGCAACGGCTATTTGTAATCGGTTTACCGAACATAATAAGTAATTATTGTAACTGCTGTAATTATTTAAAAATAAGTGATATTACTGTCCTATATTTTTATAAGGAAGCTAATAAATAATATTGTTGATTTGAGATAATAACTTAGCGTTTATTCTCTTTACCTCCTCAGCGCTCCTTCTCTCAAGCTTCACCTATTTCGCCTCGAGTTCTAAACATCTACATAGTGAATTATATAAATCCAAAGGATGTGACGTCGTTGTATAATTGATGGTTAAACGAACTTACCTTAAGTGATGTTCGACCATAATTATACAAGACGTCACATCCGAAGGATTTATAACCCATCCCAACCCTACGATTGTATGAACAATCACAAATATCCCTGAAGACTATCGCGAAATAGGCTCTTCCTCTCTGAAAATAATGACAAGAATAATGGCGGCTTGGGCGCAGGTATCATAGTGGGGGAAGGTACTACGTAGTGAGGTCAATTTACTTACTTTTAATATTTTTAAAAAATTCTTTTTTTAGCTCTAAATATTGTGCGATGCCTAGTACATTAGGAAGTGGACTACATAGTGAATTATATAAATCCTTCGGATGTGACGTCTTGTATAATTATGGTCGAACATCACTTAAGGTAAGTTCGTTTAACCATCAATTATTTATGTTAAATAGTCGAAAATTAAATGAAATGCCTTGCAGGGATCATAAAACTCAGAAGCCGGCAACAATTTTCCACTTAAATGAACGCTGATACACGGAACGTGAATACCACAACCACAGATGCAACGGAACGTACACTGAACGTTCCGTTGCATCTGTGGTTGTGGTATTCAGGGCATCGTACTATATCTGAATTACAACACGTACTTATATTGGAAGCAAGCTCTCGCGCAGTGGCTTGCAAGGGTAATTTTATAGCTCAGAAATATTAGTTCCAGACATAACTTTAAATCTCTTTATATTAGCTAGTACCATGTTATATACCCGTGAATGAGCACAAAAAAGTCACAATCATAAGCCGATCTGGCTCTTTGAAACCTCATCAATACTTAATGTGTTATGCAATACTTAGAATATACATTAATCTTACGTTCCCGCTTTCCGTTCTAAAGACTTTATGCTTTTATGAACTAGATTTTAAATCGTAAAATACAACTAGTATATATCTGTATTCAGCTCCTGTTTTGCAAACTCTTTTAGCATCGACACAGGAATTTTTGTATTACAGGCTTTTTATAAGATTTTAAAGTGACATTTAACTGATGACGCCTGACTAGACAGCACTCCATTTCTGTTTTAGTACCTTTACACGGAGTGAAGAAAGAAGTGCGTCACTCACATGGGTGACAGTTTACTGCATGTAAAGTTCATTGAATAAAACATTTCGAGAAGATGGCGGCGCCGTCAACTCGCCTCACAATTAGAAAGCGCGGGATTATTCTGGATTAGCGTCATAGTGGTGAATAATCTGCTGCGATACGACTGCAGCACTCGCGCCATTGTATTGAAATGAATACTGAGCGGTGTGAAGTTAGCTGACGACTGCCATTACTGGATTGCTATTTTTGCCGATCAGGGAAAAAGTAATCGAGTTGTGTGCAGGTTCAGATCATATAGAGTTTTGTTGAATGAAAAAGTCAAGTTTATGCTCTCGAGTCTCCAGTTTTTACTTTAAATAAATATGAAGTTCTTTTCTTACTGTTGTACTAAGAATTTACTGAGATCAGTATTTTAAAAAACCATTTATCGCTTGAAGATTGCAAAAAAAAACTTAATTGTATCTACTTACTAGTTGGCTTGATATCTGACGCCTAACGTGTGATCTACAGCTGTCATTCTACATCGCGGTATGAGAGTTTGACGCGTCACTGGCATTTATACAGAATCTACACATACCTCCAAACGTATTGTTGTCCCACTGCAGGAAACATGCCTCTTCTTATACAGAGAAGGCACGATCATTATACTTACATCCAATTATAAGTCCAGGTTTTCTCACTAATAATTGACTGAGCAGGTACTTTAGTACTATACTTCAGTATGAAATACATCACGTACTCACGATAATTTTTAATATAAGTTAAACACTTGGCGACATTCTCAATGATATCTTTAACTAGAAGAGAGCCATTCTACCTCCCTGAGGGCCGCCCCTCGGCCCCGGGGCACTCCAATACGAAGCCATTTAAATAACAATACCGATACAGGAAATAAATAAACGAACTCAATGAGAAAAACGTAATGATTTCTCCATTTCCTCGGAAGTGTTTTGTATTTTATGGAAATGAGCTACGATTGCAAATTCTATAATTTACATAAGAATTGATTATTCCGAGGTGTTCCACTTTAACATATTACCTTCTCCATTAGGTTTATTAAGCTAGCCCGAACTATGTTCGCACGGGTTTAACAAACTCTTGGAAGTTTCTTTACTATAATTATTATACATGAATATAATTATTATACATGAATTTTACATATAAATCTTCCTCTTTAATAACTCTTACCTATTAACGGAAACCGCGATAAAATCCGTTCTGAAGATCTAAGTGTAAATACAGACAGGAAATTTAATTTTATTGTACGTGAAGATACAGGAATAAACGAGTGGTAATCGAGTTAACGGCCCGTAGGAGGCTACAAAACTCATGCTGACGGAACTTTTAATACAAGACATGGACTCGCTCTCAACTTTATGTACATTTCAAGTTAAATACACTAATAAAATAACAAAAACGTCAATTCAGAAAAGAGTCCTAAACATTAATTAGTCTCATAAAACAGTTGAGTAATTAATAGGTAGCTCTCATTAGGTTTAATTGCTTACGATAAACCAATCTGGAACAATTGGAAAGTAATCAGCTAATAGGTTTATATTAACTTATCGTTTATTGTTGCAGGTACGTCTACTGCTGTAATCAAGAGTGAGTGCTCCCTCCCACCCTTCCCTAACTAAGGAGGGGGGGGGGGGGAAGGAGGTATAGCGATGCAAATGAGATGATCGTCGTGATTCAAGTGAACTGCCATATCGACAAGTGGGATGTAGGGACGTACGGAGGTGAGTTTTCGAAGGAAACGCGGCGGTTTTATTTGTTAGTCGACGAATTTTAATTTATAGATATATGCTGAGGTTATTTATTTATTTATTAAGTGCCGAACTGCCGACTAAGTTTTGATACCGTTGTGGAAGTGATACAAATATTTAGTTTTTGAAGTAACGAAGCAGCCAAGTCTAAACTTGAGCCAAATTCGATAAAGAATAGAGGTAAACAAACCGTTGCTCGGTTTTTCTAAATAACGAGGTAATATGCATGTTATTTGAGTGAATCTAGTGAAATATGCTGCAATAGGATTTCGTAATAAATAGTTAGCGTGAAAAAGGCGATAATCATGTAAGTAATAGAAGATTTGTAAAAAATTAGTTATGATAACCCTAATAAATTGGTTTGTTTACCTGTATTCTTTATCGAATTTGGCTCAAGTATAGATTTTGTTTGGTCGGTAGAGTTAGAACGTGTAGATTCAGAAGTTTGGCTCTACATAAGATCTGATGTCTTTTTCACAGGGCAAACCTTATGCGGTCGTTTTGGCAACATTTTACATAAAATGTTTTTGGTGGGATTTCAGTTCTTTCTGTAAATTGCTAGACTAGGCAGTCTTTTAAGTGTTTACTTTTTTTTCTGATTTTGGGGTGTATTTCTTGCACATTAGCAGTGCCTGAAGTTTCATAGCATATTCTCAGTCTTTGCTTTTTTACTTTGATGATTTAATGATTACCATCAAACTTCCCCATTTTAGGGAATTGGGGGCGAAAGTTATGTTGCTGTATACTAAACTTAGATTACATACCAAATTTCACCATTCTAGCACTTCAGGAAGTAGCCAAACATTTTGATGATGATCAGTGACTTTTTTATTTTTATTCCATTCATTTAATCATATGACATATAATTTACATTTTTAAATATCAATATAAAAATAAACATTTAAAAATATAAAAAATAGTAGCCCACCGGCATCGGGAACAGGGTCATTTTTATTATTATTATTTAATCATTTATTGTTTTTTTTTGTTATTTACTTACATTGTTTTCACTTAAAGAAGCACCAAAATGAATGTGACCAAGATTTTGAAAAACATGATTTTTTTAAAAGGAGTGTCCGTGGAGTTTCTTGCCTGTTCTTCTCCATAGAGATCTACGTTTTGGAACAGGCAATTAGCGTCACTTTTCTGACTGACCGACCGACTCTTTGACAATTCATAAGTGCCTATAAATGGTCTAAGTGAAATAAATGCCTTGAATTTTGAGTGTGTTCATATGTCTGTGACGAAATCAGTGTATTTTGGATGTTAATAAAATCTAAAGTAGAGCTATTCAATTGAGACTCTTTTTAAAAGTTAAACGTTGAATGTTAAATGTTACATGTCAAATGTCAACTTCAACTTCAACTCTTTATTATTGGCATTTGTGGAAAAGACACCACAATTTTGCCACGACCATGTTTATTTTACAATATCTCAATCGAAGAAAGATTTATAACAAAAAATTAAATATAATGCAATAAGACTGCGAAGGTCTCCTCTTCGTGAAGAGTCCTAGTCCGTCAGAACCTCTTGAGTGAATCAGCAGGGTGTACCACGTGCAGGTGAGGATGGCTTTGACCCTGGAGAGTGGAGGTGATGTTAGGGCCACTTACACCCCATGTCAAATGTCAACTTCAACTCTTAATGAATGGCCTTTGAATGTCAAATGTACAATAAATGTTAAATGTCAAATGTACAATAAATGTTAAATGGTAAATGTTAAATGTTAAATGTTAAATGTTAAATGTTAAATGTTAAATGTTAAATGTTAAATGTTAAATGTTAAATGTTAAATGTTAAATGTTAAATGTTAAATGTTAAATGTTAAATGTTAAATGTTAAATGTTAAATGTTAAATGTTAAATGTTAAATGTTAAATGTTAAATGTTAAATGTTAAATGTTAAATGTTAAATGTTAAATGTTAAATGTTAAATGTTAAATGTTAAATGTTAAATGTTAAATGTTAAATGTTAAATGTTTAATGTTTAATGTTTAATGTTAAATGTTAAATGTTAAATGTTAAATGTTAAATGTTTAATGTTTAATGTTTAATGTTTAATGTTTAATGTTAAATGTTAAATGTTAAATGTTAAATGTTAAATGTTAAATGTTAAATGTTAAATGTTAAATGTTAAATGTTAAATGTTAAATGTTAAATGTTAAATGTTAAATGTTAAATGTTTAATGTTTAATGTTTAATGTTTAATGTTTAATGTTTAATGTTTAATGTTAAATGTTAAATGTTAAATGTTTAATGTTTACATGACATGACATGACATTGACATGACATGACATTGACATGACATTGACATGACATTGACATGACATTGACATGACATTGACATGACATTGACATGACATTGACATGACATTGACATGACATTGACATGACATTGACATGACATTGACATGACATTGACATGACATTGACATGACATTGACATGACATTGACATGACATTGACATGACATTGACATGACATTGATTTAATGATTTAATGATTTAATGATTTAATGATTTAATGATTTAATGATTTAATGATTTAATGATTTAATGATTTAATGATTTAATGATTTAATGATTTAATGATTTAATGATTTAATGATTTAATGATTTAATGATTTAATGATTTAATGATTTAATGATTTAATGATTTAATGATTTAATGATTTAATGATTTAATGATTTAATGATTTAATGATTTAATGATTTAATGATTTAATGATTTAATGATTTAATGATTTAATGATTTAATGATTTAATGATTTAATGATTTAATGATTTAATGATTTAATGATTTAATGATTTAATGATTTAATGATTTAATGATTTAATGATTTAATGATTTAATGATTTAATGATTTAATGATTTAATGATTTAATGATTTAATGATTTAACCTACCCACTACCTACCCACTACCTACTCCATAGAAATATAAATAACAGGAGAAGTGGCAAGTGGGCGTGTCGCTGTCCGCGCAACATGCAATCGTGCTACAGGTCGTACGTAAGTGGCCGTGTCCGCGAACTAGTGTGCTTTCGAACGCCATCGTGTCAACAAATTAAAATACCGTATTGTTCAGCGATTTCTTGCAAAAAGTGAAGCAGATACCAAAACTATGTCAACAATGGAATCTCATTTCATATATTTTTTCCTATATTTGTCTTTAAAATCATAAAAAATAACAAATCGAAAAATATTTTCTGTTATTTCGTTTCTAAGCATCACAGCGACTGCATTGTTTCTGCTGAAATACATTGCTCCTTCACAACTACGCAAGTTTGTCACTTAGTGACAAGACAAGCAATGTAAAAATCACAAAACTATATTTAACTAAACGCAAGAATCGCGTGATGCGGCCGCTGGTTCTTGCCGTGAGTTAATGATGTCCATGTGCAAATCCTTTAGCGTAGGTTATCGACAACAAAGTCGCCTGACGAATAAAATATTGTTTGGGAGTTATTTGTTTTAATTTGTCCACCGTTTTAATCCGCTTGGAATATCAAAGTAAATACTAATATTTACCCTGTTTTAATTTTGTTTTATTATTATTAGTCATATGTGACCAAATATTACAGCGTCCTTAAATATTTCCCCCGGCTTACCTAACACGGTTCAAGTGCATGTCGCGTGGCATCTGGGCCATCGTGTCCATTTTGTATCAGTATTATACCATCGTAAAAAAATAATAAATAAATAAATAACTGCATCGTATTCATATTTATAAAATTCAAAAATGCTTTTAAGTTACACAAACCCAAATTTATCTATTTACGCCATCTTTTTATTTAGTTTTACTTCCGAGAACCCAAAAAGGATTTGGTCGATAATAAATAGAAGTTTCGATAAATTTCCGATTTAGTCAATCACTAGCGTAAATGTAAAATAAATTGCATTTGCACAGCACAACGATAGCCATCAATGTTAATGTGTGAGTAAGTTTTACGGTGCATGGTAAATACACGCTGTGTAGGTGTTTTAAGGTTCATAATTGATTGTGTTGTACGTTCTAGTACAAGAAATGCGGGTGTGTGCGCGGCTGCGTATCTATTGCTTTTACTGAACTGCGCGTGTAGTAGTTGCCGTGTGGTAGGGATAACAGGAGACACAGGTATTCGATACATTTTCGTCTACAGGGCATATCTCCTTCTTTAATATATCTATGACCTACCCACTACCTACCCACTACCTACCCACTACCTACCCACTACCTACCCACTACCTACCCACTACCTACCCACTACCTATCATCCACTACCTACTCACTACCTACCTACTACCACATCAAAGGGACGTTCCTTTACATTTCAAGTGACATTTTACGTCAGATAATTCGTGTTTGACGACGATACGATACTAACGTCACTCAATTGTTTTGGCTTCCCGAAACCTCTCGACTAACACTTGAACTTTATGGTACGGTGTTAAAGCTCAAATTGACTCTACGTTTTAGTTAGAAAACGTTTGTATGGGAAAAAGAAAAGGGCTGTTTTTAGGGCTTTCCCGACAATTATTCGTCTTTTTTCGCCGTATAAACCATCATTGAACTACAACGAACATTTAAAAAAAAAAACAGCCAAATCGGTCAAGCCGTTTTCATGCCAAGTCGTGACAACGGAAAACGGGTTTCATTTTTATATATATAGACAAGCGAGAGAGAGATGTTTATTTTGTTCTTATTATTAACAGGAGAGTTAAATTTGTTTAAAAATGTTATAATAGGTAAATCTGATTTATTTCTGAATTATAATTGATGAATCTGATTTTTCAGTGTAATATTGCAGATTATGAAAATAATACTGTAACGTTTTTACGACACATTTACGTATGTATGTGATACTTTTTGTTTTATACATATACATATACATTTATTTTGTTTTTATTATTACCGAGAGAGAGATTTTCAAATTTATTTATCAAAAATATAATAAAATTGTATTGATTAATTTATTTATTTTATTTATTTATTCAAACTTCATGCACAAGCGTACAAGGGCGGACTTAATGCCTTAGGCATTCTCTACCAGTCAACCCAGAGTTGATGACATATAAACATGGCAGGTGCATTATTAATAACAATAAAAGGACACAAACTTACAGAAAAACAAACAAAAAAATAATAAAAAAAACACATAATTAAGTGGGTCGTCTTAAAACTAACACAATATAAGTTTAATATATATCTTTATATATATAATTCTGCTGTGCGTGTGTATGTCATTGAATTCCTTCTAAACGGCTTGACCGATTTAAACGAATTTTTCTGTATACGTTTGAGTGGCGCCCTGGATGGTTTAGATTCACAAATCAGCCCGGCAGATGGCGCTGATTGCCTGAAAAAGCATGTGATCTCAGAAACGGCCCTATCGATTTCGCTGAAATTTGATATGTGGGGGTTTTCGGGGACGAGAAATCAATCTAGCTCAGTCTTATGACTGGGGAAGCGCATGTTTATAATATGGGCGCTAATTAGGCTATATTTATTGTAATCTTATATCTACCCGTGCGAAGCTGGGACGGGCCGCTAGTACACATATAAATACAAATTTATCGAAGAGATATATATACTTAATATAAATATGTAATATATAAATATATAATATATAAATATGTAATATATAAAAATAAATATATAATATATAAATATGTAATATATAAATATACAAGAAAGAAAATGGTGAAAAAACTCTGCTCATTTGTTATGAAAATAGATCCTCAACTTCCGCTTAAATGCATATCGACTAGTGGCCGTCCTGATATCGAGATAACATTTTCATGTTCAAATTCAAATTTTGTTGAATAAGTAAATAATTATTGTGCTGTGTGAAGATTGAATGAGTAACTTATTTAATGATTGAATAATTGAATGACTGAATAATTGGATGTTGAATGATTGGATGATCATTAAATCATGACTCTTCTCGTTTTTTGATGCCATTTTATTTTAATTCTTTATTTTAATTCTAGTTTTATTAATTTTTTATTTTAAATATTGTGTATTTTGTTTAATACGCTTAGTAAATAAAATATTTCCCTCCTTAAAGCATTAAATCATTAAATCATTAAATGAGTTGTCAATGTCATGTCAATGTCATGTCAATGTCATGTCAATGTCATGTCAATGTCATGTCAATGTCATGTCAATGTCATGTCAATGTCATGTCAATGTCATGTCAATGTCATGTCAATGTCATGTCAATGTCATGTCAATGTCATGTCAATGTCATGTCAATGTCATGTCAATGTCATGTCAATGTCATGTCAATGTCATGTCAATGTCATGTCAATGTCATGTCAATGTCATGTCAATGTCATGTCAATGTCATGTCAATGTCATGTCAATGTCATGTCAATGTCATGTCAATGTCATGTCAATGTCATGTCAATGTCATGTCAATGTCATGTCAATGTCAATGTCAAGAATGTGAAATGTGAAATGTCAAAACGATAAATGTTAAAGGTGACAAGGCGACTTCTCATACGCAAAAACCCTCATTGAGTCCATAATACACCGATTTTGTCTTTGTCACTGACACACCGATGATCATCAAAATGTTGACGGTGTTGGTCTGCTGTTGGTCTGTGGGGGCAAAAAGCACTATGTCTTTAAATCATTTTAGCACTATGTCTTTACATTTAACATTTAACATTTAACATTTAACATTTAACATTTAACATTTAACATTTAACATTTAACATTTAACATTTAACATTTAACATTTAACATTTAACATTTAACATTTAACATTTAACATTTAACATTTAACATTTAACATTTAACATTTAACATTTAACATTTAACATTTAACATTTAACATTTAACATTTAACATTTAACATTTAACATTTAACATTTAACATTTAACATTTAACATTTAACATTTAACATTTAACATTTAACATTTAACATTTAACATTTAACATTTAACATTTAACATTTAACATTTAACATTTAACATTTAACATTTAACATTTAACATTTAACATTTAACATTTAACATTTAACATTTAACATTTAACATTTAACATTTAACATTTAACATTTAACATTTAACATTTAACATTTAACATTTAACATTTAACATTTAACATTTAACATTTAACATTTAACATTTAACATTTAACATTTAACATTTAACATTTAACATTTAACATTTAACATTTAACATTTAACATTTAACATTTAACATTTAACATTTAACATTTAACATTTAACATTTAACATTTAACATTTAACATTTAACATTTAACATTTAACATTTAACATTTAACATTTAACATTTAACATTTAACATTTAACATTTAACATTTAACATTTAACATTTAACATTTAACATTTTTTTTAGGGATGGGCCGAAATTCGTTTCACATTCGGTTTAACCGAATTTCGGTGGCTTGAACCGAACTTCGACATTCGGCCGACTTTCGGTTCAAATGCCGAACATTCGGTCCAAGATAAGATTTAATTAACTCAACTATTTTTACAAAAAAAAAACAATAAACTAGTAAAACTACTATCAATCATACTAATATAATCAGTCATTTATTGTTATATAATTGTTATCACTACACAATCTTTTCAGAAAATCAAATAAACTTTTAATAGTTATTAACGAAAATGTAAATTATTATTAACGACCTGGACCTCTTGACATGGACATCGAAATAATTAAGGCATACTAAGTAATTTTATTTTTAAAAGTAGCTGTAGTAAGTAATAGTAAGCTTTTTTGCAATTTGCAGCTTAGTATCGGAGAGTGATGTAAAATATTCGCTGTATGAAATGGACATTTTTACACTTGTATGTGGTAATATGAAATTGTTATCGAGCCAATGTACAGTAAAACTTAAAAAAGCACAATATATTATTTATGCACGTCCACATCTCGCTGCTAACTGAAACTATTTTAGCATTACATACGAGTATCTGGTCGATTTTTTTTTCAGTAGGTAGTTCATAAATATGAGGTAAAATAGTCTCACTAAAATATTTTCGACTTAATTTGGCATCAGGTATTTGGGCTTTAATACAGTCATTAATCGATTAAATCCAGGATCTTCTACAATCGACATAGCATAGGCACTATCGCTCCCTACAAAGCGCGCCAGAAATAACCGAAGTTCGGCCGAATTTCGGCCGAATTTTAAAATTTTACCGAATGTTCGGCCGAAGTTCGTATTCGGTACAAACCACATTCGACCCATCACTAATTTTTTTTTATTGACATGACATTGACATGACATTGACATGACATTGACATGACATTGACATGACATTGACATGACATTGACATGACATTGACATGACATTGACATGACATTGACATGACATTGACATGACATTGACATGACATTGACATGACATTGACATGACATTGACATGACATTGACATGACATTGACATGACATTGACATGACATTGACATGACATTGACATGACATTGACATGACATTGACATGACATTGACATGACATTGACATGACATTGACATGACATTGACATGACATTGACATGACATTGACATGACATTGACATGACATTGACATGACATTGACATGACATTGACATGACATTGACATGACATTGACATGACATTGACATGACATTGACATGACATTGACATGACATTGACATGACATTGACATGACATTGACATGACATTGACATGACATTGACATGACATTGACATGACATTGACATGACATTGACATGACATTGACATGATATTGACATGACATTGACATGACATTGACATGACATTGACATGACATTGACATGACATTGACATGACATTGACATGACATTGACATGACATTGACATGACATTGACATGACATTGACATGACATTGACATGACATTGACATGACATTGACATGACATTGACATGACATTGACAGATACGTCAAACGTTCGACGTTGAATGTTAAATGTTGAGTCAAATGTCAAAGTCAATTTTTTTTACTAAAAGAATGCTACTTCATTTTTGAGCAGTACGTTGTATGTTGAATAAGTTTTTCCCCGCGGAGGAAATTAAGTAGCAGAAGAATGAAGGCACTAGAAGATGTGACTTCGTCGATTGGTTAGGTAGACATGGCACTATGGCAAGTCGACCCGTATGTTCACACATGAAAGGTCAAGATGAAGGTAGTCCCGCTCACGTCTCGCGACACTAATCAAAGGCAGTCCTCCTATCAGTGTCGGTTAGCAAGACAGGCGGTCGAGCGGACACCATCAAAATGTCGGGCCGTGTGTTCACAGCAGGCCTAGGGCAGGGCGCGCCCCGCTCGCAAATCGCGATAATCCGCGATACTCTGTTTTGTGCCCCATTGTACGGACTCGTGACTTTGGAAACATTTATTATATAGTCGAAATTCTTGGTGATGGCAATGTTTCCGATATAAAAGAGACCCATTACATTTTTTAGTAAGTAGGTAGTTAGACAGTAGTTTAATTTTATGGTGCCGAGAAATTATGCGCCTGTTGTACACGAGGTTGTAGATTCGCAACCTAGTATGGACACCTATTCCTGTAAGGATAAGGTGCTAGGTTTTACATTTCAAACGAAAGATTTAATCAAAAAATCTGAAGTATAATATGATATTTTTTTTGGGGATTGGGAAATCATCAATGGACTGCTCCCGTCCTGGGTATGATACATTGAAATTCATTTTACTTCCTATTTGTGCTTTATTTACATGAAGTGACTGCCTATCAGACCTACTACGACACCCCAGACATTAGCTAATACTCACATTGAACTTGGTAGGCTGACATTATCATTAGATACTTACTTATTTGGTATGACACATCTCCCTCACAGCCTGCGTACTAATCTGAAGAGCTTGCCTGTGCGAGTGCCTGCTGACGAGTTTATTAGCGACGCTGATGGCTTCCATAATTCAATACCGACGGCTGATCGACGATAACTGTACTCGCACGGAATGTTCGAGAAATCCTGCTTAGTATGATCGGTTAATATGTGGAAAGTTTACTTATCTCGCCAGGAATTTATTGGTTGTCCGCTTATAAGGTTGTAACTCTTGAATGAAGATTCTAAATATAAATTTATTACTGGGTAGGCTAGTTACTGTTGTTGTGTGATTGTTATCCGATTTAATATGACTTGAGCGTAAAATAATAATTATCAACAGATAAATATCTTATGACTAACATGCGGCCATCTGATTCCAGACTAGGCAGGGCGTGTACTATGGTAAACAGATAACTTATAAAAATACTTAAATATTTTATAAACACATACATATTAATATAAATAAATAAAACCCAAACACAGAAAAAATATCAGGCTCATCACACAAAGGTTAGTCCTGGGTGAGAATCGAACCACGACCTCCGGTTTAGCTGTCAGGGTAACTACCACTAGATCAACAGGCAAGTCGTATAATACATGACTGTGGTGGATTAATACAAACAGTTTAGAACAAAACGACTTTGACTGAAGCCGACACAAGAACGTAGAATCCCAAACATGACTCACAGTACGTCACGTAGCACCGTAGCACTCCACCGTAGCACCCACCGTAGCACAGCGTAGCACCCACTAACATAATATTTTGCGTTTCTCACGTGTTCCTACAAACCGTTACAAGTCGGCCATTGTAATGCAGCGCAAGTTCATCACCGCGACAGGCTTGAGAACCGCACTCATAGACCAACCGCGTGACAGACAGGCACGTAGGTATAAACATATCGGATACGACAGCGAGTGAATAACGTGGCGGTGACGCAGTGAGATGTTATAACGCGCCCGCTGCATACATCAATGTGTCTGTCTGATCTGTTTGAAGTTTGAATAATCTATGATGGTTAAGCTCGCAGCTGGACGTAATTTGTTTAAAGCAGAGCGGTGTTTTTGTTGACTAACAGAGTTTGTGTGAAGTGGACAACAAAAGTGGGGTTATTTTAAATTTATTTATTTATTTATTTAACCATGTACACCTACCTGCTATCTTTGGACTTAGGTGTTGTATCACTGCACACTCGGTTAATACTAATATTATGTTAAAAATTCACGGTTCCTATTATCTACTAGCTACAATTAGTTATTTTTTAAGAATCAATAAACTTTGTAGAACACTCGTTGTGTCGTGTTATACAATAATCTTAGAAGTTGTTACAATGTACTTTAACCGGTAGTTCGTAGATCAGGTTTTTGGTGAATAAACTACATTCTGACAAGTACAGATGACTTGTCTTATTTATTTATTTATTTTATTAGGAATTCCAACAAGAAATACACATTTACATACATAAAAATATTCAAACACAACCATGCCATGTGTTTCCTCACTTACAGGAATCCACATCATGCGTAGACCATTAAGTTAACGATAACATATTATAAAAAAACAAAAAGTGACATAAGAACCAAATACATTTTTTCAGACCAGTTATATACGAACAAGCAGTTGTGCAAGAGAAAAAGAAAATACAGGTTAATTAAAAAAATATTGTTAATCAAGATCAAAACAAATTAGAAAATAAGCCGTGAAAATAAGGTCTTGCCGGTGAAAGATGGTTTTTCAAAAACGTCATTCTCTATCACGGTAATTTTTTACATAAAAGCGATCGACATCTCAGTAACTGCAATAACTACATCCTTTTAAGTCGTGAAATTTGATAGTTCTATCCTTTATCGGTTATATATTATAGGTGTTTAAGTAAACTGTATATAAATCAGTCTTTGTCTTGAAATTAGTTATAGTATGCGCTCACACCCAATAGGATAGAATCAATAAACTCCTTGTCTTGTTTATGAATGCTCCCGGATGCGTCCTCTCACGCCAATAGAATACATCTAGCATCTAACGAGGCTATTCCTAGGCCCTAAACAAAGCGTCTTAGACACCAATAGGCCTTAGCATCGCAGGCCATCGGCCAATAAGTCAGGGCTACAAATAACCGCGCGACACCGCGACGGCGCATTCCCACTGATGCAAATTGTAAGCACTGCCTATCTGATCTGTTGTGGCCATGGAATGGGACTGAAGAGGACTGAATTGTGTAACTAGTTGGGATGATTAACCTTAAAAAATGTATGTATTTGTGAGCCAAGTTTAAAATGGTAGCACGAATTGAACGCGCACACTGTGAGTATTGAACGCGTCATAACTCTGTTAGGGTACATTAAAAATTTCAAAAATGTGTGTGATCGGCACTTTTGCTAATGAAAGAGTTGATAACTTAAAAACGGCTTAAGCAATACCCATGAAACATGTCTAAGAACTATCGCCAGATAATCTACTTTCAAATAAAAAAAAACCGAATCAAATTGGTTCATCCGTTTAAGAGCTACAGTGGTACAGACAGACAGACATAGCAGCCAAACTCGTTACACTCTTCTTTTTGCGTCTGAGGTTAAAACATAGCAACTTACGTAAGTTATTTATTAGAAAATAATATACCGCTTTCCGTATTCTTTGGTAGTAATTTTAAACTAGCTCGTCTCATTTCTATCGCCTAGCGTGGTGTCCCTCGCGCTGGTATCCGTGCGCCTGCGCCGATTTACATACAACCAGTGAATTGTGTTGGGCGCGGCGTATTGGTGATTGTGTACGTAATGGCCCCATCTGTACTAAACGCGGGATTGTATTGAAATTAATATCGAGTCAGCGTAGGAAAGATTAAGCTATGAAAAGGAAAAATAACGAATAGACAATTATGTATGTTTGATTTTAAGACTAAATACCATTACCAGTATTTAGTATATTTAGTCTAGACATGTCAAGTATAGTATGTCAAAGTACTAATAATAATAATAAATAATAATACCAGCCTATAACTGTCCCACTGCTGGGCAAAGGCCTCTTCTCATACAGAGAAGGCACGAGCATTGATCACCACGCTTGCTCAAGGCGGGTTGGCGATTTCGGACTTATATTAACTACAAGTCCAGGTTTCCTCACGATGTTTTCCTTCACCGATGTCTGTGATGTCTAAGATAAACTTTAGAAAGTACATATGAATTGAAAAAGTCACATTGGTACTTGCCCGGATTCGAACCCTCTTGCATGAGAGGCGGGCGCCTTAACCACTAGGCCATCACGACATCACATGTCAAAGTACTGCAAGAAGAAAAAAAAATTACATGGTTTATTTTATGTATTTTTAATTTTTCCTTCTATCTTAACTTATCTTTTTAGTCTCGTGCTTCCAAAGTACAGGTGCTGAGTTCAATTTTCAGGGCGAGCGAAAAATTCTATTGAGTTTTTGTTCTGGATGTGTGTCATTGCAAATTGCCTATTCGTTTTTAAGAGCGGATATTCACATTTTAAACTAAGTTTATGTGTATGAATATACATAGATATTAAGTTTAAATAATGCGTCTTAATTCATTGTTATTGGTTAATAATAGTTATAAAACAAAAATCGGTGCATTGTCATTTCATTAAAATTCATAGATAGAAAGAAAACCTGTTCGAGGAAAGTTCTTTATTTCTAACAGTTGTACAAAGAGTCCATAACCCAGCGGTAACTCCCATCACCGTCCGCACGATCGCTCCGGTGAGCGACAGTGTGCGACTGACCGGTCGTCCGTCAAACAGCTGTCAGCGCGCGCCGCTAGGTGGCGCGCGACGCCTCGACACGTCACGGCCGGCGCCAGATAAATCTTATCACTGGACATGCGGTGGCAGGACCGTTGTGTGGACCAGGAGTAAATCGATCGCATTTGTTTTAGATGTGAGAGAATTATTAGTATATTAACTTGTTTTGCATAGCGGTTTTCCCGGCTTTAAGTTAGATCTTTCTCCCATGGGTTAGTCATAAAGTTATTTAGGGTGGCTTTTGTGATATTTTGATGTCGGAGCTATATTGCTGAAAGGTTCCATTGACACCAATTCAATAGTTTTTTTTTGTGAAAGGATGATGGATGTTTGCTACACGTCCATACACATCTACATCCTTACAATTTCTCCCGTTTATAATTAAAGAGAAGCAGAATTTTTTAAGCGTAACACCGATAGTCATTTTTTTTGTAAAATGTAGAAAATGTCTTATTTTCTTGGGCTATGAATTATCGAAATTGTAATTAGTCAATGGACGAATTAATGACGTCTTGCAACATTTTGTTTTACGTTATTCTATGTAAAAAAAAAACAGTAAAAATATACATTACATATATGCCTCTCTAGTACATTACATATATGTCAGCGCCTTTACACCCTACCCGTAAAGATTTATTCTCATTCCGCCTCCTAACATTGTCAATTTAAGCGTGTCATCTTTATAGACCAGTCAGCTCCATAGCTATTTAGGTCTGAATATATTGTAGGGCCAGTAGGTTAGTAACGGTAGCAACAAGTAGCCGGGCCTGGGTTCGACTCCGGTGCATTAATTGCTCCTTATCTTGGACATGGCGGAGCGTGTTCAGTGGCACTATTGAACTGATTGTAGTGGTCGGAACGAGGGCGCACTGGTCAGCTGGGAACTGGGACAACGGTAGGAAATGATAGATAGATAGATAGAATATTCTTTATTGTACACCAATAGGACAAAAACAGTAAAGGACAACACAAACAAATTTGCAAGAGTACAATAGGCGGCCTTATCGCTAAAAAGCAATTTCTTCCAGACAACCTTTGAATGGAATTAAATTATTAAAAAATGGGTAACGGGTAGTCTATATAAATATATTCATGTACGTATATGAAATGCTGCAGTATTAGAGTCATTTATAAAACCCTTCAAACAGTATCACGAGGTTTTAGTTTGCTATGTGCCAAATTTCAGTTATTTTTACATTTCTGATAATTATGATTATGATAGATACTCTTAATAAAAAGCAATCCTTAAAAATCGATTAATTAGTTTCGCAACAGGAAAAATATTTTTGAAACAATCGACAATAATCCAGTACTCATTTATTTCTAAACCAATTAATTTGTTAATTCAAAACGATTCCTTCATTGTAATCTTTAATTAAGCAAAAACATTTTATTCTACTTTAAACAAATCAGACGGTTATCTTATGTTAAACAGGAGATTATAAATCCAGTTATCTACTCAAGCCACTTCAAACAATGACTCACATCGCTAACTTCATGCAGCTAACTAAACAGTAAACATACTAGCCACACACACGTGGTGTGGTACACTCAGTATTGACCTCATAACTATCAGCTCTCCACTCAACACTCCCCTCTCGTATCAATCAACAGCATCCTTCTAATCAAGCACGTTGTTCCGCGCACGCTGTCAGCGTGACAGCGAGGCGGCAACGCGGGCGGCAGCGGGCGCGTAGGGCGGTAGTCGGCGCCCAGCCGCCGCGCAGTCTGCCCGCCCTACACCGCGCCGCCCGCCCGCGCCTAACTGCGAACATTATTACGATAACACGGAGAATATGAGTTAAAAACTTTTACCGGTTGCTCTAATATAAATAGGAGTTGGTTATTTAACCGCAATTGAAGTTATGCTGTGATTTTTTAAGTGAAAATATTAATAACTTTTTGAAACATAATTTGTTGAATTTGAACTGTTTTTATTGTGCTAAAGGTAATTCTGTGTATTGTTAGAATAAGTTTGAACAGTGATATAATAAGTACTACTTACATATCCTCATGAATAGTCATAAGTTACTTTAATAAGTAACTTATGACTATTCATGAGGATATGATGGATTCTTAAAAAGTGTTATTTTTGGCGTGATAAGTGATCAAGTGCATATCTTAATTTGACTTGTAACAGTGATAGTGAAATACATATTTATATCAGTCACATTCTTCTCCTCGGAAATTATTATAAAGGTGAGTTTAGTGCATTTAATTAGATGTGATATTGAAGGCAGATTCTCTTACTTAAAAATGTTCGAAATATCGTAATTTTGTCTTATCTCATCTCCCTATTTTTCGTCACTAGCTGTCTCAGTTAATTACGAAAAATGTAACTTAAATATATATATTTTTCTAAAATAGAAACTCAGTTGAAAATGGGAACGTTACTAAAAAAATATTAGATACGCAATTTGCAATAATAGCATCTTTCTATGGCTCAATAATAGAATAAATTTTAACGACCCATTCTAAAAACTAGCACTATTAGATAATAAAGACGTAGTATTTACTTTTTAGGATAAGTCGTAAAAATTTAATACCTTATTTTTATTTATTGAGAAACATGAAGTGGTACATTTAAGATATGCTTCATTATAAACTTTTCACTAAAAACTACAACTTACATAACATTTATCTCTTAATAAGGAATATGAGATAAAACCTAGTCTACAACCGGATGCTTTATAAAATATAGACTAGCTATTGCTTACGGTTTCGCCCGCGTTAAAGTAAATGGTATAAAAACATATTAAAATCGGTATTATAAAAATATAATAAAAATAGTCATTGTACATAAGTTTTTTTGTTTTGTATTTTTTGCTTTATCTTTATATTTTATGTTTATTGTGTGCAATAAAGAATATGAATATGAATAGTCAAGTAGCATCAATTATTTATGAGGAGTACTTATAATATCAGCTGACTGATAATATTGTCAACATCAACCCAGACGTAAAACAGACAGACAAACAACAATAAAAAAAAATATATCGAAACGCATTTATATTTCATTTATTTATGTATTTATTAGAGACATAGAAAGTTCCATGTTAAGCTATACATAAATTCATGTGCTTTTAGTCAAAACTGTTATTTAAATAATCAAAACATTCACTAAAATTGTATTAATATGTGTATCAATAGAAGAAATTTACAAAGATTAATAAACATTTGTAAAACTATCAAGTGACTAGCTGTCACTTCCGAGCGTCTCTCACATGTACTGCACACAGCATGGCCTTATTAGGAGCCATTAGTTGACAGAAACTTGTCGAGTTATTCATCACTTCAATCCCAGGCCATTATAAATACGCGTCTATAAAGTCACTGCAAATAAACCGCTTAATTTCACACTAGCTCTACCCTGCGTTTTCATCCGTTAATTTACGTCGGCAAGGACTTTAAACTTACTGATCATTGTTAGGCCATACTAACTCGATACCTCATCCAACAGACAGATAACTAACCAGACACCAATAGATAAATATCCTCACTATTCTTTCACATCAGTTAAGATACGATCTCCGACACTTGAAACAATAATTTAACAAACTGTCGTGCAGCAAGCCAGATCATCCACATTAGGCTAAATGTACACTCACAGATATGCTTAACGAACTCTTATTCGCCACTTACAGGCACAGCGCAGCGAGACGAGCATCGCTTATTCAATACTTTTTTGCTCAACTTTGGAAGCCAATTAAGCGAACCACTCGATACATTAGGAATTTTATCGGCCCCACGTGATAATTCAATGCTAAGTGTGGATTGTATCTATATTGTTGCGGCCGCCGCTCCGAATAATCCTAGACTGGAATAAATAATGGCGGCCGGTTCAGATAAATCGTGCTTTAATTACGTCTTTTACATAAGTTATCATTGTTGTTGCGTTTTTAGTTATTATAAATGAATAAAACATTCGAGGTGTCAACTTGGTGTTAATTAAAGGTGCAACTGTATTGGAACTGTCCAAGTGCGTGCGCCATAGCTACAAGGACTATATTGTTCCGTTGTGTCGACTTTACTTGTTAACTTGTAAAGCTTGTTTAGCTGTAATAGATTTCCTTGTTACTTCGTTTTATGTGTTACTACTGTATTTTACAACTTTATAAGCAAATTAGCTGGCAATAAATTAACACTTTAAAGCTTTATACTTCGTTTAGATCTTTAATTCGAAAACAGAGGGGTGGCGAAATTACAATTTTGTATGGACTTTTAGAAAAGAGACTGACCTCTGAGTTTGTTTCGGATGTTTCTTCTCAGAGTAGTCAAGCTAGGAAACGCCGGGCCCATCGTTCGATTAAAAAACAAGAAAAAAAATGACGTGTAAAAGTGTAATTTTTTACCTATTTACAGAAATAAAATAGTTTTAATCGTTTTTTAATCATTTTACATATACTTTGATGATAATGGACCCGTAAAATATATATATATAAATCAAAACTGGACTTGTTCTAATTTAAAGTTCGGACTTATTGCAAATTATAATTTTCAAACCAACCAGTATTAAAATCTTCAGGTTTAAAAGCTCCAGTCCGATTTTTTTCTTATCGTTTGTCGTGAGTTGCATCATCAATAATTTGGGTCTCCATAAAACAAAAAAATAAAGCATTGCGATGTGAGTGGTGATGCATAAAATTAAACAAACAAGTTGCTACTTAATGCTACCTTCCCGCGTGTCACCTCATTAACATATCTCTTTATTTGACGCTTGTTATCTTTTAGTATTTTATCTAACCTTAGCACAACAACCTCTGGGATATAAAAGTTTATTTTCTCTTCCTTTTTGCCTTTATCAATTTCTTCGCCGAATTCTTAAAAATTAATATAATAAAAGGCATTATTATATTTCTCAAAGACACATACCGATACATACAAAACATGCTACAATAATAAGCAGTAATAAATAATAGCTCAGACTTGTACCAGCGCACTGCCGGTGCAGTATGCCTGCTACCCGTAGCCACAAACATAGCACAGAAATAACTCCGGCCGAACTGCAAGAAATAAACAAACACGAGTTAAATCTGTCACGCGATGCTGCGTTTATACAGTGTAAAGGGCAAAGGTAGTTGCTGGCGCGAGTTACTGGTCCGATAATAAGGAGTGTCAGGGTTTAATCTTCTATATGTATCTCATGGAACGTACGCCTTGTGTTCTTTGTAAAAAGTAGATTAAATAGGTAAAAAAGAGATAGAAGTATCGACATTTACGCGGGCGAAAGCTAGTCTATTATAAATAGCACGTCAAATCCTAAAAACAGTTAGATGAGCAATTTGATACAATTAATTGATAAAACAGTCATATAAATAAGGCCCACCTAATTTGTTTCATTTGAGGATAGTGACTGCCTAAATTTATACTTATAAACGTTAATCTAAGAGAGTGTCTCACGATATCATTACATGAAACTAAACAACAAATTCAGGAAGCCACATAAAGCTAAGGTAACTTACCTACAACTGCTACCGCCCTACACGACATGCAATGATCTAACGGTTACTTCAAGCCAGTTCCTCGAGCCAGTAGCTACTTTATAAAGGACTGACGTAACTACGTGCGAACTGACAGCAATAAACAAAAGCGAGTTAAATCTGTCGTACAGTCGCGCTGCACGCGATGCCGTGTTTAAACGTTGAAGTACTGGCGTAAGTAGACCCTATTAAGTTTGTTATGAAAACTATAATTTATTATTGAACCACATAAAGTGCAAATAATTTTTTTTTATTTATTTATTTATTTGATTCAGGCAACTGGGGCCCATAGAATGTACAAATTACAATCTTAAAAACTAAATACAATATTATTTATTATTATTTAACACGAGATGACGGCGTCGTGTTGCGCTGCGAAGTATCACGTAACCTTCCACGGAACCGTCGAAACATGACACCCTGCGGCCAAAACTCTTCTTTGAGGAATGTGTCTAGATGTTGTGTCGGAACACGCACCACAAACGACTTGAAATTGGTGTTGTGTCGCGACTCCAACTGCACGACCCTCAGAGTCCAGTTGGTCTTTACTCGAATATATTCCACGAACTCCTCAACCTTCGTGGAATGATGCAGTCTGGACACATACAGCTGCGTCGTCGGTATAGCTGCACGCAGCAACATGTTCGGTCCTGCCAGCGCGTTTCCGCACTGGTTTCGACAAAGAGGCTTCTTTCTCTTCTTTTTCTCCACTTTTATGAAGCCATCTTTATCACATAAGCTGCTCGTTGGTTCTCGCTGTTTAATGTCCAAGCCAACGCAGCTCTGCTTACCCCTTTTTACATTACCTACTTGCCAAGTTGTTTGTGACATAGCAGGTTTATGTGCGGCAACTATTGCAGAGTAGGCACGTCTTGGGGTCGACGCACTTACATGAGTCGCCACTTCGACCGGTGACGAAGCAGCGACGACGGCAGGGCAAGATGCAACGCATGCAGTATTAGCAGCGGGTGACGCACTGGAACTCGCCGACTCAAAACTGCCGATGGATGCATTTTGCGCTGCGCGACGTTTATTCAGCCAGAGGTGTTAGACGGCCTACATTCCAAAACTGCGTTGCGCAACAATTCTAGTTCGGCACGCAGCTCACCTATGGTGTTATTCGATATCTCCAACTTGGTATGAACCTCGGCCAGGTTTGCTTTCAGGGATGTTATATCTTTCAGCAATCTGGTGACGTCGACGTGATCAAACGTAACGGGGGGCAGCTTATGCAGCTCCTTCGCCACAAATGCGGGCACGTCGTCTGGGTCGGTGCTCTTCATCAACGCAATAATGTCTTGAACACACCTTTGTCCGCCATCCCTCCGTCGGGTTTGCATCTGGTCAGCTTTTCCTAACGTTTGAAAGAGCAGCAGCTTGGCACTGCTGACCTCCTCCTCGTTAAAACTGGTCTTGCATATCTGCAGGATACTGACCTCGTCCATATAATCAATGGCATGCTTAATAAAAGCTAGCAGCTCATTGGCTATGAGTGGTTGAGTCATAGCGTCGAGAAACGAGCAACGGCTATAGCCGTGCAACGCGTGAATATAAAATTCGTAGCGAGCAGCACAAACACGTCCGCACTATACCACGCATCGCGCTGCACTATCCTAATTAATTATTGGTTGTACAAGTGAGCTTATTCCTTGCTGGGAATAATATGTTCATACTCAAATGCTCTTTACTAAGAGGAACGAAAATTAAGTTAATTCTTACTAGCACAGGAATTACTTGAATCGTACCACATCAACGCCAAAGGAGAATACATATTCAAGCATACACACTTCAAACCGGATTAGCCAACAACTGACGCGCCATGCACTCACCTTATAGCATCCGTTTGCTTTGTAATCAGAGACAGCCGAAACTAATTGACGTGATTAAGGCGCATTAACTCCGTAAGTAGTGGAAGTATGGCCATAATATAGTGTGGAAATTACGACACCACCGGCTGGCTTACTCACTTATAGTAAACGCTACGACCAGTAACAGTTCAAGTAACTGGTGGCAAGTAACTGGCTGGGTGCAAAGGGAGCTCGGCAGTCGCACGTGGCACTGGTACGGTGACCGGATACACATTAACGTTATACAGTCACTTGTTGACTATTTAAAGAATATTATATTCGTACAGGCAAATATTGCTAAACAATTTTACTGGCTTGCGAATGGTGAATTTCTCTGAAAAGGAAAAACGAATTCATTAAGGTTTCCTGTAAGCTACGACATTCTTTATCAAGCTAAAAGAATTTCAGCTATAGTTATTACTGTTATAATTATTGTATAAATATACTGAGTAGACTATTTATTTATTAGTTTTGCATTAGTAACTGTAACTGAACATACTAACAATATTTCTTTTCTACTAAACATAGTAGCCATAAAATGCTAACCAGAACTTGTTAAAACATATTTTATTCATCGCTGATAAACGGCATCATTTGACTTATAATATAGTACTAGTACATACATATGTCTGTTTTGACAGTAATGCTCATGTTAAGACAGGCAGTTGTACCCAAACATAAGTTAAGCATCCCATTTATCAAAATCTATTTCGACGTGTAACATACTCAACGTATTTCCTCCACCGCCACTATTATTTCATGCGGCACTTTCAGCCAACCTTTTCCGAAAACATTCAATCTCAACTTCACTCCGACTCCACCCTCCTTCCTCCTTCCTCCGCTGACGAAGCAAATAACGAAACTATTTCACTAAAGGGTGCGGAACTCAAAAATGAAAAGGCATATTCCTGGTTTCCTTGCGAGATGTAAATTGTGCCCCTTGGACCCGCCGCCAGAACCTTCGATATTCTATTAAGATAACGGCTGCAACGACGTCGTTTTATTATTGTGACTCGCGCCATATTTTCATCATGCTGAAAATCTGTCAACTTGAGATACGGTGGGCTAGGGTTAGGAAGATTTAGACGCGGCACGAGGCGTAGAGGCATGCTTGCTCCTAACAGATATAGTCTCTCTAATCTCAGGAAGTCCTGGATCGAATAGAAAAAATCTTTTTGTATTGGATACCATTTGTCGAAAAAGGCTATAAGCTATATAAGATCACGCTACTATACGGGAGCGGAGTGGTTACCAAAATTGTGGATGAAATCGCGGGGGACAGATTTTTTATTGATTTCACTTACTAGCATGACTAACACAGATTCCGATGCTAAGCAAGCCAACATTTGTTGAAGTTATCAATATGTTGTTTGCGGAAAGTGGTAATACAGTCAGTAGATACTTAATATTATTATTTCTTGTGCCATGATATCTCTGTGACTCTTACTCCAATAGTAAATGTTGACTATCAAAATAACTCTGTACAACATAAGAAAATCCTTGTCAGCTCTAAACTTTGTAAGTCTACGCCACTTTCCCCTATGATGGCGCGCGAGAAAATATGAATATTATTCAAAGTGATTTGTCATAAATTGAACAGCGGCATCTCACCCGGGCCGGAGTGCCCCTGTTATAGTGCTATGTTTTGACAAACAGCTTGACACTGGATGACACCTGGGTGTACTCATGGAAATTGGTAGGACGTTGATTATTTTTTTATTTATTTTAATAACTAGCTTTTCCCGCGACTTCTTCCGCGTGGAATAATAGTTTCTGTTCCCGGGGGATTTTCGGTATGAAAACTATCCTATGTCCTTTCTCGGGGAATTCTTATTAAACATGTAAAAATAATTAATTCAGAATAGACACGAAAAACACTTGCGAAGCGTGGCGTGTTCTTCAGAAGTTAGTTATGTAAAGACGCGGTACACTCTATTGTTCTATCGATTATGAAGAGTATCAAACTGGTTAAGCTGGTAGTTTGGCGACATCTATCGCACAAATATTATACTTTAAACTTTCGCGTTGCATATTAATACTTTACTGTTTTACGGGATTTAACGCGCACGGTCACAAGCAGACAGCAGCAGCAATCTGCTCAGCTGTAACCCTGCCGAAACGTCAAGCAAAGGTACTTACGTGCGCGTTAAGTCCCGTTAAACAGTAAAGTATCTATCGCACAACTTATGAACTACAACTGACATAACCATATTATATAACCTGTAGCTCACCAGACACAACATCCTTCTCCTCGAAGTATCCTTCTTGTTCAATCAAGTACGAAGAACTTGCCACTGTGTTCCATACCTGTAACTAGTTTATACACAAACACTCAACATTTCCACTCTCCTATTCTCACTATAATTGATCTATTATAGTTCCTCAGCTATCTGCCAATTAATAAGGCTCTCGTCCGCACGCCGCGCCGCTTACCGCCGGCTGCAGCGCGATCACCGCCCGGTTAACTTCCCTTAATCGCCGGCCGGTTACACGATATCCTTAATCACCGCTCGGTTAATATTTGCGCTTACGATACCTTCGTAAGCGCTCGTTTACGTATTCCGTGCGCGAGTGCATAAAGTAGTGCAATCACTCGCATTCCGCGGTACTGCACTATTGAAGAGGTTATTCTGCGTGTTGGTCGTTATTGATCTTGTAGATTCAATTTTGACAGGCCTGATGGTCTTCACACTGTCACCTATAGGTTAATAAGTTCGATTCCCACCTAAGACCAATCTTTGTGTGATGATGTGCATACATAAATATGATTGGTTGTTCTCTGTGTTGGTGTAATTTGTTTAGAACTAGCTTTCTCCTGCGTTACGTTACGTTTTTTATTATTGCTTCGCTCTCGTGGGTCATAGTGTGATGTTACATTGCTGTAAAGTTTCATCAAAATCCGTTCAGTAGATTTTGCATGAAAGAGTTACAAACATCTACACACACATACATACTTTAACATTTATAATATTATTAGAAGGATATGTATGTATTTATACATTACTAGCTGTTCCTCGCAGTTTCACCCGCGTTACGTTAGGTTTTTGGTTACTGCCTCGCTCCCGTGGGACTTAGCGTGATTTTATATGGCCTATGTTGCTCGTTGACAATGTAGCTTTCGAATGGTGAAATAATGTTTGAAATCGGTCCAGTGGTTTTTGAGCATATTCATTACAATTAAACAAACGAACATACAAAGTTTTCCTTTTTATAATATTAGTATAGATTTGAGTATGTATATCTGTTGTCTGGTTATTGTACAAGCTCTGTCTAGTTAAAGATCAGATGACCGTGCGTGAGATGTCACAAATAATATTTATTATTTTCTAATTGTACATTCCTCGTATACATTTCACCTAATAAATATGCAGCGACCACTTTGCATATTAAAATGAAACTCTTATTAAACATGTAAAAATATTCCCAAAACACAAACTAATTCTGAGGCGCAACGCTGTGAAAATTAAAACTGTTTTAATAAGTAAATTCAATTAATATTTTTTCTTGTTTCAGGTAAGGACATCTCTAATTAATTCCGGGAGTCATCCCTGCTGCGCGGTAATTTATGCGCGGACATGTGTTCTGCGGACCTGGGACCCGGGACCGGGGCGCGGGACGCGGGATTGTGCGGAGGGTTAACAGCGGTGTTTCCGATAGATTCGTAAGTTTTTATTTTGCAGTTTCTGCAATCTTTATTGCGGACCGATATGTTCTTTTCATAGATTCGTGGATTCGTGATGCTGGGCAATCTAGTGCGGTTTTGAATAAGATTTATGATTTATTTTATTTCAGTAAATATTTTTTTCAGGGAATTGAATGAATGAATGAATAACTTTTATTTCAAGCTGAATAGGTCCAAATATAAATATTTTAATCTGACATACATACAATAATCAAAGTATTAATAAAATAAAACGTAAATCTATGTTAGAAAAACCTGACTAAGACTTGCACTTCGGTATCACTTGTCCACGGAAGCGACGGAACACCACGTTCTGTGGCCAAAAGCTTTCTTCCAACTCTGATGGCAGTAAACATGTTGATACGCGCACCACAAACGTCTTCAAATAAACATTAATCTTATTCATTTCTTAGGAGTAGATTCATTGGTGTTATAAGATTTTCCTTTCCGATTATATTATATTTATTCAAACATACACAGTATGTAGCAACACTCACAATTCAAAGAAGATATTCATAATTTAACCATTACGTAGTACGCTACAGTTATAGCAATTGAGAGTAGTCGTGAGTACATTTAGATAGGAGTGACGTCCTCCCGGACTCAGCCCTCAGCACTCGTGCGCACGATGTTATGCTAACATTAAACTTAAACTAAAATAACAGAACTGTACCATTTTCCTACAGTAATGGCTGCACGCTATCAGGTAAGGAAATAGTCTAATAAGTTAAGTAAGCCGGCAAACTGTATATCTGTAATCTCAAAGTCTAGAAATGTAACGCAACTAAAAGTAAAGTATACACAAATTCTGCGATTGAAAGAGAGAGGCTGTAAATAATGTTGTAATCCTATTAATATTATAAATGTGAAAGTTTGGATGTGTGTGGATGTTTGATACTTTTTTACGCAAAAGTACTGAAGGGATTTTGACTAAACTTTACAGTAATATAACTTATACTGTAATATTGTATTTTTAGTAATTCACTGCAGTGCAAAGGATTTCTTACGGAGAAGACACGAGATATGAGCATTAAAGACAGTGGCGATTTCGGACCTACATTATATACACGATTTTTTATCTATTGATATCTATCGATTGATAGAATCATCACGATGTTTTTCTTCACCAATGTCTGTGATGTCCAAGATAAACTTTTTGGCAGTACAAGATTTGACGAAAAGTCTCAAAGGTCAGACGTCGGTAAAAAAAAGGCAACACGAGCTCATAGTCAAAGACTTAGGATTTAGTTAATAATTGAGCTTAGTAAAACAGTTAAAATAGGTGATGGCCATAAATTCATAAACAAGTAATTGTGTTTGTGATCTGCAATATTCCAAGTTTACGACCTACAAGCTGCTCTGCTAACTACCCCACGTTAACAGGTATAATTGTTAAAACAAGTTACGAGCATATAAAATTACACCATACACGCGAAGACAATCAAAATGCAATTTGACATAAAACGCAAACTTTATGACATACATTCTTTAATTAAATTAATTATTTGTCTGCGACCACTGTAATTATTACGATAAAGTTGACGGTACGAGATACCCTTTAAATGGAAACACATAAAATGATAATTAAAGTACTTGTAACTATAAATAAAGGATTATATCGTTAAAAATTCGTCAGTTATTAAAGTTATTCGTGGGTGGTCTGTATACTGTTGTAAACTGTAGAGTTACAAGACCTGACAATATTTTAGCCAATTTTATTGACACAGGGCGTCATGTTAATTAAATTGGATAATAACTATTATAAAAACTTACACAAATAAACCTGTAGCATTCAAGTGTAGAACAAGTCATAAGCAACCTAACATTTTTTTTATTATATCTTTCGTCTCTCTATCCCGTGGCTCATTCCTATGTTCCGATGCAATGAGGAGAAATTAAGCGTAAGACGAACCAGGCTACCATTGAGATATTCCTAATGGAAAAAAATATTGTCAAATAGTCAAATCGTTTATTTTCATTAGACCAAAAAAGGCACTTTGAAACGTCATTTACAAAAGTGAATCTAGTTGGACTGGACTTTTTTACGCGACCAAAGAGTGAAATCTCGACCTAAAGCTCAGCCTCGCGAGCAACCAGGAAACCAACAGGGTCTCAGGGTTAATCTTCGATCAAATGTATTAATTAGTATTTCAGTCACTCGCTATCTAACCCGCGGGCCGCGACCCACAATGCTAACAGCAATTTCATTCTGTAAGTGAAAATTCAGGAAAACCAAAACTAGCATAATCATTTACACGGCCATCACTGCCGTATACATTATTTTATTTGTTCATGTTTTACGCTCACATTTATGAAAGTGCCAAATGTAACTGTCCTTATCGTGTGATGCGGAAAATCCACACCCATATTTTCGTGGCCCAGCCATTAGTGGCCACCTTCGAACACACGTGATTCGAGACACAATAGAAATACAATAGCAGCGCGACAGCCGGCTGTCGCTTGTTCGTCAAAAGGTTAATATTGCCATGCACATAATTAGTGCATACTTTTGTATAATCTTATTGATTTTAAAAGAGTATTTATAGAGTTTCTGCTTCGTTCTGCTCTTACTGGTTTGAAAAGACAATTTAGTTTCAACTATACTACTTCCTGACTTGCTTGTTTCGAATAAGATTATTCTGTGTTTGTGTTTAATAGTATCTTAAGTTAACTATCAACAAATAATAACATAAGTCGTATAACTGTAATAACATAAAAGTACGCGATTTTTATATCAAACACTGAATTTTAAACCGTCACCGTAGGACAGAGCTTTCAAAACCAAATGATTTTTAATCCTTAAAAATTGCACTTGCGAACAAGCGCTACAACTGCTACAAGTAATCAACTTAATTATGTTAAGTTTTCAGTAGTTTTCCTATCACATAGCGTGACACACAAACAGACAGTTATTGTTATTAGTGTAAGGTAGTAAAGTGCAAGTAGTTAGCGGCGGCGGCGGCGGGCGGGTTGAGATGGGAGATTGGTCACGCTTGCGGCCGCGGAAGGGTTAACTAACTTAAGGATTAAAGTTTCTTTGAAGATCCTTTTCTAAATTGGTCTGAATATTCATATGGCGGTTAAGCGAGTTAAAATAATAGTGTCACGTATTCTAATTAAAATATATATATATTTACGTGCTTTCCGAAATACTGGATATCTGTGATGATCAAAAGAAAGTACATATGAATAGAAAAAGTCACTTTGTACTTGCCCGGATTTGAACCCATAACTGCTTACATGGGAGGCGAGTGCCTTAACTCTTGGATCATCAATACATGCAAATCAGTCGGAACTCTATCAGTGAAGAATGAATGAATGCCCAGGGCCCATGCAAATATTGTCACACAAAGTGTTGTCCTAAGAGGGAATTGAACCCACGATCTCCGGCTTAGCAGTCAGGGTTACTAACCACTAGACCCGATCGATATTACTAGGAGTATTATTATTATCTAAAGTAAGAGCAATAAAAACTATCAAATTTCATTAATTCTGAGCGCAGCGCGAGGGTGCGCGTCCACTGCACCACCACGAAAATGTTCCCCAGGAAATTAATAACTGTTATTTCGCATTCCATTGCACATTCGTTGCATTTTCTATCGACCATTAGAATAGTAATAGCGCAATGGATTCCAAATAAGGGAAAATGTGTGTAATAGATTGTATGTTACGGGAAGGGGAAAGGGGAGAGTAGGGACAGACGCACCAATGTTTAATGTTTATGCGTTTTGTCGCCGCGAGGGGGCGCCACGACACTGTGTGTACCAAAAGCGCAGATAGTATTTAATATATTGTGTTAGAGTGCAAGTTATATGGAAAACAGTTTGGCTGGGATATATTCGATCCGTAAACTTTTTTAAACCTTTATTTTATTTTTCACATGATTACTATAATCTGATGCAAATGTATTGTACATCTCACATTCTCACATATATGTATAATTTAGGAAAAATGTATTAACTAAAAAATAAGTTTGTTAACAAAAATCTTCAAGAAAATCTGCCAATGTACGTAAAATACATTAATATGCATGTGTCGCTACAAGGTCACCGTCCGCCCCCTGCGCCCCGGCGACGCCCCCGCGCCCGCGCCCTCGCCCCCGCCGTACTACGACAAATGAATGAACGAGGGGTGCGCCGGACACACGGGGTTGATACTGATGACCACGACACAGCAGTGTTGATACTTGATCTATCTGATGGGACATTGTAAATATTCTGAGTCATGAATAAATAATAATAATTCAAATATCTATCTATCAGGTTCGCAATGTAAATTTTTAACCTTTCGACGACCAAGGAACAGTCGGCTGTCACGCTGCTACTGTCTTTCTATTGTGTCTCGAATCACGTGTGTTCGAAGGTTTAATATTCGCACTACATGTGAATTGTACTTGGTTAAACGAAATTGAAAAAATTAAGCATTTAGCAATTATTCAATATTTGTGGATTGTGAAGCATATTTTATTAAAGTTTATATTATATTTTGTATAAAGGAAATCATTTTAAAATATCTTAAAAGTTAGAAATTAGTTTCTATTAAACAAAACTTTAGTTAATAACAGTATTTATCTATTTAAACTTTGTAACAGACACATTCTTTTTGACCAGTTTATAAGAAAAAACAAATTCATTGATTAAATTAACAATATATTCAAAATTTATCACTATCATAAATTCAACGATAATGGACTACAGCCACCGATTAACAGATCGTAACAAATTGAAAAGTTACGACTGTCTGCTATTCTTATCTGCAGTTCAAAGCGACCGAAGTAAAGAAACAAGTTCGAGCAAGGATCAAGAGTGTTGTCGTTGTAGATGTTTGACGGGCGCGAGTGCACGCAGCAAGGTTAGGTTAGTTCACAACGTGGCCGCCGCGCCGCGCCACCTCTCGCGCGCACATTCAAAAATATTAACAATTATATTTTGAACATTACACAAACAAATTTGCGAACTTATTATTACCAGTGTAGTGCATAGAATTAAAGAAAATCGTGTAGTGTTGTGATAATGTTGTGATAAAATATTTAATCTAATAAAGTAGTAAGGTGCTCTATAAATTAAGTTAAATCTGTGCAAATATGATACATACAGGTCTTACATATTATAAACAAAATTATAGTAATACTAAGTAACTACAACTATCATATAAAATACAATTTGATTATCATCGTGAATTTTCCTCCATATTTCCAAGTACTATAACTAAATTATTCATAAATAATATTAGTTAAAGTTGCTTCGTACAAAGTGCAAGTGTTTACAAACAGCGGTGCATCGATTTCACATAAAGTGGCACCCGACATAAGGCGGGCGTCGCAGGGGCGCGAGTGCGGGCGCGGGGGCGGACGCAACTGTCAAAATGCACCCCTAGTGGAAATGCACCCGGAAAAGTTTATTGACTTGAATACGAAACAGCATTGAGCTTTTGTTTGTGGCTGTGCATTGATGGTGAAGCTGTTGCTAAGATTTTTGTGTTTAAAAGAATATTTTATTTATATAACTAGTCACAAAAAAAAAGGGATTCTTTTATGAACCATTGCTCAAACCTTCAAACACACGTGATTTGAGACACAATAGAAAAACAATAGCAGCTCGACAGCCGGCTGTCGCTTGGTCGTTGAAAGGTTGTTTAAGTAGCCAGAATTTTGTAGCAGCATTATAATTCTACACCAATCACTTCTAACTTCTTGTACACAAATTCAACTCAAACTTAAATTAATGTACTGCTATTTAGTCCACTATACTTCTTAACATATCCCGTGACGTCATCACCGCCGCCCGCTTTCACTGAGAGCGCGTCCTTACGCCACACACGCGCCTGTGTGAGTTAGGACTTTACTATGAGTCACGCTGCGACTCGTTGCTACTACGAAAACGGCAGGCGCCGCGACTTCTGACCAACACTATGAGATTATAATATTACTTGAATATGAGCTACTAAGAATAGGTTAGATACTACTGTTTCTGTGGTATATAATGAGAATAATATTTTATTTAATTCATTTTAAAAGTAGTATTTAATTTTTTCAAAACACAAGTTTATTAAAATAAATTATCAATATAAGTAACACAAAATATATACAATATTTACAAACTAAATTACTATACTTAAAAAAAAAGGAAAAACACTACAATTAAAATATGATAGCATCAAAAAACTCCTCCGCATCGCTGTCAACCGGTAAAGTGCCCAAAAGGCTGGCAGCATTGCCACGTTGGATGGCAATGCTAAGTCTCTGGCCAAAATAATAGCCAGCCTTTGGGTCACGGGAAGAGTCAACCAGTCTTTTTGATAGTTCTTTAAATAAAAGGTGGGCACTCGGACCCCACGGCCCGAGGGTTTCAACCCCAAACGGCTCAAAAATATAGTTACCAATAAGGTTACTATACTTCCGCCGCTTGAGGTTTTCCGCAGCCGAGGCGGCAGCACCGGCACAGCACGCCGTACTAGGAAGGTGGGATGGCGCAAGAGTATCGACACAGGTAGCGTCCCACACTAAAGGCCTACCCATCTTCCATGGGAATAAAGACATACCGTCCGGTCTCTTGCCATCGTCGCGTGCCAAACCGTTGGGTTCTAATACAGCTGGAACGCCGACGGCAACAAGAGCACGTCGAATGATGTCATTAATATTCGCGTGCCGCGCTATACGGCCCGCGCTCCGGCTGCACGACAAACCATGGTGTCCGAGGCCGTTGACAGCTTCCCCACAGTGACAGCGATGCGGAGAACAACAGGCAGCCCCTAAACGGAGTGAAGCAGCGAGGCGGAAAGTCGTGTCGTCGAACAAAGTGCCAATGTTCGACGACGGTAGTGCCTGAAGCCAAAGACCCGACTCCCACCTGCCCACAGCTAGTAGGCGCGCTCGCTCCGCAGAAGAAGCAGATGTGGAGAGTAATTGACTCTGAACTACTCTGCAAAGCGGCTCATCCCAATGTCTCTGGGATGATGGGTTGTCGGGTGGATCAGCACTTGGGCAAGCAATCCTCCAGGCTTCTATAGCCTCGGCTAAGTACGGCACACCAAAATTGATCAGTGTAGGAGCAAGAATATTCCTGATCAATTCCTTAGTGCCGTGAACCGAGGATACAAAAGCTGGCAGACTAATGCTAGAAATTTTGCGGACGCCGAGGCCCCCCATGCGAATTGGAAGCGTAGCTTGGGCCCAGGCCCGGTCGTCCATTGCCAAATTCAAAACTGAAGTTAAAGTTTGACGGATAATTTGGTCCATTTGTATTTAATTGAATGAATTTCCCTCAGATTTTAGATACAATATATGAATATTTTATCAGTATCTAGCTAAAATGGTTTTTATTTTTCTTTTGATTGAATAAAATAATACATAAAGTAATACTATCTATCTAATCAATAAAAAATATTCTTTTTAATACAAAGACAGGCTGTCCATAAACTTGCAAGGCAAAATATTTTTACCCTTAGTGTTGAGAATTTATTGCATTAAAAATTATCATACTTACAAACAACAGTTAAAATGCGAAAGTGTTTATTTAAATTTCGCCAACCTATACCGAAACAGCAGACTGGTCTAAATGGGGAAATCATCCCCTCCGTACGCCTTGCGAATTAAATTCCACCATGACTGTGTTTAAATAGGGTTGTAATTCGATTGGTAAACGGTTTTGTTTTGATTTGGTTCGCGATAATGAAGTGAAACGCAGAAAAGTGCAGCTAAACACAGACGCACGTATCTAAACATAATGTATGTATATCACACGAGAGGGCGGAAGAGTTTAATTCGCCTCTGGACTTGGTGGTCAAAGGATTTATTTTGTGTATTACGTACGGTTTGGTTAATTTTCAACATAGGTACCTACATGAGTATTCTTTATCGCATTATGTGAAAAATGATGAATGATAAATGTTATAATTGCGAATGTTTTGTCTGTCTGTTTGTCTATTTGTTTCTCTGTTGCACTCTCACGGCTAAATCGTTAAACCGGTTTTGATGATATTAGGCAGGAAATAAGTTTGAACTTCTACAAAGGACATAATTTTTATTCGCGACTTTTCATTTGAGATCACAAGCTTGTCGCAGGCAAAAGATTGTATTCTATAATACAATGATTGCTTACATATAAGATACATTATGTATCCGCTGTATTAAAGCGCACTTTATGTGTTTACGTCGATGCACCCCACAACTGTATTAAATTAGTTTAGATCTCTACACTAGTGAGTATAGAGAATTTGTACATCACATACAATTAATAATAAAACAATCACCATTTTATATAAAAAAGAATATTCTAAGTTTTAAACACTTTGTAAAAATGTCGTAGCTCGTAGCCCGTAGCACTACGGCGTAGCAAAGTGCATCGTAACCCCCAAAAACGCTACGAAACACTTCATGGTTTCGGGATTATTTTAAAAAGTAGACGGATGTAGTTATATGATGACAGGTTTTGGCAAAGAATGCTTTATTAATAAATGGCAAGTGACAAAAAAATTACCAATTATCGAAATGCCTTGTTTGTCAGTTTGGGATCAGATAGTCGTGTGTGAGTTGTACCAAGACATTTATTATTTATCCATATTTCCTTATAATATAGCTCTTCAACAAAGTCTCATACATTTCTCAAGTTCATAGAAACAACTCCTCAGTCAATACGGAGTGCCGTTAATCCCTCCCAGTGAGAGGGCTTGCTCCCTTTATTGTGCTGGTGATTTATAACTGCAGGGTCTGTTCTGTAGCTATGTGCACAGAGTACAGACATACACTGTGAGGTGAATATGTGCATCATAATTAGGTTTCTTATTAGGTTGATAAACTTTGGTAATTGTTTTGTAAGTGGTCGTTAAGTAGTTGATGTTATTTGGCCTTAGCACGTGATATAGCTCCAGTAGAGGTATTTTTTTACTATTATTATATATTTTTTTACTCACACACGGCCATCCGAACCGAAACTAAGCAAAGCTTGTTAAGTTTAGTTTCGTTGGGCTTGTCCGCACTTAGCCTCATAATTGGGCAATTGTGCGTGTCAGCAAAGCTTGTATTAAGGAAACCAGATAATTTGATAATTAAAAAAAAAAACTTATTATAGTTAAAGCACACCCAGACACAGAAAACACAATTGTTCTCGTCACACAGAGTTTGTCCTTGTTGGGAATCGAACCCATGACCTCTAGTTTAGCAGTCAGGGTCACTAACCACTAGACCAACAGGCCCGTCGATATTTGGGATAGATTACTGCGGGTTTATACACACAGTGTGTGCCTAACGTCAGGCTTCGTGTATGTGTCATTTTGAAATTATTTAGCTTCCAGTAAGTATAGCAATGGTTGTACTTCTTACGTGGCCTAAACCACTAAATCGATTCCAGTAAAATCACCCGTAATCACTCTAATCTTAATATGTGCAGTTTGCCCCCCCCCCCCCCTCGTACACTGCAGGGGGAGGGGGCGGTCCCCGATGTATTGTGATAACTTTAATCAGAGCAAGTGTAGTGAAAGATTACCACTGCACGCTGTGGGGGACAGCTGATTGAATGCTTTGATTGTCAATTGTATAATTGTTAGGAGGTTGGGCGGTGCATGAAATCCACCATTGCAGCATGCATTGATGCGTAATGCATGTGTAATATATTAACTGTTTGTGGAGTGTTTAAAACATTACCGCAATATGAGTTTTGAAGCTAATTTATTAATTAGTTTCCATTTCATGCACAAACGTAACGAGGCGTACTTAATGCCCTAGGCATTTTCTATCAGTCAACCACCATTAAATTTTATTTTAATAAACAAAATCTTTATATTACAGAGTCAATAGGTTACTTAAGAAATAAACAAGCTTAAATACTGTAATCTACTCGATCCCACTAAGTGAAGTAAATCAAAGCATTTAACCAGCTTAACATTTAATGCGTAATCTGCATGATCAGCTAATTCCGACCCCAGACAAGGTTATAAATTGCTTTATACGCAGTCGTGTGTTGTCACGCACACGACAGACAAACAGACGGTGGAAGTATTTCCATTAATGACAGGTAGAGTGAAATGCACGTTCGATAGCAATGTGGGATAGTGAACTTCACAAATATATCGAAATTATAAAAGGGCATCATCTGCTATTGCACATTGGCTTTTCTAATTAATTTCGTTGCGAGGTCCAAGAAAGTTAAATCGTTTCTCTGCGACTCGTCGAGCATCATTGCTCGACGCTTTTCTAGTAGACTCCACGGCTGATTCTGGCTTTCTGGAATTGCAGTGGTTGGGAATAATGTGGCGAGTTTGATGTTAAACAATGAGGTCAAAAACTTAAAAAGTAAGAAATAAGTGGATATCAATAGATTTAGCTAAATAAAACGTATTGTCTAGATTATTAATCTCAATCTTTTCATAGTCTACAGACCTTTCGGAACAACACTTCAACTTAATTTTTGTTCCGAATTAACTGAAAACGAATAATTATCACTCCGGTATGCAATCTCACGTGCGCACCGGGAGCGCGGTCAAGCGCGAATGCCTCTAAGCACGATGTTTGCTAATTCATCAGTTATATCATAACGCTCGCGGCGGCGAGGGGTCGGCAGGCACGGTGCTTATACGTAACTGTTGTCACAGGATAGTTTAGGTTGCGCTTTCCAGGTGCATGGGGCAGGGGCGATTGTAAGAACGTCCGCATTGTAAATCTGTCTATGATGTGCTTGCATTATTTTTGACAATGATTTCTTGTTGGTTGTGTGATATGAGGTAGCAGATTGATTTTAATTTTGTGATTTGGTCTTCAGCTTGAGGAGAAATTTTAGGTTGAGAAAAATTATCTCATTTTTAATAAATAAGTATCCTGGGACAACTCACACACGCAAAGCTATTGACTATTGACTGATGTAATTGCGCTTGTTATCGTTATAGGAAACGAACATAATATCGATGTCTCAAATAAATATTGAAATTAATATATTTATTTTGATGTTATCCTCCAACACAAACTCGTAAACTAGACTCTATCTAATATCTACAAAGCCTAGGTTTTATGTATCAAGATACAAAACTGTTACTACAGCGTTTGCGTTTCTTGCACATTCCTCATCGAAGATTTCTTCAACGATAGCTTCGCCGCTGATCATATCTGTTTGAAGAAGACTGTCATTTTGTGCAACAGAATAATCGGCAATAATCATAATTTTGATGGCAATAGTTTCCTTCGCCCACCTGCAAGGCTCGCTCAATAATTTTCTGCACAGTATGACGTCACACACATAAGTGTCGCTATGAATTTTCTATCCCACCCCGCTCCCTTCCTTAAACTTGAAGATTTATTACATCACTTATCCTAGTGCTCCTTATTAAACGCTTACCTCGCGCTTCCGATACACGCCATCCCTTTCTAATCGTATAACGTATGAGAGAGATGTAATCCCATTCGAATTTTCTTTCAAGCAGAAGATTTGAAAAGGGAAGTTTAATAACGGTGTTTTGAAGGGCGATCGTGATTCTGAATCTTGGAATCGATTTTGAATGTTATACTGCTACGATTAGGACAGCTTTTCGCGTAACAAGTAGTGCTCATTCTATTGTTCAGCCGGGAAAACTCTTTACCTGTTTGATACACTTTATACGTTTGAATTTAAGGTATGTTTTAGCGTATTAGAAACCCATTGTTTGTAATGTTTACAATATAGCTAGCTAGTGCATTTAAATTCCTTACTGCATTGTTATAAGGTTGGGTTTCCTTCTTCGATGTGAGAGTTTAGTTCAAAACTACTCGGAGGTAATATCAATCATTGTTTGTGAATCTAATAAGACTTAAGGATTTGAAGGATGATTGTTGGGAGTGGCTGCGAAAGTGTACGGTGTTGATGTATGAGGTGGTTATTGCGTTATAGAGATCCTAAATCAACATTTTGATGAGATCTGTCAAAACAAATAGTAGCAGCAACGAACCGGCGATTGTAGTGGATTAGATAAACAAAATAGAAATACTTATTTAACGCCAAAAAATCATTCTTTAAGATTTACTTAGCATGCTTTTGAAATGGTTTTTTTTAATTTGTGTTGCATTTCTGCACAGATGACATAGCTTATCACAATTAATTATTTGCTCAACCAAACAAAACCAAATATAAAACTACCAAAGATGACCAAAATTAAAGTAGTATTACAATTACCAATAAGTTAATCAAAAGACTAAAAATTAAGTCCATTTTTTTAAGTGCTAGTGAATCGACGCTGTCAGTGAAGTCAAAGTGCAGAAAATATTAGTGAACAGACACGGTGAAGTCCCCGCTAGTCACAGTGTAGAAAGTGCTAGTAAAGAGACACTGTGAGGTCCTCCTGACGATGACGGAGCACTGGTCATGGCTGACAGGCAGGGGGGCGGCGGAGTACACGTACAGCCCGCCCACGCGGCCCAGCCGCCCGCCGCAGCGCCCGCTCGTCAAGCTCGCCACCAGCGCCCATCTGCACACCATCGCCAGGTAAGAAGAGGTGTCACTGTAAAGGATGTACCTCATATTTCATACGAGATTCTGAATGATCACGGTACTGGATGTAAGGTATATTTAAGATTCTGCATAAATTGAAGGCAACAAGGAGGATAAACGTGCTCTCACTTAAATCTTTAAAACTACGCAACGGATTTTGATGCGGTTTTTTTTAATCGTTAGAGCGGCTCTTGAGGAAAGTTTATATGTGTAATGAATACATATTATGGTCTAAAAAGCCGAGATTAAAAAAAAAATAACACTAGTTCGTAACTGGGATGGATTGCTAGTACATAATATACGTTAGTTACGACGGGTTATCTTAAGTTTGTCTACACATACTATCAGCTTTATGAGCTTTGTAAGGCATGAGGGTGTCACACTACTATATAATTTTAACTAGGAGACCTATGATGCAGTTAGGGGTACCTGTTATTTATAAATTGAAAATGAAGAAAAAAGAAGGCACATAGACTTAAAAATAAGTAAGAAAATCCACAGTTCCCATTATTTTACAATTTGAAACTATAACATAGAAAAAAAACACGAGCAAATACATATCACATACAACCCTACTGATAAGTATATTAAGTAAGTTAGACGTACAAAAAGCAAAGCTGGCAACTTGTGACAAGATCAGTGACGTAGCGGAAGTACCCAGGTCAAGGTGAAACAAGCCGGTGTTCCGGCGCTATCCACCGCATATCTGTCCCTTCATTAAGTTTTTGGAAACTATTTTCTGCCAGACACACAAAAAATTTAAACTACCTAACTAAACTGGTGTAGAAAGATAACAAAATTACACTTTCCTCTTCTTAATCTATTTAATGTATTTTCTTCTAACTTCACAAACCCTAAGAACATTCAGGTTAGTGAGATATTTGCAAGTCAAGTTCCATTTTTAACAAAACCAGCCTGTTGTCCCACTGCTGAACAAAAGACTCTTCTCTAACAGAGAGGCATTTATCACCATGTAGACGGTTTTGAGATAGACGAGAGACGGTAAATGTTTTTGTTTGCACATGAAGTGCTGTTATAAGTCGTTGTATATTTTATACATACCATGAAAACACCCTGTACTGTTGCATGCACCTATTAGTAAACGTTTGCGTGCCACCACAAACATTATAAAGATTTTTCACACCGAAAATAATACCCGTTTACCAGCAATCATTATTAAATGTGTCTGTTCTCTCCGTGAGTAAGTACAAGTAATATTTAAGAGATAACGGTGGTTAATACGTACTTATGTGACGTAATGGAGTGTCGTGAATGTAAAGTCAACGTGACAAACTCATTGTTTCCTCACATTTGGTATTCAGCGCGCTGTTTTCTTGAAAAATGGCGAATTCCCCATGGAATACATTTATTTCAGGAACCAATTTATCTTTGCCTTCATTGAAGTACGATGCAAACAAAAAGTAACCTTATGGCTTTTGAGATATAACTCATTTCCTTGCTTGATTTCTCAAGAGCTTTGAGTTACGTTGTTAAAGTCAAGATTTTGACTTTAGGAAAGTCTTTTTACTTTCCCTTTAACACGTATTTCGTAGGGAAAATATTCATTTTTCCCTGTCACGTCTGCAAAAGAAATTCATTAATGGTGTTTTAAAACAAAGTTTTTGGTGCACTTGAGCGGGGCATTTCGTCGAAGTAAACCTGTCTATCTGGGTGTAAAGCTAAGTTGGTGGAGGTGCAGACGGCCGGCAGGCGGCAGCTTGATGGATGATGCAGCACCGCGCAGTATTTCATTAAACTTGATGCATGGACGCATGCATTGGATATGAAGACGGAATATTGGCAAACGTTATATAGTAGAATGCAGGATTGTAGGTATGTCTTGCTCGTACTTCTCGAGGATCCTCCTGTTTGAAAACAAACAAATAGCGCCACTTTTTGAAATTGAATTTGAAAGTGCCTGTAAATGGTTTGTTTGATTTTGACTTTAAAGTTTGTATAGGTAATGTCATTTTAGAAGAGTATGTTCGTTTTTTCTTGCCAAATCCGCTCCATGCGAAACAACCTTTTGGAATGTGCTACTAAATTAATTTTATTGTATTTTATTTAAATGACATTTTAAATTGCCTCTAAATGTTTCGACTGTAAATGTACGGAATATCTACTTTCAGCTCCTTACTGACGGCACTGACACGGCATATTGTTTTACTGATGTTTTGGTTTGTAACTTTCACCTTTATTCCAAGACAAAACATCTCCCCAATACATTTAGTTCTGTACCTACTTATTACAAATGGTGCTTTGTTTGTATTCAAGCAGACTTCAGCAAACATTCGCTATACCACCTGCTACACCCAATTTATACACGGGAACAAAATACATCTCATTTTCAAATGTCGGCATTCGTTACATTATGCTTGTATTTTATGTTGAAATTCTAAAAAAGACAACACATGAGCCACAATATGTGTTTTCTGTAACACACGTTTAAGTATTATTATTTAAATCTGAATGTACTGCACGTTCAAAGAAAATCTTCCCCGATTTTATTACGCATCCAATATTTCCTCCACGATTGTTTCCCTTTGTCGCAGGTTCGACACCTGAGCCTTGCATTGTAAAATTATAAAACCACACACGACAAAACTTTATTTGATGGAAAAAACATAAAAATTTACATTTAGAACAGGCCGCGGATTTTCGCGGGAAATATTTATTTCTCCCCTGGCAACACTACGTGAGGCGAATGGGGATCGCGAGGCTGGCAACATCGACTATTACTCATTGTGTACACTCCCCCTTAGTTTATAGGCTGTGTACTGTGATTGTTTCGTGTCTCTGTGGAAAGAAAACAACATGCCTGTGTTTATGTCTGTTTCCTAAGTTTTATGCTAGTAACAAGATCCAGACGCTGCCCGACTGCTTAAATCTATAAACATTAATTTTTATTGATAGTTTACAAAACTTCTTTGAAAATTAACATAGGAAGATAACTTTCTGTGTAGTAATTATGCATTATGATACTAGTGTAATAGCAGTAATGACAAAATATTTATACGTGTAATACTTCATGCGGAAAATTTAATAAAAAATCACGAACTATAATAGCTAGGTCTAGGACTTTTGGACGAAATTTGTAACAATGGCGCGCGGATTTCAGAACCACGATGCATGTGCGTGTAATTTGTGATATTATGTATCTTAACACGTTGTAATAAGCGTCACGTGATGAGCAAGTGTGTTTAGACCTTGTACTGCATGCAATCACTGACAGATTGATTGTCAATTAACTATTATGTTACTTTTTCTTCTGTCAAAATATACCTCAATTTATTATTCCAAATTACCGCAAAACCAGTCACAATCATGACAAATCACATTTCTACCTCCAAATTCGAACATCATTAGACGAAAAACACGAACATATAATTCTATCAGAGCGGTGGAAACCTTCCATTTTTCTTTCGTCCCTCTGAAAAACCTGTCAAAGTATTCTCATTAGTTCTGACAGATCGTTACCCTGCTTACCCTAGGTTACCCTGTCGCTTATGATAGATGGGGTAACTTCACGCCACATAGTTCCGTCTTTTGGGAAATTAGTGGTTCTAATGATAGTTGTGAAATAACATGTTTTAACAGTAACACGTAGCTATTACGAGTATTAGTTCTTGTTTCAACGAATCATTTTAGACTATTTCAGTATATTTTAACAAAGCCTTACACAATATTATGTAAGAGCAGTTTCGCAATATGTCCGATACGAATCCGTGAAAGTATCTTCGTAGCCGTAGAACTATTTCTATGGTAATTTCCATATCTAAAGGTTTGGTATTATCGTCTTTTTCCAAGCTTAAACATGTAAATTACTATAGAAATGATTTTACAGATTCGGATCGGAGGTTAGAAAACGCTGTAAATGTAGTGATATAAAATCCAGCGTATCGGATTGACTTGTCGGCCACCCGTTGGTTCATTGTATATTACTTGACAACTTGTAAGCCAGCCTAACTTAGTTATATTTAGGTAGGTATTACTGTCTTAAAATTTGCATGTCTCCAAAAGTAGCAATTTTGCTGGCAATAAAAGTCTCTTGATTTTAACAAAAATGCACAATTTGGAACTAAAATTGTGTATTTTCCTCTATGATTACCATCCTGAATGTATACTACGAGACATTCAGCCTCTTCCAATACCGCGACCCCGGACACACAAAGAACTAAGACAGTACAAGTCTGACACTTCCGCTTCGTCCAGAGCGGGAGGAGTCATTTGAAAATTAGCCATCCCAAAAAAAAAGGATAAATTGGAATTGGAACCCTTTTAATAAACTTCACAAGTTTGGACATGTTCATAGACCCACTGGTAGTCTCAACTTACGAAGACAAAGAGATGTTACTACTCTCACTTGGTTAACTTGTGTAATCTATTCTATCCACTATTGCTCCTCTATGTTCATCCTCTGTCGCTCCAGTCATTCTGTCTGGTTGTAAGCAGTAAATCAAGCCTCGTTCAAACGAAATATTTTCTTATTTATTTTAACAGTCTGAAGACCGGTGCAATGCTAATATTCAATGGCTTAAAGCCCATATTTTAAACGTTTTATTAGGCAATATTCTAGGGGCGTAGTGGTGTTACTAACGAGAAAATAAATATAACTTTTGCCCATATTGCCACTTCAGTCCATGTGTACTGACTACATGGAAACCACGCTGAGGTCGAGTGAGTAGGCATTCATGGATTGTTTTAACGAGTTTTTACATGAAATCTATAAATTTTTGGTTTATTTAGGGTTCATTCATAACTCATCGTGATCAACAAGCGTCTTGCAATTCTAGTTGTATGTTTCAGTCATCATTCTGTTTGAAAGCTGTAAATGAAGCCTTACTAACAATTACAATTATATAACTTTTAATTCTAATTCCTCTGTCTAAATAACTCATAACAGGAATCGCTAGCATTGGCGTAATTAATAAGTAAATTAGGAGTTTTCTGCTTCATTTATGGACTGGGTACGATATTATATTTAGGTAATTTAATTTCTCTGCAAGCAAGTTAAGCTAATTCTGAGCTTTCGTAAGAACAAATAGTCAAAATTAAAGTAAAAGACGGCAAGAAAGAAAATAATATTAAAAAAAAACCGGTCAAGTGCGAGTTCTACTCGCGCAACGAGGGTTCCGTTAATTTGGTTTTTAGTGAAATAACTACAAATTTACGGTTTTCGGAGTTTTCTCTTTACTTGTGCTACATGACCTTGCTTCTTGCCAAATTTCACGATTCTAGGTCAATGAGAAGTACCCTACAGGTTTTGAGTTTTGATTCCCTTGAAAATGTCTAAATATGCAATATAAACCGCCGAATCTTTTTATTGCGTTGATTTAGAAACTTGATTTTTTCACTGCTTTAAGAGATAGCAGACCTGAGTATGTGATATTAATTTGAGCTTGATATCTCGACGCGTTTCTGAAAAAAAAGGGTCTTGATAGACGGATGAATGGGAGGACAGACGGATGTGAACTAACTACAAATTTACGGTTTTCAGAGTTTTTCCTTTACTTTTGCTACATGACGTTGCTTCTTGCCAAATTTCATGATTCTTGGTCAATGAGAAGTACCCTATAGGTTTTGAGTTTTGATTCCCTTGAAAATGTCTAAATATGCAATATAAACCGCCGTATCTTTTTATTGCGTTGATTTAGAAACTTGATTTTTTCACTGCTTTGGGAGATAGCAGACTTGAGTATGTGATATTAATTTCAGTTTGATATCTTGACGCGTTCCTGAGAAAAAGGTTCTTGACAGACAGACGGACGCCTGATGTGAACTAACAACAAATTTACGGTTTTCGGAGTTTTCCCTTTACTTGTGCTACATGACCTTGCTTCTTGCCAAATTTCACGATTCTAGGTCAATGGGAAGTACCCTATAGGTTTTGAGTTTTGATTCCCTTGAAAATGTCTAAATATGCAATATAAACCGCCGTATCTTTTTATTGCGTTGATTTAGAAACTAGATTTTTTCACTGCTGTGAGAGATAGCAGACCTGAGTATGTGATATTAATTTCAGCTTGATATCTCGACGCGTTTCTGAGAAAAAGGTTCTTGACAGACAGACGGACAGACGGACGCCTGGTGTGAACTAACTACAAATTTACGGTTTTCGAAGTTTTTCCTTTACTTGTGCCACATGACCTTGCTTTTTGCCAAATTTCATTATTCTAGGTCAATGGGAAGTACCCTATAGGTTTTGATTCCCTTGAAAATGTCTAAATATGCAATATAAACCGCCGTATCTTTTTATTGCGTTGATTTAAAAACATGATTTTTTCACTGCTTTAAGAGATAGCAGACCCGAGTATGTGATATAAATTTCAGCTTGATATCTCGACGCGTTTCTGAGAAAAAGGGTCTTGACAGACGGACGGACGGACGGACAGACGGACAACAAAGTGATCCTATAAGGGTTCCGTTTTTACCTTTTGAGGTACGGAACCCTAAAAACTGGGCAATCACAGGGTTCTATTCCAAAGCTGTTACGATTAAATAATCGATTCAAAACACTTTCAACTCTTTTCGACGTAAATCGCCGAGTCTTGTACCCGTCGCCCTGAGCGCAATGCATCACGGCAGCACGTAAGAGGGTGGGCAGAGCACAGGCACACGTGGGGCCGCCGCGACCAATGGTCCGTGCTATGAGAAACGTGCCTAGAATACTGAGCGAAGGAAACTAGCCAATTGTTTATACCAAACACATTTGTAACTTGTTTGAGGAAAATCTTGGCGAACCTGGTTTTGTGAATGGATGTATTAAAGGCTCTAGACTTTACTAAATGTAATGTTACGAGAGCTATTCAAACTTTATGCGACATAAACGCACAAAGGACTCGAATGCAATGACTTCAGTAAATATTGCTAAGTCATTGAAATGTAGTCAAGTCAAACATTTCTGTAAAATTAATTTAAACTGTTATGCTCCTAGCAACTCACAGTATTTGATTAGAATACATTAATAAATTACAAAATAGACAGCCACGACAATTTCAACCTAGGTGGTCGATCAACTGCTCACCGAGTATAGAAATCGCGATGCTTTTATTTACAACCTCGTGTGATTCACTATAAACATACAGTTTATTAAACGCTTACAGACTGCTGCCTATACTTAACATATAGAACTAGGCAATAAGTGGCCTCGCCGCCAGTCATTAACCAAACCACCACGTTTGATATGACTGGCAACATACACCACCATTACACACAACATACATATTACCTGTGTCTTTGCCAAATCATCAGTTTGCATCAGCAAAGAAAGAACTACACCTATGGTAATGGAAACTAGACTCTATCTAGTTGAGATAAGGGTTGATGGGAGGTTAATAGTGCTGGTTTCCCTAATACCATGGTATTGAAAGCAATAAAAAAGTTTAGCTAACATATAAATGTGCGGCCGTGTGGTGGCGGGTCACTCGTGAACACGATGACACCGAAGTACTGCATGCTGGTGGTTGTGGTGGCGGCGGTGGCCAGCTCCGTGATGGCGACGCAGGAGGTGATGAGCCACGTCACCGCGCATTTTGGTAAAGCGCTTGAGGAGTGCAGGGAAGAGGTGAGTGATTTTCAAATTATTTATTGCACTTTATATCAATACTGTAAAGTTTGATTGGTTCTGGCTTAGAATTTGCACTACCGACATTATATTCACACATCATTAGTGTCCAACATTTTTGTACTATCAGAACTGTATAACAAATAATACCAGCCTTTTACCGTCCCACTGCAAGGGAAAGGCCTCTCATAGATTGATCACCACGCTTGCTCAAGGCAGATTGGCGATTTTGAACTCATATTTACGACAAGTCTAGGTTTCCTCACAATTTTTGCCTTTAGTGATGTCTGTTATCTGGAACTGAATAATGGAAATCTGCACTTTTTATAATCTGATATCTTCTGCAGTCAGGGTTATCCGCGGAGATCTTAGAGGAGTTCCAGCACTTCTGGCGCGAGGACTTCGAGGTGGTGCACCGCGAGCTGGGCTGCGCCATAATCTGCATGTCCAACAAGTTCTCCCTGCTGAAGGACGACAGCAGGATGCACCACGTCAACATGCATGACTACGTCAAGGGCTTCCCGAATGGTTAGGACCTTTACATTTTCTTCTAGTTCTTACAATAATTCAATTGCGTTCAAGAAGGTTTTCTTCAGTGTCAGGTCAGTGTTTTATGTTTTAACTTGCTGTCATTTGTAAGTTTAGGGACAATTTTTATAGTATTTTAATGAAATTCAAAACAACTAGATTTGTCAGGCATCCACCAGTTTACATTTGTCCATATTCCATTTTCTATACTTAGTTGCTTCAAGTACAAAGCTAGTCCGTTAAATATCAGGTACTAAAGGTGCGTTGATCACGTTGTGTGTTGGCGAGATTCTATATGTTTAACAGTGTTTTTATTAGCCATCGTATTATGCATAGTTAATTTACTATGTGTACCAAAATTATCTACTTTAAAGTCTTCAACTCAATAGCCTTAGTGCGATAATCTAGAACTGCAATTAACACAAAACCGATTAGCTCTGAATCTAATATTCCTTCGCAAATAATTCATCCCTCGTTTAACAATAGCATTTCCCTTCATGTTATTTCTATTTATTTGCCGTTTTCCTGTGAGTTATTGCACTCGTAGACATTATTTACTGCCTCAGTGCACATGCAACTGAAACAAAGGTCACGCGACCTAATCTGACAGCCATATTGATTTTTGTTGAAATTATCGCGAAACTAACCGCGAAGGTAAAAGCTAATGTGCCAGGAAGGGTTAGTGCGATGAATAGGGTGTTGAATGCAAGTAGTGGGTAGTCCAGAATTACAAACTTTGTATTTATCACCGTTATAGAAAATTGTTTAGTCAACTGTATAGTCCCACAATCCGTCTATTACATCAACTGTAGCTACACAAGAGACTGTACATATAGATAGCGCACGTGTTGAGTAACTTTGTTGCAATACACCTCCACCTAACTTCACGCATGACCGATACTGACTATGATACTACACTAGCTTCCGTTCGCGGTTTTGTTGGCATAGAACTTCAGTACATTGTTACTGCTGGGTTCTTCATGTTCACATTATCGATAATAACGTTTCTGTGTATCACTGCCTCAAAAGTTATCTATCAGTAAAATCGGCAGGTCTTCCAGATTTATACTATAAACTTCACGTTCATAATATTAGTTACAATACTGTTTATTACAGGAATCCCAATATAAAAACCTTTAATTGTCATACTTTTGATGGGGTTTCAAATCCCAACCAGATAATCATTTTAACAATCTTTCTCACATAATACGTAATGACGTAATAATCATTATTCTGAACCCCATCCCAGGTGAGGTCCTCTCAGCTCGGCTGGTGGAACTGATCCACAACTGCGAGAAGCAGTACGACAGCCTACCAGACGACTGTGACCGCGTCGTGAAGGTGGCTGCCTGCTTCAAAGTAGACTCCAAGGCCGCCGGCATCGCGCCTGAAGTCGCCATGATCGAAGCCGTCATGGAACAGTACTGACCAGGATGATGACGGGATGAGGACAATGACGAATGATGGTGATGACGACGACGCATGAACTGGACAAACGACTGCTTTAGTGTAGCAACGCAAGAAAAAAAAAGAAAAAAAAAAGTTGTTTTTAGCTATTATAGTTTGTTGTGATAATTATGTTGTTGTTTTTATTTCTAATCCTGACGTTTCCTGCTACTGTTTAATGCATTATAAAGAAGATCGTACTAAAGTTTGGCTTAATTCTATGATTGCTTTTTTAACGAACTTGCTCGTTAAGTGGCTCTACTCTGCTCATAGGTTAATACTCAACTTCGGTTTACAAGTTCCTCTAGTAACACTCTACACAATCTGAAAATGTAAAACAATCATAATTATAAAAAATAAACATTTATTTTATTTCTAACATTGAATAAATATAATATTATAATATAATATATATAATAATACCAGCCTAGCATTGATCACCACACCACGCTTGCTCAAGGCGGGTTGGCGATTTCGGACTCATATTAACTACAAGTCCAGGTTTCCTCACGATGTTTTCCTTCACCGATGTCTGTGATGTCTAAGATAAACTTTAGAAAGTACATATGAATTGAAAAAGTCACTTGCCCGGATTCGAACCCGCGACCTCTTGCATGAGAGCCGGGCGCCTTAACCACTAGGCCATCACGACTCTTAAGGAATATTGTTTTTGTTATTTTAAACGGGGTGGTGGGACCAGGGTGATCACTCTGATAAGATATTTTTAAACAAACTCAGAACTCAAAGTCTTTTCTAACGGATAAACAATCGATGGAAATGTCTTGCGAAGACCTTATTATCATTTAGTGAATGAGCTGCTCTATTAAAATGAGAAGCACACATATTTGAGTGAACTTGTCCTGTAGTACATGGTTTGGGGTTATTTACGTCGCGGTTTTATGTAAAAACATAGCGAAGTTGTAGGCATATGGAAAATTTGCATTACATTCCTTCAATTTCACTACCAATATTTCGAATATCAATGTTTGGCATTCTATATAACTGTATGATTCAGTTCAATTCATGAATAAAAGTACATCACATTCATACAGAGAAGGCACAAGCATTAATCACGGCGCTTGCTCACGGTGAATCAGCGATTTTAGATTTATGTTAATAACTAGCGACCTGTCCCAGGTGTTACAAATCTTTGAAAATCTCAGATTATCTTTACGGTAATATGCATGTATTATACACATAAACCTTCCTCTTGAATTACTCTATCTATAAAAAAACCGCATCAATATCCGTTGCGGAGTTTTAAAGATCTATGCATACATAGGTACAGACAGCGGAAAGCGACGTTGCTTATATACAACATAATGTCCACTTATGTTTAACAGGTTTAACTCGTAACTTCTTATTTACGGATTAATTTTTTTTTTACATATTTTGATAGATCTACAAATTAAACGAACAGCAATTTCTTTATATTACTTCTATTACATCAATCTATAATAAATGTACCCGAGATTACCTCAAAAGGGAGATCATTAGTTTTTTGACAATTGCTGTACTGACTGCAACAGCAATTTTGATGCCCGAATTTGTACAAATGATTCATCATCATCATCATCAGCCGATAGACGTCCAATGCTGGACAAAGGCCTCCCCCAAAGATTTTCACATGCAACGGTCATAGTATAAAGAGAGTGAAGTAGGCTATCTCCGGCCCAATCCGCGATATAATTGCCTGGCGAAATCGGTTTACGCGTTCACGCGCAAAGCTACGATGACACGGAAACAGGTATTCATCTTTATGTATTAGGGTTGCGGAATGTTATGTTTATAACAGTTACCGTGACCCTGGAACATAAAGGGCAATCGAAGGAACATGGGTGGGTTTTAGTCAGTAAGAGTCTGACACGCCCTCCCGCCGCACCCAGGACGGGAGCAGTCATTGGATGATTTCCCACTCACCAAAAAAAAAAAACTTTATGTATTATATTATACAGATATAATATAATAAAGACTTATTTATTAAAATAATCTGAATGTTAGGCTTGGAAATGACCTACACGAAGTTATTAAATTATTATTAAATCTGCATTAACAATATAGAGAGACATTAAAGTCTGCCAAACTGCATAACAGTCTGTCAGCAGTGTTCTCGTACAGTCAGCGTCAGAGAAAAGGAACCCGCCAAGACTTAAAGAATTATCGCCCGAACGACGGCGCGCGCGCCGCCACTCGGGCGGTCGCTTCACGTGACTCAGACCCCGAGCGGCTCCCTCCCCCGCCACGCCGCCTCACCCATCTCTGCCTGCCACCGATCCCACTCAAATAGTATTTGCACCTTTTTAATATTTTTTTGGTATTTTTTCGGCTTACAATGAATAACTTACAAAAAGCTGTTGAGGATACGAACCCGCATCACTAGGTGCCAGCCGATTATCTGGACCGTGCCTTATACCACTAGGCTATTGGCACAGTTAGCAAATATAACGAAATTTCTAATATAATTATTTCAAAACCGAACAAGGTTGATAACGCTCTTATCGTCTAGATAATAAGGTTTAAATTTCAACTTCCGTCCGGTTATATCTACCTTAGCGTTTTGTTTTACGATTAAATAAAATCAATTCAATCAACTAAAAGATAATTCAAATATCTAAAAGATAAGGTTGAAATTAGCATAGATTTTTTGTATGGTTGAATAGAATGTGCTCGATTCTGATTGTTGCACTACCGTAATTTGACTTCATAAACTTAACTGCCGTATGAACTGCAAGATATGGTTGAAATTAGAATACTTTTTTGCCATACACAAAACGGTTATTGAGGGTATAATACTTTTCAAATCGTTTCGTTTTCGAGCCGATCTGCTTGTGTGTTATATCTTCGCCGAACTTAATAATTATTTTTCAATTTATTAAGTTTTTGCAAAGTTGATTCTTTTAACCGGTAGAATGGATCGATTAACAACTATTTTGAAGGCTAAAAGTGGGAACAGGAACAAAGCATAAGAAAATAGCACGAGATATGGGCATAACGGTAAGATTTACATTTTACACATTATATTTATTGCTGCAATCATGATGCATAATTACTTACAAGTTGTTTTTTTTAATGTTTTTCTAATATTATCATTTTCATTACAGAAAAAAACAGTTCGTCGATGGATACAAAGGTATCTAGCGACGGGTGATGTAAAATGTGATCGCCAAGACCCTCGCCCAATTGCTTACTACTGCTACTATTGCTATTACTTACTAATGAATCGGAGGGACACCGTAATATTGTGGAAGTTTACTAGTGATTAGTGATCGATGGTGGCACCCTTTAAAACTACGCGTTCAAGTGCTTCAATATGGTTTTGGGCATGAAAAGTCGACTTCAGGAAGTGATAGACAATGACGGCCATTCTCTTTGTTATTAATAAACAATTTACTCGGAAGTGTTATTGTGTTACTCAACTGGTAAAATTACATTGGAACGTATGAGCAAGTGTTAATCATTTCGAATATTTGTGGGATCATTATTTAGTAGTTAATCAAAAATAAACAACTGTTATTATTATCGATCCAGATACTCTTGTTTACGAATCTAGTTAGTCTTGTAATGTGTTAACGATGCACCATCTGACCTCACATATTTTTCTAATGTTGTGTTAAAAGGGTTATCAAAAATATGATAAAAGAGAAAGATGTATATTGCTATACTGTTATAGTTTAGCATGTTAGTTCTTTCTCTGTAAATCATAGGAAAAATGACTACATTTGATTTTTAATCAGGCTTTTATTTATAATTTAAACAAAAATAACAAAACACACTATTTAAAAATGTCAACTTAACCTACACGTCATCATAATACTGTTTTAGAAATATCTATAAACGAACAGTTTTCTAATGTTAAACGTTCTAAACCTCACCCAGAGTATCTATTTTGTGTTTAGTTAAGTAATATTCTAAGTAAATAACCCCAATTTAGCACAGATAAAAAACTGAATATTCAACCAAGAAGTGGATTCCATGAAGTCCTACATTATTTATGTGTAGAAGTATTGTGAGGTGAGAGTGATTGATGTAAATGTCGTTGACAATTTTAATTTTATAATAATTTTGTTATTTATTGTGTTATTTTGTTTTGTTACTGTAATCAGTTGTATAACCGTTTGTAATTAAAATAAATAAATAAATAAATTGTTTATGCAACATGACTAGCTTTGCTTATAAACCCCCTACATACTTTAAAATTTGATTTCATAAATAATAGTTAACGAAAACTACCTTATCACGTAAATGATATCCTAAAAAAAAAGAAAAAAAAAATCAAACTAGCCTTCCGCGGATTTGAACTCGCAACCATCGCATTGCTCAGCCGCAGTCTTAACCCCTAGACCAACATGACATCTACGTTCTACTGCAAAAAACTTGAATGGTTTGATGTCATTACCAAGGGGGGGACCTTTTCTCTGATGCTGACTGTACAACAAATGATTAACAAATTTTGTTTTATCAATAATCACGCGAACGTATGAGCAAACAATAATAATTGTAACATGATAAACAAAGATGCAGGAGCAATCAATATCAGGATCTGACATTTCCACCCATGGGCAATAGGCGAGACGACGAAAAAAAAGTAATTAGTCCGTCATTGAGATTATTAAAAAAATTTGGACACGTATTTTTTCTTTTTTCTCGTAAACGAAAAATGACGATGATACAGTGCGTTGAAGTTGTGCGTGACGTCACGATCAGATACAATTTTTGCATTACAGTAGCGTCAAAAGCCCTCACTATGCCCCCACTCCAGAACTTTGTTGCTCTTTAACTTTAAGTGTTTTTATTATTTTGATGAAGCAAAAAGTACGTGTCCCGTATTTTTGGCCGATCTACAAGACGGACTAAACAGAATGCCATTTTTTTATGTTGTCGTCATCCCTATTTTGATTGTCCAGGGATGCACAATGCAAATCGCGTATTTTTATAATTTCTTAAGATGACATTTAGATTTTACACAATTAATAAATGTTGGGGGTCACTCATTTAACTACATTAATGTTACACATTTTTTTCTTGTGCGCCTACCAAAGTAGTAATTTACTTACTGAACAGCAAGTGTTTCTTCTTTGATGAGCGTGTTGTACATAAACAGGCGCTCCGCTTAGTGTTTTTTATTATTTATTTGTTGCGAACAAATAAATAAGATGTTTAAGTTATGATATTCCTTTATGTCTTTTTATCTGAAATTATGATATGTCAAATTTATTTTAATTAACTTAGATCGGAAGCCGTACACATAACGGTGACCAATCATAAAACTACAAATAACAGCTTGTGTTCAACACGTCATCTCTATTCCATGAATGAATCCAATGCTCATTAGAGCTTGCGATTAATCAAGACAAAAGGCCTCATTGTCACGACGCCGTAACTTCTAATTAACACGTAATTAACGCGAGATATAAGCTTGTGGAGGCGACGGCGCGCCACAATGGCGCTTCATCCACCGGTCACCATGACGGTACGACTGGCGCTGGTGGTGATCGCCAGTTTGGTCATCGCGGTAGAATCTTCGCAGGAAATCATGAAGACTCTGTCTTTGAACTTCGCTAAGCCTTTGCAAGACTGTAAAAAGGAGGTAAGCTGAACATAGTTTTGATGTGAAGAAGACACTCGCATTTCAATAACCCCGAGAGTTCTTCAGAAGCAAAAATGTACTTACTCCTTCAAGCTTGTAATAATGGATCGTGTCTTAACGAAGTGCCTGCAAAATGATTTAATTAAGATGTGGATTTGAATTGTCTATTATTTCGAAGCTGCCGTAATAAACATTTTTCGAAACTTACTCAAATTTAAACACAAGAAGGCACTGGGAACTAAAACAGATACTATAAGTTTGCTGGAAACCAATTCTAGATGGACCTGCCGGACACCGTGACGACTGACTTCTACAACTTCTGGAAGGAAGGCTACGAGTTCACGAACAGGCACACGGGCTGTGCCATTATGTGCCTCTCCTCGAAGCTGGAGCTGCTGGACCAGGAGTTGAAGCTGCACCACGGCAAGGCCCAGGAGTTCGCCATGAAACACGGCGCTGGTGAGAACTCTATCCATTCATTCTTCGAACACACGTGATTTGAGACACAATAGAAAGACAATAGCAGCCCGACAGCCGGCTGCCGGTTGGTTGTTAAAAGGTCACCTTTACCGTGGTACGTGTGACTGAATAGTTCAATAATCCTATTCAAAAGTGCATCGGAAAATATGAACTATCCAAGTTCAATATTCGTACCCAAAAGGGAGTGCTTCACAAAATTAAATGTGAGTCAGCGATTTCCGAACGGATGAAGCGGAAAATTGTATAGAAAGTGTAATGTCACGCAATTTATATTGGGAAATAATTCGGCATAATGTGATAGATTTAGACAACATTTTCACAGTATTGAAGCGTATCTAAAATGTTTTGCTTTAACTATTTGCGATTTTTAACCTTGTAAATTTTCAGTAATAGCGGTTAGTAGATGTCAAATTCTTGACGTTTTTAGCTCTCAGTGACTTTGCAACACACATTATACCTTCTTCTTCTTCTAACGATTTTTCAGATGAAAACATGGCGAAGCAGCTGGTGGAAATGATCCACAGCTGTGCTGAGTCGACCCCTGACGCGGCAGACGATCCCTGTATGAAGGCTCTGCACGTCGCCCAGTGCTTCAAGAACAAGATACACGACCTCAAGTGGGCGCCAAGCATTGAACTCATCATGGGAGAAGTCTTGGCTGAACTCTAGAAGAGTAAATTTATCTCTTTTGTTTCCTGTTTCTTTAACTTTATCTTTATTTCTTTCTTGTGTTTCCAATGGAGCTGAAACAGAATTATTTTCTGTTTTTAGCCAGTGACAAATGTTTTCTTAATTTTGTGCTTTAAATTAACTGTATATTGCTCTTAAGCCATTGTTTTTTAAAAGTAAAGTGTCTATTTTTTTTCTAACTTTACACAAATTGCGAAATTATGCTTTGTTATAAGTAAATGATGTTCGTATTGACCGACTTGGCATGTTAAATGGACTTCAGTTATATTTAGTGGTGCGTGTACTCCGCCTCGCCAGCTCGCCTCGGAGGGATGGGTAGTTTGTAAGCTGCAAGTACTTTATATACTATTATTAAAGACATGTACATCAAATGTTGTTTTATTGAACACAATACTGAAATATAGAACCAGTTTCTTAATATGAGTCTGATACAATTAAGTCTGTGTCTGTGTGCGGGCACTGCTGCTGCCGAAGCAGAAAACCTCAAGCGGCGGAAATATAACAACCTAGTTGGTAATTATATTTTTGAGCCGTTTGGGGTTGAAACTTTGGGACCATGGGGCCCGAGTGCCCGTTCTCTTTACAAAGAGATTGCGAAACATTTAGTCGACACTTCACGTGATCAGAAGGCTGGCATCTACTTTGCCCAAAGATTAAGCATCGCAATTCAGCGTGGCAATGCTGCCAGCCTTCTGAGCACACTGCCCGTCGACAGTGATGACGAGTTTTACGACGCCGACGGATAACCCCTTTTTTATTTATATTTAAATTTTTAGTTTTATTTTTGTTTTAGATATTAATTGGTTTTTTTTGAGTTAGTTTTAAGTTAGCCATATTTATTTGTATATTGTACGTATGTATTAAGTCTCTAAGAAGTTATTAATGTATAAATTAGAACCAAGTCCCTGTACAGTTGTTTTACTATTAAAACGAATGACGTAAATCGTGAAATTAAACAACCTGTGTCACAGGCTGTTATTTTCAAAATCCACTTATAAGAGAGCATAAAAAATGCGTAGCTTGAACACCGAAACAACTACCCACACGCTATACACCGCAACTGAGCTAATTCACGGGCCCTACATAACACGAAAACTAATTCAAACTTCCATATCTCAAATCTGACGTGTAAAACACGAATTCAATTAACGAAGTAATTAATTCAACACGTTACCCAATTCTTTTTAAACTAATTACAGTTGCCACCCATTTCAATAAGAATCACTTTACCTTTTGAAGCCGTCAAAACGAAACACATTTAAATGAATATTATGTTTATTGATGAGTGTGGCAGACAATGAGAGATTTGTGATACAGACTATAAGTAATTATATTGGTGAAATGGTATTAAAGTGTCAGAAGAAGGCAGGAATACTATATAGGTAATAAAAGAAGCAGTTTGCAAGCTCGAAGGACAGGAAGACATAAATCATCTGGCCGGATGATGGAACAGAGCCGGGCACAGCCCCCTGGCTGATAGCTTCGGCTTGAGTTAATTGAGACATGCCGAAGGAGTGAACTAGTTAAATAAGAAAAATTGTTAAATAAATATTGTACTACATAACGTGTACTTAGAGGTCATATTATTATGTATTTGATTGAGATACACATAAGACAAATTACACAAGGAACATAAAGTTTTCGTTATTGCTCCGCAGTTTCACCTGCTGCCCGCGTCTTCGGATGCTAATACTTTTTCAAATGAACGCGAGTTCAAAAAACAAACATACTCTTTAGCTTTATATTGGTATAGACTTAACACATGAATCTCGTGATGCTTAAAAATGACATACTTTTCTGAAATAAGTCTTATGTGTCTCGCATCTTATATGTATAATAATTTAACCTGCTCTAATTATTTATAATTTATTCATTCCTTTCTCCCGTTTGAAAATAAACTCACAATTCAAATCTGTTGTCTCAAATCCAAATGTTCAGATGTAGTTCAAGAATGACGTCATTCAAAAGCTGTTGGAATTTTGGAATAGCGATAATGATGAATGAATAGAGATAATGAATCACTGAAGCACCTCGGCTGTGCTTCGGCCTGCGTGTTTGTGAAAAACGAGTTTCTGGACGGCGAGTTTGAGCAAGTACAGCGTGATAATGTTGTAAGATTCTTTAAAGCGTTGGGCGCTGGTAGTATGTGATTTTGTTTCTATTGGCCACCGACCAACATCGCAAATTGCAAACACAATATCGGTGATTGTTTTGGCTGGTGATGATAAAACAGTGTCAATGCTTGACGTACTAAAATTAATGAGATCTGCCCTGTTTTGGGTGGATATCCAGTGTCGGCAAATGTGAAAACGCCCATTTTTTTGTGATTTGGAAATAATCAAATGATTACTCCCGTCCTGGGCGGGGCGGGAGGGCGAGTCAGACTCATGCTCCTTCGGTTGCCCTTTATGTTCCGGGGTCACGGTAACTATTATAACTATTCCGCAACCCCGGAAGGCATTAACATTGAACAAAGTTTAGTTTCCCTTTACTTACAAGTCTGCATCTTGTTCATCTGATTGATTTGGCGTTACAGGCTGTTGCAGAACATAAAAAACGTCCTAACTCAAATTTTGATGTGCAATATGACTCCATCAACGACTAATTATTCGTCCAAATCAAAAAGCACTAAGGTTTACAACTGTGTAAAACAGTTGTCTACTTTCAGGCGAAAAAATGTCACAGATATTGTTGCAACTTTTTGACCGGTGCAAGACATAGTCGGCGAATATTGGCAATCTATGTGACAGCGAGCTGCATATTGCTGCTTGTTAGAATGGCTTTCTATAGGCGCTTGAAACTAAGACAGGAAATATATTCAAGAAGTTATTACTCATTATTTCACGAAAGATTATTAATAAATGTTCGAAAGATTGAGATGTTTTTACTGTACTTGTTATTGTGTAATAGAATTTAATAGTGTAGTACTGACTTTGAAATATTACATAAATATCGTAATATTTAAAGCTTGCAAGCAACAACGGCACGCAACTGCGAAAATACACACTTCCTTAATAAATCTGTGTGTAAAGTTAGACACTTCTTAATGACGTCGACTAATCCAGACAATATGAAATTTACCATACACGACTATGTCGCTATTAATCAAGTTTTAATTAAAGCCCATAAATAAAATAATAACCGAGAACGAATTAACACACCGAGATCGCACTAATTTTTTAATTACCCTTCATTACCAGACACCAGATACGAAACCACCTCATCAACCACAAATTATCAGGTGCTAACAATTATGCACTTGGTGACAAATGTACCAATTACTAGTATATAAGCAACAAAGTTACCTCACGTCTGTACACTTGTAAAAATGGGAAGGTACAGCATGTTCTTGGTGATGATGATAATGGCAGTGGCTGTGAGGAAGGTGGAACTATCGAAAGATGCTATGAAGTATATCACTTCAGGATTCGTTAAAGTATTGGAGGAGTGTAAGAAAGAGGTAAGTGGTTTCAGTGTAGAATAAATACAAGAGTACTCCACCAAATATTTTTCCTTCAATTTTTTAATCTTCTGTCTTACAAATCTTACGCCGTTTGTCCACCCCGCATGTCAACGAGAAATAAATGGCGGTGCCGAAGTGGCAACGCATGTATTTACTATAACCGCGTGTCCACCACACGTCACGTCACCTCAACGTGACGGTGACGGTAGCGATGGAGAAATAGCCTCAGCCTCCCAAAACTTTTCTTTATTCAAGATGCACTGCATGACCATCATCAGTTGACACCTCACTTTCAATTCCTCCAGCTAAACATGGACGAGCACATCCTAGCAGACCTGTTCCACTTCTGGAAGCTGGAGTACTCCCTCCTGGACCGCGACACCGGCTGCGTCATCATCTGCATGAGCAAGAAGCTGGACCTCTTGGACGAGAACGGAAGGATGCATCACGGAAATGCGCAGGAGTTCGCACTCAAACATGGCGCTGGTTTGTTAGATATTCTATGTATATTTTGAAGTTAGACTCTTATTTAGGTGTTTTGATGACCTAGTGGTTAAGGCGCCCGCCTTTTAAGCCAGAACGACCCAAAACCCACAACGATTCGAATCTGGGCAAGCACCAAGGTGATTTTTTTTTATCCATATGTAGTTTCTAAAGTTTATCTTAGACATCAACGACCTCGGTGAAAGATAACATCGTGAGGAAACTTTAACTTGTAGTGACTATGAATCCGCCTTGAGCAAGCGTGGCGATCATTGCTCGAGCCTTCTCTGTATCGCTGGAATAACTAATATTTGTTTTTTAGAAATTGGGAATGACCTCTGTAATTTTTGAAAAGATAGTAAATTAACAATATTTTTCATTAAAACACATGTAAACACATCTAGATCACAGTTCCTTTTCTTTCAAAATAATAACAAATCTGTAATTGCATAAGTTATCATAGTAGTATTAGATGCTATATTAAGCCTGATACGTATTTTAGGAGAAGAAGTAGCTGTAAAAATAGTGACAATTATCCACGAATGTGAGAAGAAGTTCGAGCGGGACGATGACGAGTGTCTCCGAGTCCTGGAGGTGGCCAAGTGCTTCCGCAGCGGCATCCACGAGCTGGACTGGCAGCCCAAGGTCCAGACCATCGTAAGCGAGGTCCTCGCTGAGATTTAAGCAATAAACCTGTGCGCAATGGTGGTGTTCTTATTTCTTCTTTAAACCTATTCAGTATGTAAGTGTTCATAATTGATTTTTGGCAATGTACCATACTTTTCTCTTTTTAATGATTTTATGACATCTGTCAAACTTCTTAAAGCTTCGCACGGGTGTTATAAATCATTGAAAAACTTGTTTTTTTTTTAATAGAATGCGCACTTTATCTTGGACATAGACTTTTAGCGCCTTACTAATAAACGCTGCATAAAGTTATGACAGGTTTATACGTCAAAAAATGTATGGTTACACAGGCTTTATACATTGCATAACTTTACACACTGATTATTAGTAAGGGCATTAATCTATTATCTGTAAACTTAAATCTCGAAAACTTATAAAAATCAGTTTAAAAGATTTAAGCGTTCATACGACAAGTTCATACAGGAAAGTTTTTATTTATGACGGGCCTGTTGGTCTAGTGGTCAGTGACCCTGCCTGCTAAGCCAGAGGTCGTGGGTTCGATTCCCACCCAGGACAAACTTTGTGTGATGAGCATAATTGTTTGTTCTGTGTCTGGGTGTTATTTATCTATAATATGTATGTATTTAAAAATTATATAAGTATGTATATCAGTTGTCTGATTACCATAACACAAGCTCTGCTTAGCTTGGGATCAGATAGCCGTGTGTAAGATGTCCTCAGGATATTTATTTATTATTATTATTTCAGACTACTATGTAGAGATTAAAAATTACGATAATGTAATCTTAACGCCTCCATGAAAGGAGAGAATTAAATCGACCACTACTGTGTATTCTCAGCACTCAAGTAACTTAGCATAAGTACTTCTAAAATGGGAATGGTCATTGAACATGTGTAAAATAATGTGAAGAAATCACTTAGTTGTGTACAATGAGCACTTACATTACCTCCTATGTATTGGAGTAAGTGCTGCGAAAATATACGAGTACAAAGCCGTGTCTGCCGTTCATTACTCCTTAGAAGGCGTTAAGTGTAAACCTTTCTCTCGTACATCGCCTCTTACTGGGTAAGGGAAATTAATGTGGTCGGTTAACCATTATGTGTCGAATAAAATTGATATTATATATCTTTTCTTTTTGTATTTTTGTATATACCTCGTCTTTTAAGATAAGCCATCGTCTTTATGAGTTCAACTTTATTTCAAATACAATCAATGTTCAATTTCGTGTCGACTTGCACTTTCTTATGTATTTCCAGGAACTGCATCTAGATAAATTGCAATGTTTTACTTCTGTGCTTTATTCTTTATGATTAGGTCTAAATACCATATTGACAAATGTACTGACTGACGACGTCTAATGTATTGTTAAATAGTCTCAGAATTACTTTGGCTGTCACCATCTTCCATAAAAAGGTACGGCCACAGGAACTAACAAATGCGCCGTTTCTTCAACGTAGACCTGTTGCTCACTAAACCTGGTGCCTCTAACGACTGCTGCCTAACCTTCCATCAACCCTTAACACTAAATCCATCCACGTGAATCGCTTCACACGGGTTAACCCTGCACCACGTGAGAAGCGGTGCGGTTAATTGCGCCATAACTCGGGCCTATCGGCGCCATTAGGCGACAGCACAATCGCGGCGTGCGCCCGCGCAGCATGCTCTAGGCAGCGAGAACTGAGGAGATATGTGGCCAGAAAGGTGATGTTGTGAGAGCTTGGGGAAGCTCGCATTGTTATTTTTATAACTACAATAAAATAATATTTAAAATCATCATCTCGTCAGCATGTAATTATAGCGTTGGAAATTCGAAAGCACCGATTTGACTTTTCCTACAAGAATTACAAACACATTCTAAGTTTTCCTCGTTTTCCTTAATGATCACTGAAGTAACGTAAAACATCATAAGTAATCATAACCAAACCTGGTCTTAAAGTAAATTGAAGTCTGAAATAGCAAATACGTCTGTTGCAAGCATTTTAATCAAATTTTTTACCTTTTCTGTGCGAGAAGAGACCTTGCCCTGCAAAGATGCGATCATAGGAAGCGATCATACCATGTCTGCACGTTATTAAATACGCCGAGGTATTGGCAGTAGCCGGGGTTGCGGAATGTTTATAATAGTTACCGTGACCCCGGAACATAAGGGGCAACCGAAGGAACATGAGTGGGTTTTAGTCAGTAAAAGTCTGAGACGCTCTCCCGCCGCCTCTACGGCGGGAGAAGTCGTTTGATGATTTCTCACTCCCAAAAAAAAAAAAGGTATTGGCAGTAGCAAATCTTTCTAGTTAATGCTACTTGGCCCCCGCGGTTTACCCGCGTAGTTCCCGTTCCCGTGGCTTTTTTTTTAGATAAAAACTACCTATCCGACTATCTCTGTACGAAATCACATTTTAAGAGGTTCAGTAGTTTTTTCGTAAAAGTGAGACAGAGTTAATTTCGCATTTATAATATTAGTATTAATAAATATTGATTAATTTATTGCGCCTTCTGTCTCTCGCTTACTCCGTGTGCACTAAGCATTCAGCGTTAATCGAACTGTGATGTAGCGATAATGCCGTGAACTACTTGGTGTTTAGATAGTTTTGTCTAGAGCACTACAGTGCACTTCTACATGATGCTTTAGTGCACTTCTTGGAAAGGTTGACCGAGGTGCTTCACCTTTTTAAATTAATGAGTGGGAACACAAAATGAGTTTCAATCTGAATCGTTATCACACAATGTATTTTTAAATGGAAATGTGTCTTTCTATTTTTGGAACTACCTTGAACGCATATAATTATTTACTATAACCGCGTGTCCACCACACGTCACTTCACCTCAACGTGACGGTGACGGTGGCTATGGAGAAATAGCCTCAGCCTCCCAAAACTTTTCTTTATTCAACATGCACTACATGACTATCATCAGTATCAGTTGACACCCCACCTTCAATTCCTCCAGCTAAACATGGCCGAGCACATCCTAGCAGACCTGTTCCACTTCTGGAAGCTGGAGTACTCCCTCCTGGACCACGACACCGGCTGCGTCATCATCTGCATGAGCAAGAAGCTGGACCTCTTGGACGAGAACGGAAATGCGCAGGAGTTCGCACTCAAACATGGCGCTGGTTTGTTAGATATTCTAAGTATATTTTGAAGTTGGACTCTTATTTAGGTGTTTTGATGTCCTAGTGGATAAGGCGCCCGCCTTTTAAGCCAGAACCACCTAAAACCCACAACGATTCGAATCTGGGCAAGCACCAATGTGACTTTTTTCAATTAATATGTAGTTTCTTAAGTTTATCTTAGACATCAAAGACCTCGGTGAAAGATAATGTCGTGAGGAAACTTTAACTTGTAGTGACTATGAATGCGCCTTGAGCAAGCGTGGCGATCATTGCTCGAGCCTTCTCTGTATCGCTGGAATTACTAATATTTGTTTTTTGTAAATTGGGAATGATTTTGTAATTTTTTTAAATTAAAACACACTAGTCCACAGCTCCTATTCTTTCAAAATAATAAATTCAATTTCAAGCCTGATTATACTTATTGTAGGAGAGGATGTGGCCGCAAAAATAGTGACAATCATCCACGAATGTGAGAAGAAGTTCGAGCGGGACGATGACGAGTGTCTCCGAGTCCTAGAGGTGGCCAAGTGCTTTCGCAGTGGCATCCACGAGCTGGACTGGCAGCCCAAGGTCCAGACCATCGTCAGCGAGGTCCTCGCTGAGATTTAACAAATAAACCTGACCGTACTTATGGTATTCTTATTTCTTCTTTACCTATTCACGTCAGTGTTCTTGGTTGATTTTTGGCAATGTTTGATGCCTGCTCTTTTATATGAGTTTGTGACTTGTCAGACTTCATTTTATATATAATAAATAATAAATGTTTATTTCCAAAAACTTAGTACTACTTTACAATGGTAATATGGCAACATATAACTACCGACCCGTCCAAGCTTCGCAAGGGTGTTATAAATCATTGATAAGCTTCTTTTTTACTAGAATATACACTTTATCTTGAATATAGACTTGAATCTAGATACCGACAGAAAAGTTTTTATTTCAGACTATAATGTAGAGATAAAAAAATACGATAATGTAAGTAATCTTAACGCCTCCATGAAAGGAAAAAAATTAAATCGACCACTACTGTGTATTCCCAGCACTCAAGTAACTTAGCATAAGTACTTCTAAAATAGGAATGGTCATTGAACATGTGTAAAATAATGTGAAGAAATCACTTAGTTGTGTACAATGAGAACTTACATTACCTCCTATGTATTGGAGTAAGTGCTGCGAAAATATACGAGTACAAAGCCGTGTCTGCCGTTCATTACTCCTTAGAAGGCGTTAAGTGTAAGCCTTTCTCTCGTACATCGCCTCTTACTGGGTAATGGAAATTAATGTGGCCGGTTTACTATAATGTGTCGTATAAAATAGAAATTAGATATCTTTTTTTTTTTGTAAATACTTCCTTTTTCAAGATAAGCCATCGTCTTTATGAGTTCAACTTTATTTCAAATACAATCAATGTTCAATTTCGTGTCGACTTGCACTTTCTTAGGTATTTCCAGGCATTTAGATAAATTGCAATGTTTAACTTCTGTGCTTTATTCTTTATGATTAGGTCTAAATACCATATTGACTGACTACGTCTAATGTATTGTTAAATAGTCTCAGAATTACTTTGGCTGTCACCTTCTTCCTTAAAAAGGTACGGCCACATAAACCAACAAATGCTCTGTTTCTTCAACGTCGACCTGTTGCTCACTAAACCTGGTGCCTCTAACGACTGCTGCCTAACCTTCCATCAACCCTTAACACTAAATCCATCCACGTGAATCGCTTCACACGGGTTAACCCTGCGCCACGTGAGAAGCGGTGCGGTTAATTGCGCCATAACTCGGGCCTATCGGCGCCATTAGGCGACAGCACAATCGCGGCGTGCGCCCGCGCCGCGTGCTCTAGGCAGCGGGAACTGCGGAGGTATGTGGCCAGAAAGGTGATGTTGTGAGAGCTTGGGGTAGCTCGCATTGTTATTTTTATAACTACAATAAAATAATATTTAAAACCATCATCTCGTCAGCATGTAATTATAGCGTTGGAAATTCGAAAGCACCGATTTGACTTTTCCTACAAGAATTACAAACACATTCTAAGTTTTCCTCGTTTTCCTTAATGATCACTGAAGTAACGTAAAACATCATAAGTAATCATAACCAAACCTGGTCTTAAAGTAAATTGAAGTCTGAAATAGCAAATACGTCTGTTGCAAGCATTTTAATCAAATTTTTTACCTTTTCTGTGCGAGAAGAGACCTTGCCCTGCAAAGATGCGATCATAGGAAGCGATCATACCATGTCTGCACGTTATTAAATACGCCGAGGTATTGGCAGTAGCCGGGGTTGCGGAATGTTTATAATAGTTACCGTGACCCCGGAACATAAGGGGCAACCGAAGGAACATGAGTGGGTTTTAGTCAGTAAAAGTCTGAGACGCTCTCCCGCCGCCTCTACGGCGGGAGAAGTCGTTTGATGATTTCTCACTCCCAAAAAAAAAAAAGGTATTGGCAGTAGCAAATCTTTCTAGTTAATGCTACTTGGCCCCCGCGGTTTACCCGCGTAGTTCCCGTTCCCGTGGCTTTTTTTTTAGATAAAAACTACCTATCCGACTATCTCTGTACCAAATCACATTTTAAGAGGTTCAGTAGTTTTTTCGTAAAAGTGAGACAGAGTTAATTTCGCATTTATAATATTAGTATTAATAAATATTGATTAATTTATTGCGCCTTCTGTCTCTCGCTTACTCCGTGTGCACTAAGCATTCAGCGTTAATCGAACTGTGATGTAGCGATAATGCCGTGAACTACTTGGTGTTTAGATAGTTTTGTCTAGAGCACTACAGTGCACTTCTACATGATGCTTTAGTGCACTTCGTGGAAAGGTTGACCGAGGTGCTTCACCTTTTTAAATTAATGAGTGGGAACACAAAATGAGTTTCAATCTGAATCGTTATCACACAATGTATTTTTAAATGGAAATGTGTCTTTCTATTTTTGGAACTACCTTGAACTCGTTGAATTTTGAAATTCCAGAATGAAAAACTCTCACTTTAATATATATTTTTTTTATTTGCATTTTTGGCCCCGGCTAACTCTGAAGTTGATTGTGTCGCTAGCTTATTATATTTAAGATTTACCGCAAACAGAATCTTAAGCAGACCAATAAATAAATAAAATAATTCCCGGCTGTTCTCCAGATGTTGACATTCAGTTAGCGGGTTCCGCATAAACCAGCTCAACAAACAATGCGCGGCGCAGTTAAATCTATTTGAGCGCGCGCACCTGAGACCGCCGCGTTATTTACTTTTATTGCGGAACCCTAACTGAGCACGTAGTTCTTACAGAAGTATCAGCTCGCTTTAAGAATATATTATATACCATGTAATATTTATCGATAAACTTTTAATTCCATTATTATATATTCTAGAAAATAATATTATTATGAATTAGTGGGTTTTCAAGAAAAAAAAAACAATGTCATAAAGTTATTTTCTTTAGCTTTTTAGACTACTTTTGAATTGAAAAGTTCAAAGTCAAATAGTTTTGTCTTTAGGGGGTGTGGTGGTTCCATCACATACTTTTACATTGATTTCATGTAATATAATTTTGTCATTGTAATTTAAGTTTAGTTACAAAATAGCACAACTTTTTGGTTAAGTACCTCTTCTCCATCTCTTCATCATGGACCTCCCTCTGGGAGGTTTGGTTTCCGCACTTAGTCCTCTTAGGTAGGACCATTATACGTGAGCCACGGTGGCCGCTACCTCAGCCAGCCCACCTCCCTCCAGAAGCAGATAAGTACTTACCTCTTTTATGTGAATGCAAATGCTAATTATCTTTAAAAATACTTCTCAAACGCATTCCTAAGTGCTAACAAAAGTGAGCCTTCTGAAACCAGCTGGCACAGTGGAGATGTGACTAGAATATTTACTTTTCCTTATTTATAATTTTATTTGTATTTGTCGGCGAAATTGTCGGCTGTATCGATACGCGAGCAGGTGCTAGCGGCTGTGATTCACAACACGCGAATTGAATCGTAAACGTTGTTCTTGTTGTGGCGTGGTTTTACATAGTTTATTCAATTGAAAGTGAGGCACTAGGTATGAAGGTATACTAATGGTTTCTCTTCATCCAGAAAGTCTGTCTGAATTATTTTTGACGAGTGGTCAGTGACCCTGACTGCTAAGCCAGAGGTCGTGGGTTCGATTCCCACCCAGGACAAACTTTGTGTGATGAGCATAATTGTTTGTGTCTGGGTGTTATTTATCTATAATATGTATTTATTAAAAAAATATATAAGTATGTATATCAGTTGTCTGATTATCATAACACAAGCTCTGCTTAGCTTGGGGTCCGATGGCCGTGTGTAAAGGTGGGTACTGACCAACGTTACGAGGTGTAATGTAACATTCGCATCGAGCGTGTACGCATCGAGCATGTTACGCTGTGTTTTTAAATCGGCGTAACATGCTCGTCAAAACTCTGTGCTCCACTTTTGCCGTTAATTTACTCAAGATAATAATAATAAGAGAATAATAATAATCTTTATTGGAACAAAAACACATATTACAAATTATTTGCGTACGTAAATAGCTACATTAGTTATAAAGATGTGGCGTCTTTGATTCTACTTATTTGTTTCATCCAAATTAGGAAGAAGAAAAAACGTTACTGGACAAACGAAGCCAATCTATTCCAAGCGTTTTCTTTCTTGAGTTTGTTATAATGCTCTGGATGCGCTGGGTTTCACAACACTTCCTCTTCTCTGTATTTTTCTATAAAATACAGTCTTTTCTTTGTGCCACTCCATGTTTTAAGAAACGAATAGTTACGAGAGGAACGACGACGCGTGTGCGCTCGGGACGACTTGCAACAGCGTACTGACCGAACCGTGTAACACTCAAAGGATTCGCCAAAAAACCGACAACCGGGTGGAGCACTCAAAGCGAGCAACGAGCGGCTCGTTGCTCCTTGGTTTACCCGTAACACGACGTACTGACTGCACGAATGCTCGTGGTGTAACACGTTACATCACGCCCCGTAACGCCGGTCAGTACCCACCTTAAGATGTCCCAGGATATTTTTATTTATTATTTATTTGTTTTCAGAATAATGGTTTCTGTAGTTTCTGCATTAAATAGACACATTTCCAAAGTCAAAGGTAAAGTCAAATCGTTTATTTCCAATATACCATAAGCACTTTAGAACGTCATTTACAAGAACAAATAAAAATGAATCTAGTTGCCCATTCCAAAATGTTTTTTCGTATGGAGAAGAATGGGCAAGAAACTCCATAATATCTTTAGTTGAAGCTCTATAATAGGAAACGGTAGATGTTAATTACTTTTTGATATCGGTTTACATCCACAAAAACATCGATACTGAACGTAGTGATAGTTTTCGCTTCAAAACATTTAATTTAATTTTTTTATACGTATTATAAGTCTTGTTATACATAACCTTGACTGTTAGGATTGCTTAAAACATATAAGTAGTGAAAAAAAACACAGTCATCAAAAACATAATTTTAACAATAAAATTAAATGCTTTATTTAATAGGAAAAACACACCATTTTATTAAAGAACTAGAAAATAAAATAAACTGACGAGCTGAGGAAATATTAGTAAGTAAGACTAAGGGAAAGATACCTTCACCCTCAAAAGCAGTCATTTTTAACTAAACTTAACTAAAATGTTGTCGCACCTAAAGCCAGCGAAGTGGTATCCTTCAAAGGAACCAAGATAAATTGATCAAAATTTCTCTTAATTCACCACAAACTATCCATCCTTATCTCAAACCACTTCCTAAAGCTGATCTAAAAGATGATATTTTTTTCGACGTTCCGAATATTCTTTTGGCTTAATTCCCCATGTCTTCACACCACACCCCTTTCCCTTCCGTCCCCCTGTTCTCCCTCTCTAAGCATTGGCGGCGGCCATGATCTCCTCCATGACGACCTCCATACTGGGCGCCCACTTCAGCTCATGGATCTTGGTGCGGAAGCACTTGGAGACCTCCAGCATCTTCGAACAGGCATCCTCAACGCCCTGGTGCTGGTTCTCGCAGTCGTGCACCAGCGCCACCAGCTGCTTAGCTTGGCCGTCGTCTGTGGAACACGAGGAATGTTAGATAGCTTATGAAAGATAAAATGACTATTCACAAAGCCATGATAGTGTTGGGGATTTTGTATTAACCCAAGGCTGATCGTACTGTTGATTTAATTCTCTTTGTTAGAATAAATGTGGTTATTTTAATACTTTTTGAAATAGAGAAAATATGGTTCTTAACGATCGTCGTCTCGTCACTATAGTTAGTTTACTGAAAAGCCGCGCACACGCTGTTGCTTTGATAGCGCGACCGAGCTGTCAGTCGACGTCATCCTTGTTGTTTCGCCTCGCCACCCATAGATGGCGCTGAAGTCGTTAACAGATTGTCTCATTAGCCGACAACACTTAACAGATATTATTTATTTCCAAATGTTGCAGAAATTTAATCATATCATTCACTGTAATGCGAAATCTAGATATTTCTCTTTTGATTTTCCGGATTAGAGAGAACACCAAGAATGAGCTTGAATTTTACGGTGTACGAATGCCAACATGTTAATTTATAAAGCAGTAAATCAACCCACCGGCCCCGTGGCTCTTGGCGAACTCCTCTGCCTTCCCGTGGTGCAACTTCTGGTTGTCGCCGATAAGCTCTAGCTTGTTGGCCATGCACAGCACCATGCAGCCCAGGTCTCGGTTCACCAGCTCGTACTCCTCTTTCCAGAAGTTGTACATGTCTTGCATTATGTGGTCGCCTGCGTTTAGCTGGAAAAACAAAATGATTTTGTGTTATTGTTAAACAAAGTTAAAATCCTGCAAGTGCCTTGTATGAGCAAGGCACTTGCAGGATTTTAACTGTACATTCAGCTTTACACAACAAAGTTTAGTTGTATTCTAGCACAAAGTCAGTTACAACAATAATCCAAGACTCGTACAATGCTACAAATAGTCATTATCGAGGACCTCAAAATAAAATGAACACTTTAAGTTCCAAATAATAAAAACTTTACCTCAGTTTTACACGCGTCCAAAACCTTCGTAAACCCTGTACTCATCTTGGTCAACAGCTCCTTGGAAGCCATCGCCGAACTTGCCATGAACATAACGCAGACGAATCTGGTGAACTGCCATCTTGGATCAGCCATCTTGAATACTGTATAGTGATCCGTGTTCTTGATGCTTTTTATACTGTTTCTATGATTAACTGCTTTTGTCACTCTGTTTTAATTAATAGGTGAATGTTAGTTAATTACCGGTGCGGTACGTTATGACAGTGTTAAAGCTTGGCGCAGAGCATATGATATGATCATTGCAGTGCAGGGAAGGGTAATTAGAATTAATTTGCCTGTCGTGTGGGTAGTTCTGAGAAATTGGTTGTGTTTTGCTGGAAAATTAATATGGATGAGTTGACTGCATTAAGCATGATTAGAATTGATGCGCTTGAATTTTTTGGCTTATTTTACAGGTCTTTTACAATTTATTTGAAATACTTAACGAAAAGGTAACTAGAGTCAACAGAAGTCTATTACAAATCATAACATGCAGAAACAACGCGTGTATCTAACTTTTGATGGAAACGATTACAATGAGTTCATATTTGGAGTTTGAGGTACACGCGAATGAAGCGAAGGTAATTCCTGTTAATGATGACGATGATCATAGTTAAATCACCATCAGCTGAAAGCCGTCTCTGCTGGCCAAAGATCTTGCCCAAAGATTTCGTTCATTTTACCCGCATCCAACGAAGAACACTCAATGCTGTTCCAATTCTAGATTAAGCAATGAAACTGCGTTCCTCCTACTTAGAGCTATTTAGAATGTCCTTCGTCTCCCACAGCAGTGCGACATCATTACGAATGCGCGCGGAGTGCGCGTGTAATATAGCGGATATGCGACGTCCTTGTGTCGACGACCCGCGCTTCGGGGAAGCTTGCACGTAAATAGTGGTGTAGGAATAATTTGTAGGACTGACTATGCTGGTTTTTCCTATATAATGTTCTGGCTTTTGTCTATGACTTCGTTCGTGAGAATGTCGGTCATCGCGCTCGTAAACAGATTAAAAAGGTATATCTTATGTTTCTTGGTGTTTTAGTCTAGCACCGCCACCAGCTGCATCTCCTATTTATTTACATTCATTTACTTTAGGATGGTGAGTAGAGAACATGGCAGGAGCATTCTATCAAGTAGCAATGCTGATTCATCTAAAGAAAGAAAAGAATAGTCTCGAACATTTTGTAACATCGAGTAGAACAACAGCCAACTATTATTGTTTCAGTCGAAACCACAATGCGACAAAACCTGAAACGCCACAGAGCTAAGCAAACTTTAAACAAGCACTCCCGGTACATAACCGCCTGATGGTGCTTCCAGTAAACTTATTAATCCTCATTCTGCGACGCGCTTCGCTAATTACAACACGGCTCTGTGTTTAGATGCACATTAGCTTGATAACTGCTGACTCCCACTGCGGCTCCACGACTAAAGGACTTCTAAAAGTTCTTCACATCACTCATTTACGGACATTTTCAGCACCCTATCTATCGGTAAATTAGATTCTTGATGGTAGAAATTTGACACTAACAACCCGGCCCTGCATCGCATAGGTATTACAAGTCTTTGAAAATTTCTGATTTCCTTAACTATTGTAATATGCATGTATTATACACATAAGCCTTCTGAATCTTTTTGAATTACTCTATCTATTAAAATAAACCGCATCAAAATCCCTTGCGTGGTGCTAAAGATCTATGCATACATAAGCACAGACAGCGGAAAGTGACTTTGTTTTATACTACAAGTAATATGTAATAATGATAAGCCCCATAATTGTGTCAAAATCTATCTCTTCAATCAATGTTATTATTTTATGCCCATACGTACTTTAACCTTTGCATGACAATTGCAAACGTCGTCGTTTGCAATTGTCAATTTAATTTTTGTCCAACTATTTATTGATTAAGTTACTAAAAATCTTATTTTACTTTTTGTTAAAAACCTTTTTTTTTTGCTACTTCATTATCCAATCTCATTGACTATACCGTAACGTATCGTACACGACGTACTCACACTCGCTCGCACACGCAAAATTATAAGTAAGTATGACAAAGTATGTCTGTCTTATGTTCTAGTGAGCCTACTAAACTTAGGAATTAGGGACTACGCACACTTATTCAGCTCTATTCAGTTTATGTCCGTAGAAAACAACGATTTTGTATGAAGACGCGTACGCGTCCGTTCAGCTTTCCGCGTCCGTTCAGCTTCCGTATAAAATCGTTGTTTTATATGGGCATAAGCTGAATGGAGCTGAATAAATGTGCGTAGTCCCTTATCATCCATACTAATATTATAAATGGGAAAGTGTGTCTATCTGTCTGTATGTTTGTCTTTCTTTCACGGCAAAACGGAGCGACGAATTGACGTGATTTTTTACGTGGAGATAGTTGAAGGGATGGAGAGTAACATAGGCTACTTTTTGTCTCTTTCCAACGCGAGCGAAGCCGCGGGCAGAAGCTAGTTTTAATTATAATATCATTGGGTTCAACAGTATATAAAACCCGCACATAACGTAGGACGCGAACCCAGTACCACCTCACATGCACCGCACAGCAAACCTCGACAATTCGACATGCATTACACACGATTGATTCGCAGACTGATTTATGTTTATGTGCCGCTTTTTGGCTCAAAAGCCGCGGTTTCAGCGTTAGCGTGCCAGGATGAATGTGGAGGCTAAACCTATCTAGATTTTACGTGTTCCGAATGGCTTTTATCTAGAAATATTGTTTAGCAGGCGTTTTGATTCTTAGCCATTTTCATAATGTGTTTACTGTTAGACCATGTTATTTGATTTTATTGTTTTTATTTCTAGGTTTTTTTTTTAATTTCATAAGTACACTCTCGAAGACAAATATTGTTACATTACGCATATATTAAAATCAATTTTCTTTTTGAAAAACCACAGTAACATTTTATAGTTGTCTATGATATAATTACTATAAATTAATTATTTTTTGCGCAGTGTAAAATGATTAAATGCTCGTATGTTTATACCGACTGTTTACTTTTGTTTTTCTTATTCCTAAACAAAATCTAATAATTATTTTCATTTGTTTCAGGTAAGAGTTGGAGTCTACAACAGAGCGTCGGCAAGCAAGTACCGAGTGGTTATTAATACTAATTACTTATTACTCTTCTACAATTACTTCTTTGCAATTACTGCTCAGACCACATTTAGCCTATAACTTACGATAACAATAAGATTTGCATCTCATCTCCACAGCTACAGCATTCATCTCTAAATCTACTCCCTTCAATGAACTCAATCACTGCAAATCCCGCCGAATCCCTATCAACGTTTATCGCCGATAAATCCATAGAATTAGCGACATAACGCGCTGTCCACCTGGTGACGCTGATGCGGGGTTAATCCCGCGGGATCCCGGCGAGTCCCGCGCTCAACCCCGGGATTGAGCAGCTGCGCGTTACTGCTGCTGACTGATCGCGGGCTATTTGTGTAACTGACCCTTAAGAACTTTGGTACTTAGGTAATAGAGCTAGGAATGAAGTGGCGTGGGACATTGATTGTACGTTTGACGAATAGTTTTTTTTAAACCTTCAAACACACGTTATTCAAGACACAATAGAAAGGCAATAGCAGCGCGACAGCCGGCTGTCGTTTTGTCGTTAAAGGTTAACCAAAGAATTTTGTTGAGTGTTCAATTTTGACAGAACGGGAAGAGGTATCCATGCTTTCGAACAAGACGAGGTGTTCTTGCTTTCATGTTAAAAAGTAATACGTACCTAATTTTTTATTATCGATTATTCTGTCGAGGAAGGTTTATGAAATTATGACGCTACGTATGCTAGCCCTGCAGGTGTGCTGTTGAGTTTCTTCACTAGAAGATTAAGAATCTGATAGATATTAAATAAGAAACAAGAAGTGAAGTGAAGAATCAGCTGTGACGCTCAATTGCATCGTAACGTCCAGGGATAACAAATAATTTTAATAACATTATGTTTATATTACAAAGGTAGTGAAACAAGCAGTTTGTCTTTCGGTTCGAAACGCAACTCCCCAGGAGCTGTTTTCCTCATCACAAGTACAAGCTTTGTGTAGGGAGAAATCACAAAATAAGTTTACAACAAAATCTTTATTACAAACAATTGATACTTAAAACAAAATGGCGAAGCACTTTTCTTCCCCTTCTGTACGATTCCCCAGTCTACATCAATAAATTGTGCCTTAAACTTAGTAAACGTCTTGCTCTTATCTGTAATAGCGGTGCTGTCCGGCTGCCGGACGGCTCGCCGGACACCCGGATTAGTGTCCGGGTCGAACGAGTTGTGCGAGATGTTGATAGGGCACGAGATTACAGTTGTAAGTTTAAGGTAGGGTTGAGGAGTACGTACGGTTGTTTATGACTTATTGCGGACTGGTCAGGCGAAATGGAAATGTCTTGGTTGAATTAATATCTTGACAATATGAGTTATAACCACAAAGTAACTGTTATAATACTTACTTCGTGGCTACAACACTAGTGGCTATAATGTACTAGTCTACCATTATTGAAACAGGTTAAGCGATTTTTGGAAATTCAACCTTACATGGTAACCCCATGTAAGGTCATGAAAACAACCAAAACAGTTGATGAAGGTAACTCGATGTATTTTTGTCAGTCATTTTTAAATCGAGTCTAAATTATCTATGAAGTGTCTTAATTTGACAGGAACTAAAATAATTTATCTTCTGTCCTTTCTTATTGAAATGTAAAGAAAATGATGCTCTGAACTTTAATTTAGTTTAGTTTGTGGAGAAGGGAATAAACGCCAGTGAACAATAACTTTAAAGAAAGCTAATAAAATCTGTTAAACCAGTTTTTTTTTACCAAACTCAAACTTCAATAGTTTCAAGCCACATTGCAATTCGAAAAGTGTAGCACTAAATTCCAAAGGCCAGCGTACCATCAAACACCGTGACCACATGACTACATCAGCACGGACAGCGCCCCACGCTCAAAAACCGCGGCGGCAATAAATCGCACAACGCCGCGTGTCGGCGCGACGCGGCGCGACAATTTATCGCGCACTCATTATCGGTAAATGTAGCATGCGTGCAGTTTACGCGGTGTTGCCGGCTGGCGCTTCATTAATGGTTAATGAAGCTTAAGTGACATCTTTTTAATATTGACGTTGTATGTTGTGTTGGGATTTTTAGAGGAGCTAGGCTAGCCAAATTATTATTAAGTTATTGGAAAGCATTTAAAAATGGCTTTAAATATACATTTGAACTCTGCGCGCTGATGTGTGATGAGACAATCTTGTTTAAACCTTCAAACACGGAAGACTTATTCTAAAGACCAAGAATTTTCTAGATTTAACACATTCATAAAAACAAATACCGTGACCTAGCAAACAATTCTTAGTTAAAAGTTATCGACGTCAAACTCATTACATAATTATATGAAGTACAACATAATGAACTGAAGGTATCTATTTCAGCCACAGTTATTGCGTGATACACTCACATATATTCTAGCGTGCTATGCTGTCTAGCAATTTACTGGATTTGTCATGGTCGATCGTCTTTCATTAAAATTGAACTTGATTGAATATTTAAAACTAGATATTTTATTGAAATAAAGTAAATATGGCACTGATCTCTGAAGCCTTTTTCCTACCAAAACCAAACTAGCCCAAGCTTAATTTTGTTAAGAAATTAGTAATTTAGTTCTACTGCATAGAACTAAATCACAAATTTCTTAACTATTTCAATACTTGCTATATCTACTTAATTAGGTCACGTATCAATTTCATTGTCCTATTTATACATACTTACAAAGACATACCTTCATCTCTTTTACCCCATCCCTGTTTGTCAGCGGCGCCAGACAGCTGCCTGTGACATCACAAATTACGTCACGTCATACATAGTTGACCGGCTGACCTTGCCTTCAATAGTATTTTTCTTCGTGTCTTTGGCTCATTAACCTATCCATGTTGATTGAGCGAGCAAGCCTCATAAACATGTAAAGTAACGCCATCTATGTATTTATTGGCGCAACTATGGGGCCGTTCGAAATAGTTTTACTATTCGATACTAGATGGCGGTAGTTTCGTTAAATAAGGCTGTACGGTGTACATTTAATCATTATGGTCGTATTTAAAATGTACTTAGTTTATTTGTATTTTTATTAATTATTGTGAACATATTATCATAACTATGTTATTATCAACCACTAAATGTTTTGCTATCTTTAATTAACAGGTTTTTTTTCAGTCAATTAGCCTTCAATTTAGGTGCCCTAATAATTATTGTGTCGCGCTCATTGTAGGGTTCTCTAGTTTATTTTTTGATTGAATAATAATTTGTAAATCCTGCCAAACTGGTTCTAGTTTTCCTTCGTTATGCAGCTCTACCTCCATTTTACGTGACCCCTTCACGTAAAGTTACCCCATACATAAATCGTAATTTTAATTTAGCACTTTGTCGACGTGGTAAATACACTTATCGATGTTCAATTCAATTCAAGGCATTTATTTCACTTAGACCATTTAGAGGCACTTATGAATTGTCAAAGAGTCGGTCGGTTGCCTGTTCCAAAACGTAGATCTTTATGGAGAAGAACAGGCAAGAAACTCCACGGTTACTCTTTTTAGATGCATGCATTATCGTCACTTTCTAGCACTAACCCTTTGGCCGGTAAGTCGAGGATGCCCGATAAAACGGACAACTAACCTATATTAGGTACCTATATTAGGGTTCCGAGAACCGATGCGATCAATCATGATTTAAGAAAGTAGGTAATTTAATACACTTTCTATCATCGGAGTCCTTGTATTCGACATGTCTGCCTCTTTAGACAAATTAGGTAGCTTACATAGTCCGTAAGTAGGTATAGACAGCAAAGTAGATATGTATACAGATACTATTAATATAATCTTAGTTTTCTTGAACACCGAAGGATGTATTATTATTTGAAATTCATTAAGGAACTGACGAACGAAGTAGGTACCTTCATTATTTTTTACTTTTTTACATTAAAAAAGTAAAAAATCCCGTGGGTCATAGAGTCATGTTATGTAGTCAGTCTTATTCTGATGTATAGCTAAATTATTGCAAGGTTTCATCAAAATCCGTTCAGTAGTTTTTGCGAGAAAGAGTTACAATAACAAACATCCACTCACACATACAAATTTTCACACTTATAATATTAGTAGGGAGGAAGTAAGATTCATCCATCGGTTTTTTGAGAAAGCTTGAATTATATGGACGGCTGTACATACTTACCCGCTTTGCAGTATGTACACAATCACTGAGAGGCTATTGCTGTGACGTCATTCTGTAACCGGACACCTCCACCGGGTATAATAGTGGTTCTGGGTATAAACCATCGGCTCATTTAATTTCCGGATCTCTACCTCTTGAAGATATGAGGGGAGGTTTCAATGATTTGTTTGTTATTTACTTATCTTATTTACACATAGCTTTTGACCACGATCTCATTTGTGTAAAAGAATAGTAATTGTGTTTAATTTTTTTAGGCCGAATTCTTGTTATTTTTCTAAAGCACAAATGTGGAATTAATGTTTTAAGCTTTGTCTACTAGATAACGCTGTTTTTTTGGCTTATTGGACGATTCGCACGAATTTAACTCGCACAAAACGTGCGAATCGACTCCTTTAAAAAAATATTATTTTTCTGTAGTCGATTCGCACAAAGTTCATTTATTGGCGTGCGAATCGACACCTTCACAAATATGTAGTAGGCTATTCGCACACATTATTGTTTTTTTTTTGTTATGAAATGCAATTAAGATAAAGTACACTTAAGTACAGAAGTAGTAAGGTCAAATGTGTTTTACTCGAAAACCTCCTCGTGTGCCCGAGGGCTGGAGTTCGCTTATGGATTCTTTCGGGGCGAAGATCAGTCCTCGGGTCGGTGCACTTTGGAAGGTGGGCAACGACTCATCACTGAGAACGGTGTGCCTGGGGGTTCTTGTTGCCCGCCTGCAAATGTTCTGTCGCGGATGACTTCAACACCTGTCCCTCTGAATGTAGCAGAGGGCAGTGTGTGTTGGAGTCGGGGAACGGGCTCTTCGTGCACTCACCCTGCCGCAGTGCAGGCAGTTGGGGGTCGTCACCTCCTCCTGTCACCGTTGTTCTCGTAGCCCCGAAGATTGTTACGTTCATGTCTCTGACTTTCGACGGGGGTCGAGGGCCTTGGATTAACCGCCCGGGCCGCAAGGAAGACAACCTCTACAAATTACCAAGTTCTGGTGCGTGGCGAAGATACGAATGGCTGAGGAGTAGTGTCGTTTATAACTTGCGATTGCAGTTATGGATGGCGCATCAGTCTCTAGCGCACCCCCAGCCAGGGAACTGGTGGACCCTCTGGTTGGGTTATAAATGTACTCTTGCCCAAGGACGGGGGGTTACCCTGGGTGTACTTGACCCCCCGGCAACCGTAGAAACATGAGTGGGTTTTAGTCAGTAAAAGTCTGACACGCCCTCCTGCCGCACCCAGGACGGGAGAAGTCATTTAATGATTTCCCACTTCCCAAAAAAAAAAAAAACAATCTACTACACACATCAACACGGTCTAGGGATATTTCAATTAAACAAATAACTATTTAAATTCTATTAACATTTTATTAAGACACCTACACATTAAAATAAACCTTGTTTAATATTCTATCTAATCTGATAATAAACTTTTAGATGAAGATGCATTTAAAAAAAAACTTGGAAGAAGAGGAAAACTGTGATAAAATATCAATCTTAACTTTATTTTTGAAACATCAAAACCTAAATAAAACAACTATATTTTTTATAAAAATTGTTGAAGACTTAAAATTAATAATCCGTGGATCCACCTGAGATTCTCCTGACACATCTGCAGCGGTTCTGCATACTTAAAACAAGGGTGTCAATATCCTGTTTAAGCTGGCACTACCCAAATTGAGGTTTCTGGAGCCATGAGTACCAGTCATAGCGTTATATCCAGGCTTTAAACACGTTATTGTGTCACGGGGGAAGTGGTGGAACGGCACCGAGGACCTCAACGCATTACAACACATGTACAGGACCGATTCATAGTAAATGCGGCACGAAGTCAACCAAATGTAACGGCGATGCAATTGGTTCAAAGGCTACAGAGAGAGTATAGTTTGCTGGTAAGCGGTCAAACTTTGAGAAGACTACTGCATGAAGTCAACCTACGTGCTCGTAGGTCATTTTGGGCACCAGCGTTGAGGAGAGGCAATCGAGGAAGAACATTTCAATGGGCTATTGCACACGAAATCTGGAACCATTCTCAATGGTCACTTTTGTATTCTCGGACTGGGCAACTCGCGGTATTAGAAAAAGCAGGGATAGACTTTTTGAGCTGTATGGCCTTAAGCCTTATAACAATACAGACACTTTTAATAAGTTTGTTAGCAATTATTCAAAAATATTTAAAAATGCTTGCAAGGCAGCCAAAGCCTTATTTATTAGCAACAAGGTCAAGTCAGCAGACAATAAAATAAAGGCCGTATGGAAAATTATTAATAATGAAACAAATAGGAATAAGAAAAACAATATTGATTATACACTGGAGACGTCGCGTGGTCTCATAAGTAGTAACATTGATGTGGCTCAGGAATTTATGTCATTTTTTACTAATATCCCAACTGAAACCACTAAAAGTTTAGATTCCTCACCCTCTCTTGCCGTTGATTTGCTAAAAGCAAATGTTTCAGCCTGCCACATGGAATTTAAATTTAAACATATTAACCCTGTAGTTGTGGTAAAGGCTTTTAAGCAACTGAAAATCAAGACTACTGAAGATCTATGGGGCATGTCTACTAATGTGTGTAAATCGGTTATAGAGACAATAGCCCCATGCTTAGCTTGTATTTTTAATTTGTGTATAGATCAAGGAGTTTTTCCGGATCTAATGAAGCATAGCAAAGTAATCCCACTTTTTAAATCTGGAGATAGCAAAGACACTAATAATTATAGACCCGTATCTGTTTTGCCGGTTTTTAGTAAAGTATTTGAAAAAATCATGTTTAACCAGATGCTCAGTCATTTTAACAGCAATAATATATTACATGATCAACAGTATGGTTTCACCAGAGGTCGTTGTACTACTGACGCCGGTGTCACTTTAATTAAACATATTTTTACAGCATGGGAAGAGTCGCAAGATGCTATTGGCATTTTCTGCGACCTCTCCAAGGCTTTTGATTGCGTGAGTCATGAAACACTTCTTTTAAAACTTGAGCATTACGGGCTCGGGAAATTAGCGCTAAGTTTAGTAAAATCCTATCTAAATGATCGACTGCAGCAGGTTCAAATTAATGGTGTAAATTCACTGGGCTCAAAGGTAAAAATGGGAGTACCGCAAGGATCAATTTTGGGTCCTTTGCTTTTTTTAGTCTATATTAATGATTTACCAAGTTTGCTGGAAAACCAACCTCAAATGGTGTTATTTGCTGATGACACTTCACTGATTTTTAAAGTGAATAGACGGGCACAACACCTTGACGACGTAAATAACGCTATGCTTAAGGTTCATAACTGGTTTACTGTTAACAATTTAGTACTAAATGAAAAAAAAACGAAATGCATAAGATTTACTTTACCGAATGTTAGAAGTACTGAATGTAATGTTGTATTGAATAAGGATATACTAGAATTCGTCGAAAAAACGGTTTTCTTGGGGATAACGCTCGACTCAAAGCTGCAGTGGGGCCCTCACATAACATCTCTTACAGCGCGGTTAAGTTCAGCTGCTTTCGCTGTCAGAAAAATCCGGCAATTAACTGACGTAGATACCGCAAGACTAGTCTATTTTAGCTACTTTCATAGTGTGATGTCTTACGGTATTTTGCTTTGGGGACGTGCCGCAGATATAGATTCCGTCTTTGTATTGCAAAAGAGGGCTGTCCGTGCTATATATAATCTCCGCAGCCGCGAATCTCTAAGGGATTTGTTTAAAAGTATTAACATCATGACGGTACCTTGTCAATATATATACGAAAACATAATGTACGTTCGGAAAAATCTTCATCTTTTTAGTAAAATAAGTGACAGGCATAATTTTAATACCAGAAATAAGAACAAATTGGATCAACCAAGTTTTAGATTGTCAAAAGTCCACACTTCTTTTATGGGGTACTGTGTAAAATGCTATAATAAAATACCACTCGAAATTCTCCATCTAAATGAGAAAAAATTTAAAACATGCATTAAGCGCACGCTATGTAAACAAGCTTATTATAAGTTAGAAGATTATATCAATGACAAACATGCTTGGCTAAATGCTGGTCCTGCTCCACATAAGCTCACAAATTAGAAATTTTAATCATTGGAAGATAGAAAATGTTTCTTGTCCCCTTAATTTTTGACATTAATATTCAAGATCTTTATTATTATAAGTTTTATAAGCAATTAAATTTCACTTATTTATATTTATTTACAGTACAAAACTTTGGTTTGTGTAATTTAGATGCATATTTGAGTTTTTGTAAATGTGAGTACGATGCAGTGATTTATTACGATAGTTTTCTACTGACACAAATAGACATGGCGGTTAGGAGCATTGTCATGCTCGCTCAAAAAGTCTCGCTGATGGTGGCGAGTGCGTTGGATCATTCGGTTCCCTTCAAAATGGTTGAGCTAAATGGTGCTGATGTCACGCGTCATGCTCGTGAACGGGCGCTATCAGTTGAGATGGGTCATCTCTTAACTGCCATGACTTTTTATTTTTGACTTTTTATTTTAATTTTGTATTTGTTTATTTTGTTATATACTTACATTGTTTTCACATGTAGAAGCACCAAAAAGAAAATGTAACCAAGACTTTGTAAAACATGATATTTTTAAAAAGAGTGTCCGTGGAGTTTCTTGCCTGTTCTTCTCCATAGAGATCTACGTTTTGGAACAGGCAATTAGCGTCACTTTTTCTGACTAACAGACCGACCGACTCTTTGACAATTCATAAGTACCTGTAAATGGTCTAAGTGAAATAAATGCTTTGAATTTTGAATTTTGAATTTTGCTTTTCACTGATGAATCCAGGTTTGGATTTCATCCTGATTCGCGAAGAGTACGCGTTTGGAGAGAACCTGGACGTTGGAATCGACTGCAGCACCCACAAAAAGTTCATGCATATCAAGGTGGCACGATTACGGTTTGAACAGGAATTCGTCTCGGCGGTAGAACGGACCTCGTCTTGCATCTTAGCAGGACTTGGGACAGTATTCCACAACAGGATATTGTCACCCTTGTTTTGAGTATGCAGAACCGCTGCAGATGTGTCAGGAGAGTCTTAGATGGATCCACGGATTATTAATTTTAAGTTTTCAACAATTTTTATAAGAACTAGTTTTTTGTTTAGGTTTTGATGTTTCAAAAATAAAGTTAAGATTGTAATTTTGTCTGAGTTTTCCTCTTCATCTAAGTTTTTTTTAATTTACCTTTATCTAAAAGTTTATTATCAGATTAGATAGGATATTAAATAAGGTTTATTTTAATGTGTAGGTGTCTTAACAAAAAGTTAATAGAATTTTAGTTATTTAGGTTTAATTGAAATATCCCTAGACCATGTTGATGTGTGTAGATTGTGTTTTTACTTTCTATCTATTATGAGTAAAACACATTTGACCTTACTACTTCTGTACTCAAGTGTACTTATCTTAACTGCATTTTATTAAAAATCATATGTGTGCGAATAGCCTACTACATATTTGTGAAGGTGTCGATTCGCACGCTAATAAATGAACTTTGTGCGAATCGACTACAGAAAAATAATATTTTTTTAAAGGAGTCGATTCGCACGTTTTGTGCGAGTTAAATTCGTGCGAATCGTTCAATAAGCCGTTTTTTTTACTTCTTACAACATCAGTTTTTGTTGTAAAATTTACATTGAAACATGACTCTGACGGTTGAAAATATTTTATTGAGTGACGTAAGTACAAAAGAACTGGAAAAACATAATACCAATCACATTTGAAATTTTAGATAAATAAGCCAGTATCAAACAATCAACAGAGTTTATACTACATAACCCCCACTTAATCTAAAATCTCAAAGAAACAAATAAATAAAATAATCTATTCCCTATTTAATGTTGAAACAACTTAACATCAACATTAAAAAAAAAAAAAAAGTTAATATTAAAATTAAAAAGTTTACATTAACTAACCCAGTCCCATTTGTTCAATACACCTACCATGTGCTACACGTCCTAAGGGTTTAGTCATAATATCAGCTGACAAATCACTAGTAGGCATATAACTTAACTTAATAAAACCCTTGGAAAGCATGTCCCGTATGAAATGAAATCTTACATCTATGTGCTTGGTTCTGTTATGATGTATGGGATTTAAAGCTAATTTTTGAGCACCCTGTGAATCATTATAAATTTTAACAGAATCACACATACCAGTAAGTTCTTGCAAGAGTCGGCGCAGATGAACTGCTTCTTTCGTCGCAGAACAAAGCGACATGTATTCCGCCTCTGTGGAGGATAGTGCAGGTGTCGGCTGCTTCTTACATTCCCACGAAATTGGGGCACCTGCCAGTTTCATCCAGAAACCTGTGTACGAACGCCGATCAACGAGACAATTTGCCCAGTCCGCGTCTGCGTACCCAGTAAGGTATTCCTTCGTTTTCCTGAAAGTTATACAGTAGTCGATTGTACCCTTAAGGTATTGGAGTACACGTTTTGCCGCCAACCAATGTGTTTCATTATATTTTGTATTAAACTGGCTTAGATAGCTGGTGGCAAAAGCTATATCCGGTCTACTGCTCACAGCGATGAACATCAAACAACCTATGAGGCTCTGATATGGGTAAAAAGAATATTTACCTGACTCATCTGGCAACAACTTATGTTTAGCTAACGGAGTACTATATGTTTTGCAATCCTCCATTTTAAACCTTTTTAGCACATCTAAAATAAACGTCTTTTGACTTAGTTGTATAATATCTTCTTTGACTACTATATTTTGCCCCAGAAAATATTTAATATTCCCCAAATCTTTCAGAGAAAAATATTTTCTTAAATCATTCTTTACAATGTCATAAGTATTGTCATTGATATGCAAAAATGTAATGTCATCAACATAAACGGCCAGTATAACGAGTTCTTTATCAAAAAGTTTTGTATACACGCAAGATTCTGATACACATTTCTTAAAACCTAATAATTTTAAGATCTCGTCAAGCTTCGTGTTCCAAGCTCTTGCGGCCTGTTTTAAGCCATACAAAGACTTTTTCAGAAGACATACTTTATTTTCACCTTCAGTAAAACCAAGAGGCTGTTCCATGTATACTTCCTCTTCAAGGTCACCGTTAAGGAAAGCTGTGTCAACGTCAATGTGCTTAATTTTATAATTATCTTCTACAGCAACAGCAAGCAACATCCGTAGTGACGAGTTCCTTACTACCGGTGAAAAAGTCTCGGAATAATCTATTCCCTCTTGCTGACTATAGCCTTTCGCAACAAGTCTTGCCTTGTATTTGACTATGTTCCCAAGCGCATCCTTTTTGAGTTTATATACCCATTTACACTTGATTACTTTTTTAACTGGTCTATCCACTAACAACCATGTTTTATTTTTCAATAAAGACTTGTACTCCTCTTCCATAGCAGCTAACCAATTCTCTTTATCATCTGCATCCATGGCTTCAGAGTAACTAGATGGTTCTTCACTTACTGCTTCTTCTGCGCAGGCTTTGTAAAGAATATAATCAGGACCAAAATCTTTACGCTTTCTGTCTCGTAATGGATAGCGACGCTTTTCAATGTTAGCATCTGTAACAACACTATTATCTTGTTCATCAACAGAATGAAACGATTCAACAGCATCATCATAAAATTCATCTGTTTGAGAGGTATTTAATTCTCTCTGCTTTGAATTATTTTCTTCTTCTACAGTGAATACATGTATCTGGCTATCTTTACTTGTACTAGCAGTTTCATTATGATTAGCCAGTTCACTAGCAGTTGAAGATTCGACAGTAATGTTTGAGTTTCCCAAGGACTCAGTTAAATGTATCGGTACTTCAACAACATCACTAATTATAGAATTGTTCCCTTTTAAATTGGAAAACTTGTCTTCATAAAACGAAACATTTCTAGCTTTAATCAGTCGACGAGGACACTGAACATCTCTAAAGAAGTAACTATTATGATCATCAGTGTAACCTACAAATATGTGTTCCGCTGACTTTACATCCAACTTCTTCCTATTGCAATCAGGTATGTGAACCATAGCTCTACAGCCGAAAACCTTGAGATGAGAAAGGTTAGGTTTATGACCGTACCATTTCTCGTATGGAGTTTTATTTCCTAGAGCACGGTGAGGGGACCTATTCTTTAAATATACTGCTGTTTCGACCGCATCTTGCCAATATGCTTTCGAAAGACAGCTTCCCGCAAGGATGCAACGAGCTTTCTCGATCAATGTACGATTAGTCCGTTCAGCAACGCCATTGGATTCGGGGCTATAAGGCACCGTCGTTTCGTGTTTGATACCTTTGCTTCGTAAATAGTCACCTAAGTCCTTATTCACAAACTCTGATCCATTGTCTGTTCTGAGACATTTAATCTTTGCTCCTGTCTGTCGCTCAATTGTCGACTGAAAATCACAAAACATTTTAGTGACTTGATTCTTCGCCGAGATAAAAAACGGAAAAACAGCTCTAGAAAAATCATCGACAATTATTAAAAGGTACTTGTTACCTTGAAAAGACATTTGTGACATTGGACCACAAACATCTGCATGCAACAATTCCAACTGGGCTGTAGCTTTCTTGTATTTAATGGTCTTAAAAGGCTTCTTTGCTTGCTTACCTTCAAGACACGACACGCATGGTTCCTTGTCCACAGTTTCGTATTCTATACCTATTGCCTCACCCTTGCGAAGTCTGTCCATAGCTATACGACACAGATGGCCTAACCGTTTATGCCAAAGTCTGAATTTACTCGCATCTAATTAAAAAGGGGCAGCAATTTGTTTAGGTACATTAACCGCACAATCTAAAGTGTATAAACCATTATAAACAGAACCATGCATTACAATATCGCCTTTACAAGTAAAATCTTTATAAAAATCACATCCGTTTTTATTAAATACAACACTTAAACCTTTATCACAAACTTTCTTTACCGACAGTAAATTACAGTTTAATTCGGGTACAACTACAATATCAGAAATAGTTCCGTTACAGTCTTTACCAGAAAAATGGGCAACTCCCACACCAGTGCAATTTAATTTATTACCATTTGCTACAGTAACGCTATTTTTAATATTGAGATTATCTAATGAGTTTACAATATGCAATTGACTAACATTAGAAGTCATATGATTGGTAGCACCGCTGTCAATAAACCATTTTGTGGATGAACTTTCATCATTAACATTAAAAGCGCTTAACAAACTTACGGTTTTGGCTTTTCTCTCCTTATCTTGTTTATTAGGACAGTCTGGTCTCTTGTGACCATGTTCTCCACAATCATAACATACGATCTGCTTCTTGCCTTTCCTACTATGGTATTTCTGTTTATTAATACCCTGTGAAGACTTTAAAGCTGCAGATGACGTGGAAGGTTTGTCAACATTCCATGACAAATCATTTAAAAGTTTACTTTTAACTAGCTCGCTGGTGATCGTGATATTGGAATTTTCTAATGACATTATAAGTGGATCATACCGAGGTCCTAATCCTCCTAGCATGATCGCAGCAATACTTTCATCTTCAATTATTTTTCCTATATCCGCCAGATCCTGCGTAATACTGACAATGGAATTGATATAGCGCTCAATATCATTATCGACGTCAGAAAGAGTCAACCGATAAAGTCTCTTCTCTAAAGACAAACGTCTGCCCATACCTTTATCTTCGTAGGCTGCGGACAACGCAAGCCAAGCTTCTTTTGCAATCTTTGCTTGCCTTACCTGCGTTATCGCACTCCCGTCCAATGTGAGGCAAATTTTAGATAATGCCTTTTGATCAGCTAACATTCTTTTTCTCGATACTTCTGGTGTAGTATCTCCATCAGGATACCCAACTACTGCTTCCCAGAGTTCCTCGTGTAGTAAGTACATACGCATTTTAAATTTCCAAATACTATAACCATCCCTATTGATTAGAGGTCTAATTGTACTTGGGTTTGACGACGATCCCATTGAATTAAAATTCCTACCTTCTGGAGGCACGTCTGAAAGCGGCATTCTGCTAAAATAATATCACCACTTAATGCTCCTCTAGGTTTCAATATTAAACTAGTTAAAATACTGCGTTTCGTGCTGATAACGATTTGTTGTTAAATTTACATTGAAACATGACTCTGACGGTTGAAAATATTTTATTGAGTGACGTAAGTACAAAAGAACTGGAAAAACATAATACCAATCACATTTGAAATTTTAGATAAATAAGCCAGTATCAAACAATCAACAGAGTTTATACTACAGTTTTCAGTGAAATTTAGAATAAAGAAAAAATATATTTTTATTACATTCTCGTACCATACATTCCATCCATGTGCATTTAGTAAAATGTTGTTATTTTCACATCGTAAGAAATACTTCAATGTTATTTATTTGTATTGATAGCTTTGTAGAGATGCCGCGCTGGTTAAAACATTGAAAGCGCTGAGTAGTGCAATAATTCATAATAAATGCTCTTTAAGGGTCTGACAGAAATAAATGTTATGTTTTTTTTAATTTAACGTATAGCAAAAATCAGCCTCGTTATTTTGGCCTCGATATTTTTTCCGGTTTCAGTTTCATATTTAATTTTTATTACTATACTTACATTGTTCAATATTACTACCGGCCGTTTCCTTATCCAGTGAAATATCCGGCCCGGCACTAGGAGTGCCACCTGTAACAAAATTATGTTTGCAACATTCTTTTTAAATTGATTAAATTCACAGTTAAATTCACACTTAGTTGCCCCTCCGTTGACTCTACCAATGGGTAAAAATTCCATTTGGCACCAGTAGTGGCAATTGGGACTAACCAATTGTTTATAGTAGACGCAGCGGCTACACATATCTTCAAGGTCCAATCTCTCTTAAAATTTATCAAGATTGTTTCAGCGGGTTTAGCGTGAAAATATAACAAATAACAGACATTTCTAAAAATTATGGATTATGATAACATTATATTATACTACACGAGTATGTGCTTACCCAGTGAATTTCGACAATGCCACTAACCAGTGTTAATTTAGTAATTAGTTATGTCCCATTGTGTATAGAACGTAGGTACAGTTCGCCCACTTTCGCTTTTGTTATTTGACATTGAGTTTAATGTTAATTGTCGATTGTTCTCTCATTAAACTGTAACGTTAGCGGTTGTGATTAGAAACATGTCTACTTGAAGCCATTTCGCTATGCGTGCTATTTTTGGCACGCTACCAAAAACCCACTATTTTAGTTGTAAGAACTGAGTACTACGTTTTTTCTACATACTTTGCATTGGAGGCTAGAATCTAAATAATGGTGCTGATTCTCTAGTTCACAAACTAACCTAAATTTAGCATCTTTCTCTTTCCATTTCATAGGTAAAAGGATAGAAGATACAGCGCCTGAAAGAAATTGGGGTACTTTTAGTCATCATGTTTTTAATCGCGTCTAAATTATCTATGTGTCTTAGTTTGACAGGACTTAACTAAAATTTTATCTTCTGTCCTTTTCTTAATGTAATGGAAAAAGAAAGGTGCACTTAACTTAAATTTAGGTTAGTTTGTGAATATGAGAACCGTCACCAATATCCACAAAAGAAGTCTCCATGTTAGCACATTGCAGCCAGTTCTTAATAAGACATTCCGTCTCCATACTTGTCTGTGACCTAGTAATCAATTCCTTTATAATATAATAAAGCCAAATCATCCCAGAGCTCTCGGCAAGAATTTCATTATTCGTTTTAAGTCTCTCTGGAGTCACGTCAAGTTAATGGGCGTAGGACCGTTTTCTTTTATGAATACTTACGAACTGTAAATGTTTGCGAATGACGCAGTACCTAGGTTTTAAGACGCCTTCATAGTTTCAGCATGAGTCACCTTGGCTGAAAAAACAGGAATAATAGGTTGGCTGGTACTGCCGTGATAAATAGATTGCTAATGAAAGATGATCATTAGACTTAATTGGAATTGTGTTTTCTTTTTGGCATTGTTAAAGTTCATTTGGCAGCGAATAAAAGACGACTTATAGTGAAGATACAGAGGCTTTTAAATAATTATTGAGGTTTAATTTTTATATTTTCGTTGTCAACCAGCAATCGACGACTTGTGCGTGTATCGTTGTTTTTTTGCTTTGTAAAAAAATTATTTTCATGATCATATGACATGCTTATTCAATCTGATGATGGCCAATAGAATATCGTTCTAACTACTGTCATATCTTTATAAACATGAAATATATCTGTCTGCCTGTGCTTAGGATTGCGCCATGTCTATAGGCACTCAATATTTTTGTAAAACAGCAGTTCTTCCCGAATTGATGTGAATGCGGTACGTCACTGCGGCACGTCACTATCTCCGCGCACGCACGCGTGGTATTCCCTACATAACGATATTGAGCTTTATACAACAGAGATAAAGTTGAGACTCCATCCGGAGCCTAGTTTGAAAGAATACACGTCGAACTTGTCACATGGTCGCGTCACTAGCGGAAAAAATACCAACGATAAGGTAATAACCGCCTTAAATGCTTAGGTTTTGAGTTCGCTTTCAAATGGCGGGGCTATAAGGGTTGTAAACAAGTGGGACGCGCGGGGTATCGACCGCGGCAGAAGTGTAGGAGCGCGCGGCTGGGGAGGACGCGCCGCCCGCGGAAAGATGCGCGCGCGATGTGCTGGCGTCGCATGTCCAAGTTCAAGAAGTCGCTGCTCATCGTGCTGCTGTACCTGACGGCGTACCTGCTGCTCTCGTACGCGCTGGCGCCGGACGCCTCTGTGAGCTTCATCAGCAACGAGCTTCGGATCGGCAACAAATATGTGCTCATGTTCCTGGTGTCGCCGACTACGCCGGTGTTCTCTGACGCTGAGGGGGCCGAGGTGTTCACGAGCCGGCAGTGCGGGATGTGCTTCATAACGAACAACAAGGGCCTGCTGCCGATGTCGGAGTTTGATGCGGTGGTGGTGTACGGAGAGCGGAGACTGCTGTCGCAGGCGATGGCGGTCATGGACCCGGGGAAGAGGTACTTACTGGAGGCGCACAAGCGGTGCCTGAGGAACAAGTTAAAGGGCTGTATTCGAGAGCCTCGAGTCACTTCGTTCAGCAGCCGGCGGTCGTACGACCTGTGCGGCCTGTGCCGGGAGCTGCTGGAGGAGCGACACAAACTAATCTCATGTGATGGGTTGCCTTGTTAGGATAAGAGAGTACGCCGGTGCCTGGGGAGCCAAACGCTAGGATAAGATGGTGCTTTAACGTCAGGTACGCGGTCACGGCCGCAAGTCGTTGTTGTATTGATGTTCATATTTTTGTCAACTCCTTGTTAAGTGTACTCAGAGTTTATTCGTGAATGATTTAGTGTTCGTCAAATGTTTGTGAAAGTATTTATGTAATGTTAAGTGCTTTGAGTGAATTTACGAGATGTTATCGTGGTTGAATAACCAGAGGGCGTTACCAATACTTAGATGTTTTTTGTTTTGCACTCCGATGCGCCAAACTGCGACGGAGCTATTCTGATAGCAGTATGTTATGTAGCACACTAATGACATGAACAGGGTTTTTGTAATGGGTTTGGAATGAACTATTAGACATTAATTAACATTATCCTCTAATGAAAAAACCAGCGAGGGTTTTAACGCGGGGTTTTCCGCTTGGTATCTGGTAGCGTGTTATTATTAACGAAGTTCCTTCCCTGAAATATTAATTAATTTGTAACAGAACAAATAACTGCATAGTAAAGTAAGTTTCTACTCATTGGTACAAAATTACAATAATTTATTATATTGAATCCCATCGCTTTAGATAAGGAAATTGAAACTGAGTATATATATACCTTAGTTTATATATAAAAATATTATTATGTGTCTATTGTAGACAGATTCACATTACCTATGTACTATGTAAGGAAGCTTAGAAACGCCATGAGCTAAATTAACGCGGCCTGGGATTTAAACCTGGGATCTCGTCCTGTCTACAATCGACTGCTAGTACTAGACTAAGTAATAAAAGTTGTGCAAATAGCAAATTTTAATGGATTGATTAAATTAAATAAAACAATTTTATGACTACAGTTATTTTTCTTATTCCAAATGTCACCACTGGAATTGAATCCGCGATACGTAGCGGGCAAGCAAAACGCTTAATTAACCACTGCGCTAATCATATAACCAGCATTTTCACCCGTCTTGTTCCAAAGCGTAGGTATATATCTCTACATATTATGTAGAGAAAAACAAGCAAGACACTTCACGAACATTCTTATAATCAAGTTTACAAAATTCTGTTTACATTATTCATGTTGCTTCTATATTGAATACCGTGAAGGCAATATTTAAACGAAAAGCAGGAAGCTATTTATAATATAACTTAAATAAAGTGTTGTCAGTAGAAAAAAAGTCATAAATATATATTATGATGACATCACGCAGTGAATAACAGTCAAAACGTCGATAGCATAGTAAATAATACTTGTATCGAATGCCAGCCACTATATTTATGAATGGTTATGGCATTTCTATTAGAATTAAAAGAAATATAATCGTAGTTAATGGTATTGCTACGCTTCAAGGTTTTTCAGCTGCAGGTTATATGTTTTATAGCATTTATTAGGTATATATGAAGGACTGTGGTAGTTGCCACTCTACTGATATAACTTCATGATAATGTGATTAACTAATTTTTTCTATCGTTGTCCCACACTATTTCTCCTGTATTGTATGTGCATTTATAAATTTAGAATGTTATTTTATTTGAAAATTGATTAAATAGCAGTTTTACACGTCAATATTGTGTTTTGTCTATTTTAAGCAAACGACGGTGTCGGTGTTTCTTAACAAACTCATAGGTCATTCAAATTAAGTATCTTTTCGAGCACATACAATTGTTATTGGTTGTTTGTGCATAATTTTTTGTAAAGTTACATGCATAAACATCCAATTTTATAAGGATACTTCACGACGTACATCTGCCAGGTAGGCAGAAATGCTCCATTAGCCGGGCATAAGTCCTGAAAAACACTGGTAATTAATTTAACTTCAATCAATTTAATATAAATTATCCTGAGAAAATTGTCTACCCAAGTTCAACGTTTCAAAAAAAATAGTTCAGTACAAATAGTAAAAAAAAAATGTCACAAAATGTGAAGCAAACAGAAGTCGAGCTAAATAAAACCGTTTAAAAATAGACAAGATAGGAAACTAATACTGTGGACATTATTTTTAGAGACTATTGTTAATATGTAACGGATTTCAGAATCTCATACATAAGTTTTCATATGTAGAATGTATTCTTGTCACAGATCTACATATTGTGAGGACAAAACTAGCCTATAGACTGACTGCTACTGGTTAAGTCTTTTGTTACTGTCCCGTTCCCGTAGGTAATAGCGTAATGTTATGTAGCAGATGTGTTATTTTTATGTATAAACTATATAACTGTAAAGTTTCAACAATATACGTACAGTAGTTGGAGGTGAAGGACAAACATCCATCCATCATCATCAAATTATTGTAATGGTAAGGGGTTACCTCCTTACCATTACTAAGTTAAATTAAATTCTGTCCTCTGTCCTTTCTGTCTGTCTTCTGTCCTTTTCTTAAAGAAACGGATGCTTTAGTTTAGTTTCTGAACCAGGAAATAGTCACCAATGTCTTATTTTCATACATGTATCATACAAACTAGATCCAAGAATGATCCGATACAAGTAGCATCAACATCAATCTGGATCCAATATTTTAGTTAAATGATTTTATAAAACAGTTACCAATTAAGTTATTTATTATTGTGTAAATAAGGAAATGTTGCAATTACCTAAAATTGGAAGTTATTTGACGGGAACTACGCTCGCTGTACAAATAGTTTAATGTTCGTATTAATCGCGTCCATATTAATTTATGTTGTTTTTCAATGAGTGTAGACCTAGTAAGAAGGCTGTGAAGAATGTGGACTATTTTCTTATCGCAATGGCATGTTACAATAATATGTATAATTATGTATTATTAATACAATGGAATATAACGTTTTCCTTATGTTTTCTTATGTGTCTTGTAGACTGTTTCACACTTTGGTATATCATGGTACTCTGCAGTTAAAAATATTAAGTAAACATTTTGTAATACTAATTTTACTACAAAATGTTAGGAATTGTTCTAGATGAGTGATCCTGTACTGATGGAAATATGTTTACGAACAAAAATTTATTTGTTAACACACAGTTTTGTTTAGTAATGTTTACTAACATTTCATAACATGATAACATTTCCTTGTGATCAAATTTTATTTTGGAAAAGGTTTGTGAACATTTTTAAAAGCGTAGAGGCACCATTATATTCATGTCTATATGTTCATGACAATATGTTTAACTTATTATAGCATGTAAATCAAGAAGTGAGGTTATTTACTCTAGGAACTAAAGCCTCGAAAATTATTGAAATTATTCAGAAAAGTAACTCGGAACATAGATGTTTCTCACAGACAGACGCGTGAGTTGTTTTATTTTTAGAGCAAAAAAACAGCCGTCTATTTTCTATTTAAAGAGAATAGCTGAAGTTCTCATGATATCTAGTTTAACGCCAAAATGTTGGAGCTGGTAAGTAATGCGTGACGATTTTGAAAAAACTGTGGCCATTTGCACCCAATGTTTGTGTAACTATGGCTAAAATAAATATGCTCTAACCAAATTGTTTGTTATATGTATCCATATTTTGGCAAATAAATGATTATTTTTTACCAAATTTGTTTATTTTACTTTAACGCGTCGGCCGATAACGTTAAAACATATTTAAAAAAATAAAAATATCTTAGGACAACACACGACAAAATAATCCCAAACTAGACAGCCTGTACTATGATAACCGAACAACTGACATACTTATTTAATTAATAAATACATACACATCATAAATTAATTACACTCAGACACAGAACAAACAAATGTACTTCACACAAAAATTTCCTCCTCCGGTTTAGCAGTCAGGGTCACTAACCAATAGACCAACATACCTATTTAATTGTATTGTTCTGTGTCTTTAACCGTCAAACGCAATTCCTCTAATATTTTTGTAAGGCCATGTCAAGTTGTGACGTCACTTGTTTGCTAACTCTGTTGAGTAACTAAACTAATAAAAAAAACAAGCCAATAGCGTGTCGGGCCACGCTCAGTGTAGGGTTCCGTAGTTTCCCGTCCGTCACAATAAGTGTTCCCACCTATAAGTTTAAAAACAGCTATTTGTTACGCTGACATACTAAGTGCGCAGAAATTATTTTGTACAACTTTTTTGTCTTTTTTGTACAAAAACTGTTCATTAAATCAAGATTAAAATAATTTTCCTAGAAAGTCCTTATAAAGTTTTACTTTTCAGATTTTTTTCATATTTTTTAAACTTATAGTTCAAAAGTTAGACATTATTTTATTACTTTTGGAGTGATTATTTCCAAAATTATTGACATTAACTATCAAAAAATTATTTTAGTAAACCCGTATTCATTTTTAAATACCTATCTAACAATACATCACACGTTAGCGTTGAATTTAAAAAAAATCACTTCCCACTTTACATATAGGGGGTCTACCCTTTTTTTGGGGAGTGGGAAATCATCAAATGACTTCTCCCGTCCTGAGCAGGGCTGGAAGGCGTGTCAGACTTTTACTGACTAAAACCCACCCATGTTCCTTCGATTGCCCTTTTAATAAAACTTTTTTTCCCAATTTTGATTTTACCACTTTGTCGGTGTGATTGATATACATATTGGTACGAAATTTCAGCTTTCTAGTGCTAACGGTCACAGAGATTAAGCGAGGATGGACAGGCAGACAGACAGACACGGCGAAACTATAAGGATTCATTGTTGACTACGGAACCCTAAAAACTTCAGTAACAAAAAACGTATGTTTTTCATATTGATTTCACCTATAGACAGATTGATTCATGAGTATAATTTAGGTATATTGATAGTAGTAAAAGATAATTAAATATATTTAAACATCTGCGTGAAGCTGATGCGGGTATTTAAATGATAATGTGTTTAAATGACAAAGAAGAAAATGACAGACTTTACTGATTCATTAATCAACGTGCAGAAGAAACCACTGGCTCTAGGTAAATAAAATTTTGTACAAATGTTTCCTAAGTGACATGTTTAAATAATGTTAAAGGATTTGTCACACTGGATGCGTTCTGCGGCCTGCGGACAGGTCAAAGTGAACGCAGCCCGCATCATGTATGAACAACGCTGTCATAGTATAAACGGTCGGGGTCAGCCATCCCCAACATGCGTTCTTTGGTTGTGCTCGCACGGTCAGATCGCATTTTATACAAAATATATTGATACCGACAATGTTGTTCATACATGATGCGGGCTGCGTTCACTTTGACCTGACTGCAGGCCGCAGAACGCATCCATTGTGACAAATCCTTTAGAATTCATTTAGTTCCTTCGACTTTTTCAAAGCACGGTAAGCGTCAGTTAAAAAAAAAAACCGTGCGTTTGGTAGTGTCATGATACTAAAGTCATGAGTTTAATACAGGTACGTTATATAGGGCAATTAGTAGTCCAGTACCCACGTCAATACCACGCCTCTCCGCGGTGGCCGTCATAGTTAATAATAGCCCTCATTATGCTAAAGTGAAATACAAAATAATGATATCGTTTGGACAAAAACTACCAATAATCTGACTAACCAGACCATAGGGAAAAGAGTACTTATTTAAAGCAGGTTCACCCAAATTGTAATCTTCTTTCTTCAATAGCATAGTCCGGATAGGCTGTATTTTTTTATTTATAAGCTAGCTGTTCCTCGCGGTTTCACCCACGTTACATTAGATTTTTGGTTACTAAGTATATTACATATTGCCTGTGTTACTCGTGGACAATGTTGCTTTCTAATGGTGAAAGAATTTTTAAAATCGGTCCAGTAGATTTGAGCCTATTCATTACAATCAAACAAACAAACATACAAAGTTTTCCTCTTTATAATATTAGTGTAGATGTAGATAACCCCATCTTCAACAGATATAAGAGTAAAATTAAGCAAAAACTGAAATCTTGAGCATCAATCTATTAAGAAACTGTGCTATCAAGTTGTATAAAGACTTTTTCAGCACAACCGTTTCAATGTTTCATGTCAAAAAGCCCTACTCGAAGCCTGAGGAGGGTGGGTCACTGCAGCCTGTTTATAATATAAAAACCGGCCACGTGCGAGTTGCGCACGAGGTTCCGTACTATCATCTATAATAGACTAGTTCCTACCTGTTTATTAAGATCGAGTAAAAATTGCTTAAAAATTACGTTTGTTGTATGGGAGCCCCCCCTTTAATATTTAATTTATTGTTATTTAATTATTTATTTTGAAAGGTAATACACAAGTAAATATTCTGTGAAAATTTGAAGCGTCTACTTGTTACCGTTTTTGAATAATATTTTGTTTTTGTTAATTTTTAGTATTAGCTGTTTTAGCGGCAACGGAAATACATCATTTGTGAAAATGTCAGTTTTCTAGCTATCACGGTTTATGAGATACAGCCTGGAGACAGACAGCGGAGGCTTAGTAATAGGGTCCCATTTTACCCTTTGGGTACGGAACCCTAAAAACCTTACGTCATGAGCTCCGGCGCTTATCTGGGAGCTATCGTAAGCACGGCATGACCCAGCACTGCCCAGACAGCAGTTGGCACAGTGCCAGCGCCTGCCCAGACCCCTTGCGCACTAGCTGTTAGTAATACGTTGTTGACGGCAGTGAAGAGCCGCTTCACATACAAAAATTATTAATGTAGTGATAAATAAGCTTATGATTAGACGATGACTTATGAAATGAGATTAACTACGTCATCATATTCTTGCTCACATTTTACTTATAAAACGTTTTTCTTGTCCAAACCGTTCTGTAAACAGTCATGGTAACGCTCACTCTTCTTTCATACCATTGTTCATGTTAACACTAACTCTTTCAAATCATTCATATAATCTAACCGGTATTCGGCCTTCTCTCCCTCCCACTCCATCTTATCTCTCGTCCTAGAAAACCCCAACAAAATATACATTTTGAAAAAGAGGATATTATGTTCAGAAACGGGTAGTACGGTTATAACTTGGCTACCCGATAAAGAGTGGAAATCCAACGAGTCTTGGGAACGCACGAGCGGCTTGGGAAAATTTGAGAAAGTTCTGAAACGTTCGAGGGAGGCGTCTAGAGCATTTTTAGGCTATTCTAGAATCTTCCAGATCATTCTGCCATCTCGAGGCAACTGGAATGTTCTTGAATATACCTATGTTTTGTCGATGTTTGATATAAGTCAGAGATATAAGTCATTTATTTATCCTGAATCCCTAGCTCGTAACAATATAGATACGTAAAAACCGGTACTGGTATGCGAACTCTCAGAGGCGAACTGTTAAGAAATGCGCGCTAAGTAGGGTCAATGATAGCGACCGCGTTAATAGTTTAGTTCGTATGAGGCCGCATACCGAGGTAATGTCTATTGCCATTAAGTGTCACATTTTTTTATTGGCTAAAGTATTTTGGCTAAGCGAGAGAGAGACTCGCAAATGAAGGGTTCTATACAATATTTAATTTTAATACCGTGGATGTAAATAAATTAGGTTTTTACAAGAGACCCTATGCAGAAAACTTTATTTTTATCTTTTTTTTATTAGACGGTAATAGTAATTTGTCACCATAAGCAGATAAACCATAAATGGGGACAATAGGAATAAATCTATACTACTACTATACGAACTCCGTCTGTCTCGCTTTCACGCTAAAACTACTGAACCGATTTAAATGAAATTTTGGTATATATGTAGATAGTCCATAGCCGTCAGACACACAGAAAGATCGCAGAGTTACTAATAGGGTCCAATTAAGTACGGAACCCAAATTCGGATGATGGCTTTAAAAACACTTATCTAACCGTTTCGGGTGGCGGTGCCATCGCGACAAGCATATAGTTCATTCTAGATTGAATGATATTAATTTGGACGACATGTGAATTTATTTAACACGAAGGCGCCATGTTCCTACCATAAAGTCTGCGAAACATGATTACTGCGTAAGGCGTTTATGTATCCACAATACCATTTAATATAATATCACTGGTTTCTTTGAACATAATAAGGATTCTGAATAAAACCAGACACCAGTTAACAACTACGATTATGAATATGTTTTTAAACGCCACACCCTAAGGCAGTAATTTAATGTCGTGGGTGCGTTTTCAAATAGGTTTATAAACTCACATACAAAAAACTAGACTCAGAACAAATACGTAACATCCATACTAATATTATAAATGGGAAAGTGTATCTGTCTGTCTGTTTGTCTTTCTGTCACGGCAAAACGGAGCGACGGATTGGCGTGATTTTTTAAATGGAGATAGTTGAAGGGATGGAGAGTAACATAGGCTACTTTTTGTCTCTTTCTAACGCGAGCGAAGCCGCAGGCAGAAGCTAGTAGGCTATAAAAATATGTCCCATGTAGGAATCGAACCCGCAACACTGTCTCTCAACCACTTCGCGATCCAACGTCTGGTAGACTTCATGATAATAGTAGACATAACTGAAGTACAGAGTTAAACCCACTGCGCCCCTGTGCTATAAATAATATACTTATACAGTGCATAATACATCATCTCACGGTCGAGTGACGTCACGACAATCGATATTCCCTATTATAGTTTGTCGTACATAAATAACTACGACATTTCTTACCAAATATTTTTGAACAGTGTTCTTGATTGTAGTTGTTGGCTGAGTGTGTAGTGTGTTTTGGGTTCGATTCCCGCACAGAACCAAATAAACTTGGTATGGGGTATTGCTAGTTCTAGTTACGTAGTAACTATTTAGTAATCTGTGGTTCTAGTTCTGCTTGATTGTGTCTGTTAGTTCATACATCGAAAACTCAATCACGAATCATAAGTTTTTACAGCGGGGCAATTTAGAAAAGTTGCTACTTTTATTTTGCTTTGTAGGAGAATCGTATCGCACCCCAAATATACACAGATGATAAGATACCACTACACACCAATTTTTTTTTTTTTTGGGAGTGGGAAATCATTACATGACTGCTTCATCCGTCCTAAGTGCGGCGGGAGGGCGTGTCAGACTTTTACTTACTATAACCCACTCATGTTCCTTCGGTTGCCCTTTATGTTCCGGGGTTACGGTAACTATTATAAACATTCCGCAACCCCGGCAATACCACTACACCACGTAACAAACAGAATGAGTAACAAACGGTTTCTCAGTTCAGTAACGACAGTCCAGCCACTTTCTGCGGGTGTTCCACACATTGTAAGGGTGCAGTAGACAGTTCAGAAAGTACTCCTTAAAGTCTTCGAGACTTACTGACCTTTTTTCGGGCGGCGGGAGGCCGTGACAGATTTTTACTGACTAAAATCCACTCATGTTCCTTCGGTTGCCCTTTATGTTCCATGGCTACGGTAATTATTAGAACTATTCCGCAACCCCGGCAGGCATTAGCCTTAGAGGCCCCTTAACTTGCTGACTGCTCTTTGAGGCTGATTTACTGACCTCGTGTCACAAGTCCAACAAACAGACAAATTTATGAGCTGTGCCCTCTGCAGCATTGTGTCGATACTATAGTAAAAGTCAGAGTCGGAAGTATACATAGCCTACAGACATTTGTAGGGTTTACATACGTTATCAGGCCATTTACTTATCATGCCCTGCGCGGGCATCGAATCCACGACATACCACACAGCGGCCAATCATTTTCAGCCATTACGCCATTCGTACCTTTTACAGTTTGGTACCGACATTAGACGTTAGCTATTTGTCCGTTTGTTCAAACAAATGTTAGTGTACGCACGTCTAGCTCAGTTTATTGGCAGATAAACTTCACTCCGTATCTCGGCCTTCACCTAATTATTTAAGTAGGTTCTGTTGATCTTTTCTTCTTCTTAATCTAGCTGTGTCCCGCGGTTTCATCCACGATAAAGTCTAGTTAGGTCTGTGCTTACTGACCCGTAAGCATCACACTACCAATACGACGAGTGCGTAACAGTGGTAATCCATACTAATATTATAAATGGGAAAGTGTGTCTGTCTGTCTGTTTGTCTTTCTTTCACGGCAAAACGGAACGTCGTATTGGCGTGATCTTTTAAGTGGAGATAGTTGAAGGGATGGAGAGTAACATAGGCTACTTTTTGTCTCTTTTTAACGCGAGCGAAGCCGCGGGCAAAAGCTAGTTATTTTTATATATCTACAATACTTACATGTTTAATAGAATACACAGCAATATAATCTTAATAAAATATAAAATATAATCCTTATAAAAAATCTGGCCGGTGCTTGCGAACCTAGCTAGCGGCAAACTCATTAAAAAGAGTAGATCCAGAGAAAACCGCGTTTAGCAATTGAACACGAAACATAGGTTTCTTAATCTATAGGTTGGTATCTTTAGATATAGAAATAAACAAACACCCAAACAGAAATAAGTGTTCCAGAAAAATGCTGAAAAAAACTCTGTAAACATCGTTCGTAGGTAGAGTGCTACGTCAATAGAACAGTGTTCGTGTAGTGAAGGTGACGCAGGTCAGGCTAGTACGCACCTTACTCGGTACATAGTCTGTGTTGTGTCGGGCGATTATATATTATAAAATATATGTACAGTCAGCAAAGTATATAATATATATTACCGGGGCCGTCAGATATAGTTTAAGTTTTCTCATAAACCCATGGATATTTTCAAATAAAAATTTAAACTATAGTAGAAAATGACAAGTTCTTAAATTAGGTTAAAGGAGACAATTTTTTTTGTTCGGGGAATAGGCCCACCACAAATTGTGGCATTTATTAATGAAATGCACGTTCGTTTATTCCTTATAGTCTCTAGATTACAGTGGTTATATTAGCAAAACTCTATCTAACCGGAATACTGTGAAATACGACAATCAAAATATGACTCTCATACTGACCAAAAATCTCACAAGAGCGATATAGGTCTCCTAAGTATTTAATGTTAGAATAGTGCACTGTTCAATAATAATATAGTATAAACTAAACCATGTTTGTACTACGTAATAGGTTTTGATGTGGTTTTCACGATTAATTTATTTACTGTTTTCGTCAATGATATTTATAAGTAAAGTTGTCGCACATTTCGTTGAAGTCATGCTGCACACTTATTACAACAGCTTTGTAGATCATGCACTGTATCTATAGACGCCATTTTTATAAATTCTATTGAATAAAATTACGAAAAGAACACGAGAAGCACTCATCTTAGAAAACTATCGGAAACAATAAGGCTAAACTTACATTACGCGCAACAACCGCGCGTCGCCGCGCGGTTGGGGCGTTCGCTAGTCGGCGTAATATGTAAGTACGTGCAGCCCGGGTGTGTCAACGTTGCGTGACAACAAACAAGGAGGAGACAATTTGTTTATGGATTTTATACCGAAGGCTGAGTCGTCGCAGAAAAAGACAAAGACAATATTGGGTGCATCCTATTTCAAGTGAAAAATGTTTGTCAAATTAAAAATAATTCTTATTATTTTTATTTTATGTGAATTAAGATTCCTTATGGCATCTCGTTTTAAACTTCGTCCACATTTTTAATTATGCGTCTGCCCGTCTCAACTCGCGGCAATCGAATGAACATATACCTACGTAAAACGAATGTAGAATGCGCGGTAATGCCAACGATAATCACTGCTTACTTTGGTCTTGTACCGCGCGGTTAGTGGTACCGCGCGGTTTCGCGCGGTCGTATGAGCTTAGCCTTAAAATGTAGTCTGTCAGTGTCAAACTCATTGAAACTGTACCACAGAGCATCTACAACGGGATGTTAATTAGGTACGTTTCGTTTTACATAATATATTTATTTTCACGTTGAAATAAATGTAAAAACGCTCCTAAACAAGCATTTTCCGTAACAGTTTTTTACTATTATTTCATTATTCCCGTTAGATATCTATATAATATTTGTTGTTTTAATTATAATAAGGTGATCACTTGTTTCATGTGTAAAATAATTAATACACGTTACCGTTTAATAGTGGGCCGAAAAAAAATTGTCTCCTTTCATTTGAATAAATTCATTGATTTTCAAGAAAACCTCAATTGTAGATGACGGCCCTGTATACTTATATACTTTGCTGATTGTACATAGTTCACTCCCGCGTTCATTAATTTATTTAATTTTAGAGTGATGTTACATAACCGACATGCTCGATAAATGGATTTCTTTTAAAGAATTATAAAAAAACTAGCTGCCCCCGCGGTTTCACATTATGTTAGGTTTTTGGCTACTGCTCCGTTCCCATAAGACATAGCGTAATGTTATGTAGTCTAAGTCTTATTCTGATGTATAAGCTTTATTACTGTAAAGTTTCATTTAAATCTGTTCAGTAGTTTTTGAGTGAAAGAATAACAAACCTCCACACACACACACACACACATACAAACTTTCACATTTATATTAGTAGGATGTATATCCTCTTTTTACCCTATGGGTTGAAATTTTCAAAAATCTTTTGTTATTGGTTACCAACTCTTTGCAAAGAACACGCTCCCTCCAAGCACAGATTACTAAATAGTTACTTCGTAAGTTAAGTACTCCAAGTTTCATGTCTCTAGGAGTAGGGGTTTGATATTTTTTTTTATTTATAACATTAAAGGTATATCTACAGTCGTATAGATTTATAAATTACATAAGTATTAATATGAGTTATCTGTCTATATGCCAGTTTGGGATCAGATGGCCGAGTGTGACCGAGCCCAAATTATTCATTTATTTAATGAAAAAGCTGAATATTCTAGACTATGACGTGTAGAGTTTCTTTGATGTTCGCTAGTTTATGGCACGCGCGTATTTCTAACGTGTTGTTTTGTCTAATCTTTCACCTTGCTTGGTATTATACATATTTTTTTTAGATTCTAGGAAAAATATTTGTACGATATTTTGTTAAAAATCCAGGTCGCTTTTTTTCAAGATTGGTTGGAGAAGAGATGTTTTTTTTAATAAACCTCATACATAGAGCTCGCAACGCTGATTCCAAATATTACAAATATTTAACTCATTTTCGGCAAAAAATCATATAATTTTTTTTGGTATGATTTACTAAATAGGTTTAAATATATATTTTTTTTTATGAATGCGTGCGTATTATTATCTTTGACGGCTACGCATTTTCGATGTCTCTCTCGCAGATGTCTATATAGGACTGTGACCACTTAGCTTGTTTGCATCCAACGACATAAAAACCCAGTTTAAGACATTATCCGCCGTGCTTTTGTCTCCACCGGAGTGCCAGCTGTTTTAGAACCTAATGGTCTGGCAGGCGACGATGGGAAAAGACCAGATGGGATGACCATAATGCCTTGGAAGTTGGGTAGGCCTTTGGTGTGGGATGCCCCATGTGTTGATATCCTTGCGCCATCTCATCTTCCTAGGTTTGCGTGTTGTGCTGGGGCAGCTGCTGCAAGTGCAGAACACCTCAAACGGCGAAATATAATAACTAACACATTTTAAAAAGTGGACATTTCGCCCAGGGGCGAGATCTTTCGTAGGCGGGATGTCCCATAATAACCCTTTTGGGCACCTGTCCTGTTGACAGCGACGAGGACGAGTTTTTTTTGTACCCTGTGATTTCTTTATATATATTTATTTTAGAATTATTTATAAGTTTTGTATATATTATGTTTAATTTATATATTTAGTTTAATATCAAGTTAAGATACATATACCTACGTGTAAGTTAAAATTGACACAAAGTAGTTTAAGACGTAAACATTGCACAAATATTATGACAGCACTTAAAAATTCAAGTGATGTCAGTAACATCACAAGATACGCGCATGATTTATTTTATTTTTCAGTTGGTTATGAGTAACTGAGTTATCGGAATGTTCTGGCCGACAAAATGCATACATAATCATGCAGATTATATATTAATAATAATAATAATAATTAACCCGCAGGGCAGCTTGTGGCGAGCTGTTGGGCAGTAGCGACCCCCACGGACCTGACCTCCTGGGAGACCCTTTGTTCTTCACCTCTGGCTTGCCTTCATTGGCCGGCCAGAGTGAGCACTGACGAGGAACAAGGCTCCCACCTCACTCTTGCCTTAATTGGCTGGTTTGAGTGGAGAATCGCAAGAGCAAACGTGCTCGGGGGAAGGAAGTGTTCCAGTAAGATGCTGGTAGGGATCTTGACCGTACTTCCGGGATTGTCCTGATAGCCGTGGAATACCTCTCCACTCCTCAAGCACCTCGATATATGTTGCCCCCTTGTCGCTACGTCACTATGTGCTAGCGGCCGTTTTCGGGGGCCCATTTACTGAGTGTGCAAGTCACCCCCTGCCATTATATCCGTGTATACAAACATTGATCAGGCAGGGGCCATAGTCGTTCAATAGTCTTAGGTAACAAATCCACCTCAACAACCCAAACCCATAGTTTAAAATTTTTGTTTGTTACCAAGTTCTGCAATAGTCCCACACTAACCGGGGGTTGTCCTTAGGTGCACCTGCATAGTGCATATAGGGATAATCGTCGGTTAGTGTCTCATTTCTTATAAAATTCTCAAGGGGCCTCTACGAGTTGGCTTCGGCCCCTCGCACGCCTTCCAAAGGTCCGGGACCCCAGGGTCCCGAGAAACGTAAAGTTTGCGATGAAAATAATAATTAAATTGCGCGCCGCTCCAATCGATCCACCACCACTATATCAGGTTTGTTTGCTACAACAGTCCTGTCAGTGATGATGGATCGATCCCAGTACAATGTGACATTGCCATCTTCGAGAACTGGGTCGGGCACATACCTGTAGTTCGGTACTTCAGATTCTACGAAGCCGTATCTTAGAGCAAGTTGCTGATGGATAATCCTGGCCACGAGGTTATGCCTATGCAAGTACTCTTCGTTAGCTAGACGAGAACAACCAGAGATAATGTGTCGTATTGATTCTCCCGGCAGGTGACACGCCCGACATATGTCAACCGTACCATCTTTCACAATAAATCTCCGATAATTCTTCGTCATGATAACTTCGTCCATAATTGCACAGACAAAACCTTCGGTTTCCCCAAATAGGTCACCGAATCGCAGCCAGGATACGGACGCTAAAAAGTCTACATCAGGCCCATGTAGGGCCCGGAAAAATCGTCCGTGTAGCTCCTTACTCTGCCATACCTCCTCGCGATCCTTCGTCTCAAGTACTACAGGTTTGCGCCAGTTCTCTTTACCTAAGGAGAGCGGAGTGAGGTCCTTGTCCACAGTGACCACATCTCGGTGCATCCCCACGTCAGCTTTAAGGAAATAATCCCTGAGGCTGTATATCTCGCGGTTATGGAGAGACTTAGCATTAAGAAAGCCTCGTCCTCCACATTTCCGCATGACGGGAACCTCGTGAAGGCCGAGAAAGATAAACAAATTAAGTATATCGACTTGGCTCGCGAGGTTGTCGACATGTGGGATGTGGACTCAGCGATCATTGTGCCGATAGTTGTTTCTGCCAATGGCTTAATAGCCAAGAGCCTCGATCAACATCTAAAGAGGCTCTCGTTAGGTGGCTGGATCAAGCGCTTGATTCAGAAGGCAGTATTACTGGACACGGCACGCATTGTCAGGAGGTTCCTTTCTCTGGAGCCCTGACCACCGGTAGCTTGGACCCTGTTCCCGATACCGGTGGGCTACTAAATTTTATATTTTTAAATGTTTTTTTTTTTTTATAAATTAATATTTAAAAATGTATTTTTTATGTTATATAAATGAATAAACGGAATATAATAATAATCGGGGGAAGGAAGTATTCCAGTAAGATGCTGGTAGGGATCTTGACCGTACTTCCGGGATTGTCCTGATAGCCGTGGAATACCTCTCCACTCCTCAAGCAACTCGATATATGTTGCCCCCTTGTTGCTACGTCGCTATGTGCTAGCGGCCGTTTTCGGGGGCCCATTTACTGAGTGTGCAAGTCACCCCCTGCCATTCTATCTGTGTATACAACCATTGGTCAGGCAGGGGCCATAGTCACTCCATAGTTTCTGGTACCTTATTCATTAAAGAATCCAAACCCATAAACTAAAATTTTTGTTAGTTGCCATATTTTACAATAGTCCAGCACCAACCGGGGGTTGTCCTTAGGTGCACTTACATAGTGCATATAGGGATAATCGTCGGTCGGTGTCCCATTCCACATAAAGTTTTTCCTCAAGAGGCCTCTGCGAGTTGGCTTCGGCCCCTCGTACGCCTTCCAAAAGTCCGGGACCTCAGGATCCCGAGATATGGAAACATATTTTAAAATAATAATAATATCTTTATTTGTATAGAATGCAGGTACAAAAATAAGGGTAATTTAATTAACTAGTATAAACTGCTAAAAATATTGCGATACTGGAACAATGCACTCACAATGGCGTACGATAAGTGTAACGATGCGAGACGAATTTATATTTATTACTGTCGAACCATTTTCAAGTTTTAACAACATAATCTCACCGTAATCGATTTTGAGTGGGTTTTAGTCAGTAAAAGTCTGACACGCCCTCCCGCCGCACCCAGAACGGGAGCAGTCATTTTATGATTTCCCACTCCCCAAAAAAAACTAAAAAGTATCTTGGACACATTACCAATTCAATGACACCAAAAAGGGGATCGTTTTTGTTGGCTCTTTGTTTTAATACTTTTAATATTTTATGTTAACATAACGTTACTATTACCAGCCCAATTTTTCCCACTACAGGGAAAAAGCGATTTTTATTTCTCTCTACATATAATGGGGTCAGTGTTTACCAAAGGAGTCCAGTTCATCCCTATCTCGGTCTTACTGTATTATTATTTTATTCTGAAATTATAATCTTTATCTTTGAACATGAATATTAGATGATCCAGACACAGTTTATCATCAAGCATATTAATTACTTGAACACTTTGTGTGACAGACATCAAAAACAATTCTGTTTAAATATAATCAAATAAATTACCTTAGTAAATCTATAAATCCATACTAATATTACAAATGCAAAAGTAACTCTGTCTGTCTGTCTGTCTCTTCTTCACGCCTAAACCACTGAACCGATTTGAATGAAATTTGGTAAAGATATAGTCTGGGACCCAAGAAAGGACATAAGATAGTTTTAATCCCGGAATTCCCCCGGGAACGGGAACTATAATTCCTCGCTGGCGAAGTCGCGGGCAAAAGCTGGTCCATACTAATATCCATACTAATATTATAAATGGGAAAGTGTGTCTGTCTATCTGTCTGTCTGTCTGTATGTTTGTCTTTCTTTCACGGCAAAACGGAGCTACGAATTGACGTGATTTTTTAAGTGGAGATAGTTGAAGGGATGGAAAGTAACATAGGCTTCTTTTTGTCTCTTTCTAACGCGAGCGAAGCCCCGGGCAAAAGCTAGTAATCTATAAATAATTAATACATTACTTAGCGTGTAGATTGATCGTAATTGATTGTCGTGATGGTCTAGTGGTTAAGGCGCCCGCCTCTCATGCAAGAGGTTGTGAGTTCGAATCCGGGCAAGTACCAATGTGCCTTTTTCAATTCATATGTACTTTCCAAAGTTTATCTTAGACATCACAGACGTCGGTGAAGGAAAAACATCGTGAGGAAATCTGGACTTGTAGTGAATATAAGTCCGAAATCGCCAATCCACCTTAAATAAGCGTGGTGATCAATGCTCGTGCCTTCTCTGTATGAGAAGAAGCCTTTGCTCTGCAGTGGTACAGTAATAGGCTGGTATTATTAACTGAGACGATTCATTTTCATATAATACGATACCTTTTTTTTCTCACTATTCTAAGAAATTATATCCATTATGCCCCCAGAAAGTCTGTAAACAATGCACTAGCTAGATACTGTTCTATCAGTAAATTAAGTAAAATAAGATTCGGATAATTTTCTGATTCTGCAAATTTCACAAGAAATTTTTAATAATATTTTTAAAGTCTGGATTTGAAAAGAGACGATGATCCACGAGTTCATTTCGGCAATTCTTCTCAGAGACAGGATATTCAGACTCCATTTAAATAAATAAAAAATATGTGTGTTAAAAATTCTACTTAATTTCATTTCACAATAGTTCTTGTAACCTTAACAAAAATAATAACTCAACAATACCAACATTAGAAAACATCAAGTGAAAACAAGGAAGCCCATTGCTCCACACAGGAACCGTCCAACTGCAATATTTCTTACGTCATCATCTCAGTGTCAGGGGCTTAGGCTGAGTTCACACCGCATGGCGGCGGCCGGCAGCTAAACAGCTGTTTCAGGGTCATAGAAGTTTAAACTTTAACTAACTTGCTTTAATCCATAGAATCGCTTGAGAAAACACTACAAATGCTCAAGTCTTTAGAGTGCTCACGGTGCCACTGGCGGTGGCGCGACTTTTCCAAGCACATTCTAGAATTTAAATAATGTAGATCATCATCCCCCTAGACTTTTCCCAACTATCTTAGGGTCGGCTTCCAGCCTAACCGGATTCAGCTGGATACCAGTGCTTTACGTGGAGCGACTGCCTATCAGACCTCCGCAACCCAGTAACTAGGTGACACGGTACCCCTTGATTAGACAGCTAAAGAATTTTGACAGCTGTAGATTTATTGGAGAGATCTGATATCTCTCCAATATCTACAGCTGTCAAAATTCTATGAATGACAATCGGGACCAACGGCTTTACTTGTTTTCCGAGGCACAGAGTGCCAGTGTCGTTCAAGATAAACTTTAGAAAGTACTTGTGAACTGAAAAAATCACATTAGTACTTGGCCAGATTCGATACCACAACCGAACTAGAGAGGCGGGGCCTTCACGACATCTTAAAAAAAAATGAACATAAAGTCTAAAATGCTATGCACTAACCCCGTTGGCTTAGCTGCCGACCGCTGGTATTTCGGTGTGAATGGCGCCTGGCGGCCAGTTTCCCTACATCCCCGGTGTCGAAAGTGCAGGATATGTGCGCCCGCGCATTGCCGCCGCACTTCCACTCACGATTGGCCAATGAAGGTGCTTGTACGTTCTACTAGTGAAGATGACGCTGAGTTTTTTGAGGTGGGACTTTTGTGGTAGTGTTATCATGTGTTATGTATACCTTGGTTGTTTGTGTAAGTGTTAGTGGTTGTGTTGGGTTTTTGCTATTGGGTGTCTGGAAAATTTGATGTGTTATCCTGCTGATTAGGCCTTACGGTTCACTCGCGTTTTGGATACTGCTGTGCTTCCGTTGGTCTTAGCGTGACGTTATGTGGCACTTCTCGTCCGACACTAACATAATCTGTATTCCTAAGATTAGCGCGTTCAACCGAACTCTTTAGTGAAGCTAAAGAGTAATACTTCAGCGGTTGGCAAACTTTCAGGCAAAGCCCACATAGTGATATAATGAGTTAAATGATATAAAAAAACATTTGTCACCGTTGGTATACAGAGATTTGCTGGTGATACTTTAGTATCATCTATTGTGATGACAGATTACGGGTTAGTGCAGTTAGCTATTAGACAGGCTTTTGCGCGATAATTATCAGTTCCTTAAATTAATGTGAAAATTGGTTTGAAAATTGTGTATTCGGTTCAGATTCTATATTGTTGACAGTGACACATTGTTGAAGACCCTGAATAAGGTTTAGGGCTCCCACACATAAACACGATACGACGTCGCGTCGTACAACGATGCGGCGTCGTTTTACGATACGACGTCGCGTCGTGGATATCTACGACAAGACGTAACGTCGTGGATATCTACGACACGACGTAACGTGTCGATGCACGATACGACGTCGTGACGTTAGAAACTCACGATGCAATCCTGCGCAGTTGTTATTCAAAATTCAAAGATGACTGATGGTATTGAAGTCGATCATCTAATTACCCTAGTCGAGCAGCGTCCCGTACTATGGCACGAAACATCTTAAGAATTCAACAAATTACAGAAAACACCACCACATTACGTTACGATGTCGTGTTTTTTTACGGTGTTCATCGTAGATTTCCAGGGTCGTATCGTGTTTATGTGTGGGAGCCCTTTGTTATTAGTTACGTTTTAGTTATAGTCATTTGTTTTCGGAGGTGTCGTGCGATATATATGTTACTAGAAGCCGCAGTGGCCGCAGCCTCCTTTGATTATTGGAAAGAGATCTCTCACTTCGTCCTCGTTCCACTTGATTGAAACTGACCAGTTAGATTTCAATACTGTTCTACGAACGTATGACTTATACATTAGTTTAAAGGTCCATATATTATAAGCCTGGATTGCATAAAGACGAAACCTTGGTCTAATAATTATGAATTTAATGCAATTCAGAACCGACGTACTTAATATTAAGCACGTTGTTTTGTGTTACCTTGAGTCAATAAATTCTCACTATAGCAACGAGCGAAAGAACATTTTTTGTTTAAAAATTATAGTGGAATAGTCTCAACATCATCACCAATAATGAATATCTAGTGGTTAGATTAACTAAAATTCATAAAGAATTATAGGGACCAATGTAAGCTACAAATATGAGACTTGTCACAGAACGATACAGTTGTCTTTAGTGATCACCAATTTTAACAATTCATCTGATTTCAATTCATTTGACGGGTCTGTTGGTCTAGTGGTCAGTGACTCTGACTGCTAAGCCAGAGGTCGTGGGTTCGATTCCCACGCAGGACAAACTGTGTGTGACGAGCATAGGTATTTGTTTGTTCTGTGTCTGGGTGTTATCTATCTATAATATGTATGTATTTAAAAATGATATAAGAATGTATATCAGTTGTCTGATTACCATAACACAAGCTCTGCTTAGCTTGGAATCAGATGGCCGTGTGTAAGATGTCCCAGGATATTTATTTATTTATTTATCTTTCTTGGGTCGAAAGACGGAAGTTTCCGAGAGTGATATTGAGATAATGAAAGGGTACTATTGATCAGAGACTGAACTATTGACATCTCCATACATTTGACAATCTTCTCGTTTTCGCTATCTATTCTACAATGCCACTTGTCTAGGGGGGCTATATTGCTTTAGACATAATCGTGCTTGGTAAGTATCCTACTGTAAGACAATTTTAAAATTGTAAGCATGAAGCAATAGAAGAAGGAAGAAATGATATATTAACCCCAGTTAAGCAACACAGTGACTCGAGAACAAAAGCAAAATAAATCCCAATACCGTTTCCTCGTACCCTCAGTAAGGTATTGCCAACGTACATGGTGCTGGTGGCAGCGGTGACGGAAGCCGACCTGTTCTCGAAGGCGACGCGCACGAAGGCGGACGAGCGGGACCTGCGCAGCAGTGTGTTCGACTTCATCGTCATCGGCGGCGGCACGGCGGGCTGCGTGCTGGCCAACAGGCTCTCTGCTGTGTCTGACTGGAAGGTAACGTGATGGAACGTCTTTTGTTTTATCTAGACTTGCTTCTGCCAATCGAAGTTTCTTTCTCTATTTTACCCTATCAGTGGTCGGATTTCCCGAAACCATTCCTTTATAGATCTACTCTTTACATAGAATAGACCCTCCAAGTTTCATGTATATAGGAGGAGTGGTTTGGGCTGTGCGTTGATATATCAACAATCAGCCTGTCAGTTAGTTAACATTTTGTATATAAATATAGATGTACTCCCGTTGACTATCATGACATAGTAATCATGCAGAAGACTGTGTTATGCCCCTGTTATGAAGTAATAAATTCACACGAGACTAACTTCATCTACGAGGTAAAACAATGGGTTTTTATAGTTATGAAAATTCAGAGTATTTTGCATGCTTTGTCGGAATAACCGAACTGATAACGTTTTCAGTAGATAGGCATTCCGAATGTACGATATTTTCTATCTAAATGTAAATTCCATTACGTACTTTGTGAATTATGGCAATGGTAAAATAACTTTGACAACTTCCATGTATGTAAATGAGATGGATATGATTTTTGTAGGAAAATGTACAGTCATGTCATTTGAAATAATTGGGCAACCGTGAACAATATACCAACAGTAGTTAGATCAAGCTCTATAGCATTATCTGGTTAATCTTCTATAGCTGCTTTTTTTTTCATTTGTATTTAGTAAAGCTACAAAAATATCCGTTCATTCATGTTCTTAAATGAATGTGTATTTTGGCGCTTCTGTTTTTCCCGCTAAGTTAGCTCTCAGTTTATCATTACCAACAAGATACTCCACACGCTATGATGATATTGCAGGTCCTGTTACTCGAAGCGGGTATCGACGAGAACATAGACTACGACATTCCAGGAGTTCCCACCAAAGACTACCGTCCTATAGTGTGGAACTACAGAACAGAACGGAATGGCTACTCCTGCCTCTCACGACCTGGGGGCAGCTGCGAGGTCAGAACTGGCAAGGTGCTGGGGGGGTCCAGCGTCACCAATGACATGAAGTACACCAGAGGATCTAAGGTGGATTATGATGGATGGCATAACACGGGAGCGCTAGGCTCCCTGGACTGGAAGTTTGATGGAGTTATAGAACATTTTAAAAGCGTTGAGGATAATGGTGAGTTTGTGGTCATTAACTGGGTATTGACATGTAAATCATGATGTTCGTTATTTTTGATGCCTAAAAGTTAGGAGGTTAGTTAAAAATTAAGAAAGTTTGAAGACTTGCGGAGGTTTTACTATATTTTTCTACAAATATTTACTACTAATTATTTAAATCCGCATAGTTATAAATCAGGTATCTGCCATTAATGGGAAACTAACCATATGGAACAGTTATTTGTAGCTTATTAATTAACTGTTTCAGTGCCTATAGTTATTTTCCTGTGTATGGTCGAGGCTTATCTTTCAGTAGGCGGTTACCATTTTATAATCACATGAGTTTTAGTCATCGATCGGCATTTAATTAGTAATGGAGCTAATAATAACCAGACATACAGGCAATACAGTGATTATTTTAAAATTCGTTATTCCTGTTTTTGTTGATAACATGTTTGTATGTTTTGTTACCTACTACGCACACAGCTTAGTGATTAAATGTGTTTATATTATAAAATAATTTATCAATAATTATAACTCCGTACATTTGACACCAGTTTTCATTTCAAGGTGACTACGACATACTAATGAACTCCCACTACCACTCGCGAGGGGGAGAGATGCACGTGCAACGGTTCAAACATGCCGACAGACACATGGAGATATTCACTGCTGCCTTCACTGAAATGGGCCTTCGAAACATGGACATAAACATCAATGTACAGGAAGCCGTAGTCAACCACCAATTTGCGATATCAAACAATACCAGGCTGAGTACCAACAGCGCTTTCCTCAAACCAGTGCGACACAGAAAGAATCTTCAAGTAATAACAGGAGCATATGTGACACGGATAGTCGTTAACAAGCAAGAAAAAAATGTAGACGGCATAATGTATGAAGTGGAAAAAGGTAAGGAACGACCAGCATATGCTAAAAGAGAAGTCATTTTAGCGGCAGGCGCTATCAACAACGTGAGGCTGCTTCAACTGTCTGGTATCGGACCTAAAGCTGATGTCAAAAAGCATAACATAACACCGATTGTTGATCTTCCTGTAGGACTTAACTATCAAGACCAAGTAACCATTGGCGGTCTTGCATTCGTATTGAACGACGTCCCAGTAGTCACTGAAATCGAAGTAATTAATGATTTTAAAACTTGGTTTCAAAATCGCAGCGGACCATTAGCTTCTAGAGGCATTGGCCAAGTCTCAGCCTTCATACAACTTTACGAAAACTTTAACGCTCCTGATGTGGAGCTTGCTTTAGAAGGTAATTTCATAAGAAGCGATAAATTTATGCTGACTAATGTAAGTGTGCATGCGGCAGAGGAAACAAACCTGCCCTTAGCATATTATAATTTAGTTAATATTAATCCCATATTATTAAGGCCTAAAAGCAGAGGAAAAGTTATGCTTAATAAAAGGAATCCTAAATATGGCCGACCGATAGTCCAAGCCAACTTGCTCAAGGAACAAGAAGATCTGGATACTCTGGTCGATAGTATTGATATAGCATTACAATTACTTGACACGAAAGAATTTAAGAAAACGGACATTAAGTTTGCTCCGTTAGACCTCTTCCCTTGCGACAGACTCAGTAACAGAGACCAATGGAACTGTATCGCCAGGCATTATACTAAAGCGATGAGTAATCCTGTAGGAACTTGTAGAATGGGAGAGAACAGCACCAACTCTGTCGTTAATTATGAACTGCGGGTACATGGGATCGAAGGTCTAAGAATTATAGATGCTTCAGTGATGCCCACTCATGTCAGAGGTGGTATTTTTGCTCCCACAATGATGATTGCAGAGAAAGGTGCTAAGATGATCATAAAAGACTGGAAGGAAAATAATGGTCATTACTACAATAAACGGTGACAAAAACGAGGTTAATGTAAATAAAATATATTTTAATACCAATTCGTTTTTATTAAATCGCTCGCTTTTTCAGCTATCATTATAACGGGCGCTGCAGTAGAACCTCGGGTTATTTTAGGCATGATAGACGCATCGACGACTCTCAAATTGGTTATTCCGTACACTCTCAAGTGGTTATCTACAACTGAGTCGGGATCTTTGGGTGTCCCCATCTTGCATGTCCCCGCATAATTATGTAAAGGTGTTGAAAAATGCTTGATGATGCACAACCAAAAATCTTCAGATACGCGTCCGTGGTCCTTGCAGTCATTATTAAGTATACTGCGGGGATCAAAAGTATATTCAGCACTCTTAAAAACATCTGTGTCAAATAATTTCACGACTTCTCGAATACCTTCCAGCAATTTCTTCTCGTCGGATGGGTGTTTAAGAAAATTAGGGTACACTAACGGTTTCCCAAACACCGGATCCGTAGCGTTCAACATAACTTGACCACGACTTTTAGGAGTCAATAACGATACACACATTTCAATCTTGTCGTAATACATATTTGAGTTGTGACCTTTGAATCTTAGTTCAATGTCGGGAGTTCCTAAAATATCAGAAATTGAAGTTTCTATGAAAGCTACAACTTGAAAGTTTGCTGATAAAGGTCCAAGTCCTTTAGAATAGTAATTAGTGATATCTTTTAGTTTCTCAGGAAACTTCGTTGTTGTAGATGTTTTTGTCAGTTTTATAACAGGCAGGCAAACTGACAAATGGTCCTGAAAATTTCCTCCTACTGGTAAATCATAGATCACTTTTGTATCTAAATATTCTAAATACTCTTTAGGTCCTATTCCAGATTGCATCAGTATCTTAGGACTGTTTATCGCTCCTGCACTTATAATAACTTCCTTCGCCGCTTTCACTTTTACTCTTGTACCATTTTTTATATATTCTACACCGAGAGCAGTTTTTGTCTCCCTGTTGTCGTCAAACAATATTTTAGTTACCAAAGCTTCGGACAATATTTCTAGATTAGATCTTAACTTTCTAATAGGCTCAATGAAGGCAGTGAAAGCACTAACTCTTTCACCAAAGTATGACATCGTCTGTATCCTCATGAACCCTAGCTGATGTCTACCGTTTACATCTGTGTAGTTGTATCCTAGTTCGTTGAGGGCACTCAGTAGAACGTCTACGTTATCGTCGACATAGGGGTAACGGCCTACGTCAAGCGGACCCTGTGTTGAGTGAAAAAACTTGTTTTTCGATATATCCTTGTCGTAATTTCCCTCTGAATATTTGAAATAAGGCAGGACGTCGCTGTAAGACCAGCCATCGTTCCCGCTGAGGGCCCACTCATCGTAGTCGGCCGGACTTCCCCTCATGTATGCCATATCGTTGATGGAGGAGGTGCCTCCCAGCACCCTGCCCTGCACCACCTCGCAGCCTCTCTCACTTCGATTCTGACAAAACCTGTAACGTGATAGAGCTATTTGATTCATATAAACAACAGTTGCTTCATCAGGATCTGCCGACAGATTGATTTTCAGGAACCTATGAAACTTTGATTACGTGAAACAACATTGACAGATGACTATGAGTATATAGATGAGTATTTTTATTGGTAGCTTTCCAAAAGCCAATCTTTTGACAGATCCTGATACTTGAACCGCAGACTGAATCTCACCCCTTCTTCGGCCGCATGGAGTACTGCCAGTCTATGTTAGAGCCCTTGAACTCGCTCGTGAGTCCAGGAATCAGCGCCATCTTCGGCTCTTCAACACCTGCTTCGATCATTAGCACCTAGAAAAACATAATAATTAAAAACACATGCCAAATAGTTTCAGCTTGTTATATTAACGGAAATTTATGTTTTAACTAGCGGCCTCCCGCGGTCTCACCCGCTTTAAAAATGTAAGGGTATGAAAAAAAATATATAATAGCCGATTTTCAGACCCAAGTACAGTTAGAAATTAGAAACTATTTGGAAGTTTTCATAGTTTAAATGAATCTCCAGATTTTTTTATTTTAATAAGTCTATCTCTCCTAGCAATAAAAGTGATTGATTCCTTACCGACCATTTCTTGTTCTCCGACAACCGGCTGGCTAGCACACAGCCCGCCGTGCCTCCGCCCACCACGATGAAATCATAATCACCTTCGAGCTCAGTAGAGCCGCTCGCGCTCTTCTTGTCTTGCTTTTCAGGAAACCTATCGAAGTAATTAATCTCTTTGTAAGGACCCTTTCCTTCGTCCCCCGCTCGCACAAATTGATTCTTGGTTTTGCCGAAGTAGTCAGGCTCAGGCCCTATGTGACCATACAGAGTGTGCACCAGGGATATCAGGAGGATAGCCGTAGGGGCACACTCGATTCTTCCGTCACATATCTTGCATAATTCATCAGTAGCGTTAGCAGTCATTGCACCCTCATATTCTGCTGGTTTGCCGACTATCACATTGCGGGAAACCGACCAGTTACGTACTCTCAAGCTCGCAGGTAATTCGATAGGAGGAATTTTGAACAATTAAGTTTTGAGCCGTTGAATATCTTTCACTGTTTGTTTTGAGGCTCACTGCCATTAGTATTTTCATCAAAAGGAGTAACTTTCATTAGTGTTACAACCTTGTGAACTTTGGATTCTTTGTACTTTCTATAAGCTTGTAATATTATTGTTGCTAATCAAATCATAACAGTAACTGTATCATTACTTTGTATTTATTTAAAATTAACAGCACTTCATGAATGTGGAGTATCAACAGTAGATTTATTGTTGTTTTTCACTTTATTAGCACAATTTAAACGGGTAGTGTGTTTCAGTAGCGAGGTATGCACAGTATGCCAGACTGCCCGCGCGCGCTGCTCTGGCGCTATGTCGCCGACTCTAAGAATTTGTTGTTTACATCCTTTGTTTTGCTTGTTTACATTTAGCCATTGTGTCGAGTTCCAAGAGGTTTTTTTTACTTTATAATTTCTATTTGTTTGGGCCAACACTGTATTATTGTAAAGAAGTATAACTATCTTGCTGCCTGGTGGCTGCTAATTATAAGTTAGTACCATCCCCGTATTTAGTATGAAATCGTTTGACGACCTACCTATATACGAAATTAATCTTTACGGAATATATTTTCTGCGGAATTAATCTAAATGCTCGAAGAGACTATCTTCTAGAAGAGATCTATGAAGGTGCCTTTACTAGATAGTTCTAGTTTATTATTGTCCTGTCCTAATCCTGATTTATTCCTTCTGCCAACCATCATGCTATCACTAAGAAACTCTCATACATTACATTATTGAGGGCATAAACATGAAGTGAAGTAACGAAGGTCGCTGGAATTGCAGTTGAGCTGATGGTTATAAACAACGTCCAGCCTTGAAGCAGTATTGACGTCAACCCGATCTACTCTCCCGTCTTTGTATATAATACACATTCCATATTCCTACATCGTGCAAATGAATAAATTTATGACAATTAAATGTGTTATAAAAGCCATTTCGATCCTTCGTCGTAAACGTAATGATGTACTTCGCTATAAAAGAAATCCATGTGATCAATTACACATTGTTTGTTATTGAGTAAGCCACGCATTAATGGAAGAGCGTCGACTAGACGGCGGCTATGTGGAGTTAATAGAGCGGCACATTGCTCAAGCGCCTGGCCCTGACCAGAGCTGAGGGCCTTATTTACTGTGAAGCTTGCACGGGGTGGAAACAATACCTAACCAGGGTAAAATTGACATTGGCTAATGGCATAGATGAATAGAAAGCCAGACTTCAATACAAGTAAAACAGATGAACAAAAGACAACGAAGGTTATTCAGAATGAACTCAGTCGCAAAATTTGGAACATAGCTAAGCTAATCTAGCTGCATTGCTAAAAATAATTCAGGCTTCCATTTGTATTCGTGCATTATAGTCAGATTTATGAGAAACTGCATATAGGATACGTTCAACATCGCCTAACTGTGATATCTGATGACGTCTTTGGATATTATTCGGTGGCCATTGATAGTAATTTTTCGCGTCACTCCAAATGGTTTAGAAGGTCAACCAACTGTGGCATGGCGATTCGTCACTCACGATAAAGTTTTGGACGTACGTGAGTTAACTGACGCGCCAAAATGACCGTCAATGGCCACCTTTAAAGTAACTGAGGGGGTGCTGCTAGTTTATTATAAACAGTTTTTATTTATTCAATTTAGGTTTTTCATAGTCGTTATAAAAGAACACCTTATTCCGACAACAGCTAATTGATCCGAAATATTTTTGTATTAACCAACGTGGATATCGCGAGACTAGTCTTTATTAGTTAGGTACTTTTATAGCATCATGTCTTACAATATTTGCTTTGGGGACGGGACATTAATCTAATATTTAAGCAATCAATTATTCATAGGTAAGTACTTGGTTCTGCAAATGTTGGCTGTCGGAGCCACCTGTAACCTTCGCCGATAAGAATCTCTAAGTTCTTAACCAATGTTTGATCAAATTAATATCATGACAGCACTGTGAGCACGATGACGGGAATTCAATCTCACTTGACTAAAATACTTTTGACCTTCATAACTTCTGTAGGTATTGATTGAATACTTTTTAGCATACTAACGGGGCTGTCAAATGTTTTTTTTTCTAATTATGAATATGAGTTTTATTAATCTCACGATGTTCTTTTGGACCTTTATTATAAAAAGTATTTACGATCGAAAAAAACTTTATTTTATTTCTAGAATAGGTGACTATCTTTAATTTACGCGCAGAGTTGCCGTTTTTTAGGGTCCCGTAGTCAACTAGGAACCCTTATAGTTATGCCATGTCTGTCTGTCCGTATGTCTGTCTGTCTATCCGTCCTCGCTTAATCTCTGTGACCGTTAGCACTAGAAAGCTGAAATTTGGTACCAATCCACCATCTCGAATCGTGTGTGTTCGAAGGCAATGTCTGAGTTTGCTATGCAAATATCCAGAATATTTCTTCACATATTATTTAGCAAGTGGAATACAATTAGTATATGCGAAGGACCTCGTTTAGTGCCACACTAAGGCTGAGGCTACACTAGTCTGCGACGCGAGCTGCGACACATTAGCGATTGAAACAAATACATGGATGCTCACGTTTATGGCCACACCGCTCATCAAATACTACTAGCGATCTTTGATTTCTTTCTGCGACAGGAACTACATCACTGTTATAATCGCGGCACCGGCTACATCGACGTAACTATCAGCGAAATTAAATCGAATATACGACAAACTTTCGCTTATAATGTAGCCATTCCATGTTTATCTAGTTTCGCTCTTCCATTCGCATCGCAAATCGCTGCCCACTGTAGCCTCAGCCTTACTGCATATGTTTTGCATACTGTTCTACGTTTAACAGGTCCTTGTTAACAAGTCTGTTTACTATTGTTATACCTATATTGTTTCGAAATGTGTACGTGGTATTATCCTGTAATTTCGACAAGAACCAATATTTTAACCTTTCAAAGACCAACCGACAGCCGGCTGTCGGGCTGCTATTGTCTTTCTATTGTTTCTTTGTGTTCGAATGTTTAAATGTAATTGACGGTCGAAAGTGTCTCCATGGTCTAATGTAAATAAACAATTTGACTTTAACTGTATTTTTTTTTGTATTTTTGGTAAGTCAGGTGATTCTTTAAATTTTACCATTATTTCAATGTTTTACTGTCTTGTAACTTCTACAGTACTTGTACTTATATTTAGAAGTATGTGTGACGAAAAATTGAAGCTATTAGGTATCTCGTTCCAAAAACTGTAGGTATTTATAAATACTGAAATGTATTTCATATCGGTTTTAGAAGCAGTAAAGCCACAATAATATTGCCGGTGTGTCGAACCTGAATCATTATTTTACCCTGTTTTCGGTCATACTGAACAAAAATATGAAAGACGCCTTAATAAAACTGAAGAGTTCTTGTTTGTTTAAACGCACTAGTTTCTAAACGCTTCAGGTCCGATGTAAACATATTTTTGCATTATATGAAGATAGTTACAGGCAATGATATTACAAGTAAAAAAAACTTATAATATCATTGGTTACAGCTCGCTATGACCCACGGGAGCTCAGTAGTAACTACAGATTTCACGCGAGTGAAGCCGCGGGAACGGCTTGTTTAATATTATGTATAATATTATTGTCACTTCACAATAATACGTATAACTGTGGCCCACGAATCCATTTAAATTATCTAAGTACGCAATTAAATAACACCGTGTAGTTATGTTTAAATTATACATGTCCGGTATGTTAATTATTTCCAGTTAAACGTTTATGTGAGAAATTAACTAATAACTTTTTGTTTGTTTCAGGTAAATTTTCAGCAACCGAATGTGGTTTGGAGGTTTCGTAAGTAAATTGCAATAAAGAATTATGGGCAAAGTATGAATGCTCACCGGTCTTAATTACTATTCAAACATAATTTCTAAGTACCAACTTCCAGTTTAAAGGTCTAGTCTACTTAATATTAACGTTAGTAGTCTGGCCTACAAAATTTATAAACCAAAGATAATCAAAACAAACGTTTTATGAATAAGTTTACCGACTTGCTTTGCTTTTTTTAAAGTTAGTGCGCCTGTTCAAAAAGTTATAGCAAGCTGCTTCTCGATCACATATCTAAGACAAAATGGTTAGGCGCTCCCGCAGTAGCAACAATTTACTTTTAAAGTTGTATAACACATTATAAATTCATGCAATGCTTCGATTTTATGACATGTGCGTTTTAAGTTGCGAGAATCGGTCCTGCATAGTGACTTAGTAATAATTATAATAATTTTGAAACTCGTAACTGTATCGATTTACATACTAGTAGAGAAGTTGTCAGGTGTGCCTGCCGGGGTTGCGGAATGTTTATAATAGTTACCGTGACCCTGAAACATAAAGGGCAACCGAAGGAACATGGGTGGGTTTCAGTCAGTAAAACTCTGACACGAAGGACGGGAGAAGTCATTTGATGATTCCCCACTCCGCAAAAAAAAAGTTGTCAGCTGTTCAACAATCATTTATGTATAATGTATGGACATTCCAGTAATAAAAAGTAAAATGAGGTCGCCCATCAAACCTCTACGTTTATATAATGCATGCGGACCCACTAATGTTATTAGACCGTCGTCCATCGATAGTTATTAATCTACTAAGTAATGGAAACTGCGACACATGTTCCTTCATCGATTAACAAGTTTATTATGAGTTCTTCGACGTATGGAGGGCATCCGTTAAGTATGATTGGTGCCTGGAAAATAATAATCATTAATCTATAAAAAAAAAGATAAACCCTAATGAACAATACGCATCTAATATCCGATAACAAACAATTGTTATAAGGTAATTAAGGGTTAGGTACTCTGTTTTATACCTAAGTCAATTATTAGATAGAACATATCCTACTAAGTAAAGTACTAGGTATGTCTATACTAATATGATAAAGAGGAAAACTTTGTTTGTTTGATTGTAATGAATAGGCGCAAAAACTACTGGACCGATTATAAAAATTCTTTCACCATTCGAAAGCTACATTATCCCTGGGTACAGAGGCTATATACTTAATATCACGCTATGTCCCACGGGAGCGAGGCAGTAACCAAAAACCTAACGTAACGCGGGTGAAACCGCGAGGAACAGCTAGTGTTTTATATAGAACAAGCTGTCTCGGCGGTTTTAGCGGCGTAGTTTTCGTTCCCGTGGGATTTTTGGAATAAAAACTATCCTAGATCCTTTTTCAGGCTATGGACTATATCTATACCAAACTTTATTTAAATTGGTTCAGTACTTTTGACGTGAAAGCGAGACAAACAGAGTTATTTTCGCATTTATAATATAAGGAAGGATTTCTTCAGAATTATTCCCATAATAAAAGTTCATAATGATGATTACACGTGTAACGGAAGCTCCAAATGCCATACCTCACGCATTTCCTGGGTGGCTCGAAACGTAACACCCAATTTTTATATTTTTTGTGTATTCTGTAATCTTTGTCATCACTAGAAAATTACTACAAAATGTCCCCGGATGCATTTACATAATATATCCCGGTCACCTGAGACAACATTAACTTTGATTAAAATATAGGGAAGCTTGAACATTTCTAAATAATTTCTACAGGCAACTACATTAATAATTTTAAGTTACTTTTTATTGTGTTAGTTAATATTGAACTGATTTCAATACCAAAGTGTAAGAACCGGAATTATTTTTTGAGTAATCTTTTCAAATTTGTATGTTAGATTCACCGGGCCCTCGGGCCCAGAGAGAATTATTATTTACTGACACACACACACACAAGGCAAAGTGAAATAATTTCAACTAAAAAAATATAATATGACAAATAGGTAGGTATAAGGTCTGAGCCATATTCGGTCACACCTTCCTACAAATCAAATAATTATCTACCAAATATCTGTTTCCATAAATTTCTTGTTCACACCCACAGGCATAAGTACCTACCTACACAATTTAAACATATAAGTACCTTCATTTCCATACATTAGTTATGACATACGACTCATCATAACGACTCTCATTTTAATAATTGAGAAATTAACAATAATCCCAGGTGGTTCGCTTATTGCGTTTAACACGCTAACTCAAATTAAATGTACAAATAACAATACACTATAATTACCTATTATTGCTCGCAAAATGGCCGGCTCCGCACTGTTATTGCGAAACCGAAGCGAGAAAGCAGCAAAAACGATAATAAATGAAAATATGAACGGAACCCGACCGCAATGCAATTACTTTTAATTCGATCCGTTAAGGGTTAGTGCAGTTATTTGAAATAACACCATCTGTGGTCGGAAGTTGGAGTTTTGTTCGTTTTAGTTCTGCTATCGGCCGCTAGAGCGCTGGCGTCGTAAAATGATATTAGTAATATGCAAATTCTCTAGTACCGTGAATCGGTTTTTAAAGTATCGGAATGTTTTGCTCACACTGAATGAAATGTTCCTTTAGCTTTGAATATTCAACAAGTTTATTATCTATTCCTATTCAGGAATGTAAGAATACTGCATTCGTCTGAACTTGCAGTTTGATAACACAAGCAATAATGAGCTATCATTATTGCTTGTTATTTTAATTGAGAGCACATAACCTTCTACTCTTTGATAGATAACAGTTGTATACACATAGGTAAAAAGATACTTGAAACCAACTACTTAGGTAGCAGTTTTTTCTCCAACAATCGAATTCAACCAGAACTAGTTTATCCGGAAGCCAAATGACAAATGGCACAAAAAATTGTATTTTTAAATGCCTGTAGACAGGTAGGTAACAATTATTTATGCCAGGAGTCACGCATGAGTCAGTTAATCAATTAGAAAATTGATTTTTCGGTTCACATTGAAGTACAAAGTGATGTTGAGAGTTAGTCGCGAGAAACTCGCTCAACTAATCATCGACAAAGACAAACATGGCGATGTCTGGCTTCGGGCGATACAAATCGATGTATTTATTCGTTTTTGTAGAGACATATTTATTGGCTTGGATTTATGTAACTAAGGTGTGATGTAATAATATTTACTTGTCTGTAAGTTCTTGCTTACCTTGCCTTTTGTGTTTATTTTTGAATATAAACACTCTTACTATGAATTATTACGAAAAGGTCTTTCTTTCTTAACTAATTAAACCTAAGTTCTGTAAACAGTTCAGTAGTCGAACACACATAAAGAACATTAATTGTAGCATATTATGTGTGGGATATGTATATAAACTAAATCACCTGATGCCATATTGCCAAAGTGGCCAAAGCACCCTCCAATCCGTATATGAAGTTTTGGGTACGAGTCCAGGAAAGTATCAATGACATCTGCAGTTATATGTACCGATACTTACTAAGTTCATATTAGACATCAGTATAATAGCCCCTAGTATGGTCCAAATCAGTAACAATTTACCAACAAACCGATAAGCCTAAACCCCTAATTAAAGCTATAATCCAGCAGTGTAAGCCCGCCATGTTAGGCTACAATTAGGTGAACAGCCGGCAGTGCTTAGCTGGCTGTAAGTAGTGTGCAAATGAAATAATCCTTAATTACCTGCCCATACCCCTACAAGGGGAAGCGAGATGTTTCTAGCTATCGTTGCGTGCGTGGATGTAGGGCTGCACCTCTGGGTGCGCTCAATATTAATAAAGCCAACACATCTTAACAGGTCTGTTTGGTTAATCGTGCTCATCTAAGAAGCTTCTGGTTCTAAATGAAATGACATCTAAAATCCATTTTTGATAAATTACAAATCTACCACAGAAAACTGCTTGTCAATTGGTCAAGCCGCTTCTTAAGATAAATGGGAACATTCATTGGGTTTGGTGTGCGCACACAAAAACTATCACCCCAAACGCATACACCTTCTCTGTTCCGTCATGGGTAGAAATATTTTAATGGGAAAGCTAAGGGCTAATAATTTTTTTTTTAAGGGCTGGTAATTTGTCTGAAACAACATTTTTCCTTGATAATGATCAATTCATGACATTCCCTTTACCCTTTTTTAGGGTTCCGTAGTCAACTAGGAACCCTTATAGTTTTTAGGGTTCCGTAGTCAACTAGGAACCCTTATAGTTTCGCCATGTCTGTCTGTCTGTCCGTCCGTCCTCGCTTAATCTCTGTGACCGTTGCACTAGAAAGCTGAAATTTGGTACCAATATGTATATTAACCACGCCGACAAAGTGGTAAAACAAAAATTGGAAGAAAATGTTTTATTAGGGTAGCCCCCCTATATGTAAAGAGGGAAGTGATTTTTTTTTTTATTTCAACCCTGACGTGTGATATATTGTTGGATAGGTATTTAAAAATGAAAAGGGGTTTACTAAAATCAGTTTTTGATGATGTCAATAATATCGGAAATAATCGCTCCAAAAGGAAAAATTAAAGCGTCCTCCCCCTCTAACTTTTGACCCGTAGGTTTAAAAAATATGAAAAAAATCTGAAAAGTAGAACTTTATAAGTACTTTCTAGGAAAATTATTTTGAACTTGATAGAAAGAACAGTTTTTGTAAAAAAAAGACAAAAAGGTTGTGCAAAATAATTTCTGCGTACTTAGTATATTAACGTAACAAATAGCCTTTTTTTTAAACTTAGGTATAAGTGGGAACACTTATTGTGACGGACGGGAAACTACGGAACCCTACATTGAGCGTGGCACGACACGCTCTTGGCCGGTTTTTTATGCATGGGAAATCATCAAATGACCTCTCCCACACGTTTACTGACTAAAATCCACCCTTGTTCCTTCGGTTGCCCTTATATGTTCCGGGGCCGCGGTAACTGTTAGAACTATTCCGCAAACCATCTTCTTCACCCTTCATGTTCCCATTCTAAAATCTCTTTTGATGTTTTTTCATTATTTTAATACTTGTCACTATTATGGTTTTTAAACCAAAGCTTCATATCTTACAATCATTTCAAATCAGTTACATTCAAAACTAAATCAATCAACCTACCAGCCCTGACGGGATGTGTAAGTAAATAGCACCGACAAATGTATGTAAACGGCAAGTGAAACTCCTGCGCACTCGCTACACATACTCGCGGGGATTAGGTTTCGGTCCGACACTGGCGGGCGCATTGGGTTGGGCTAGGTCAGATGTACTCAAACTGTGCTCAAAAAGACCAAGGGTTTAAAAACTGGTGACAATGAAAAAAAAATAACAAAGTCTAACATCACCGACCATTGATGGTCCAACCATGACCCGACGTCACTCGAATCTTTACGTTCACTGTATAAATTAAACATTTACTGCCATCTCGCATATAAAGGCAATGCTGGTACAGTCCCTCATTTTCCCCATTATTAATTATGGTGATGTGTGTTACTATGAGCTGAATGCAGATCTACTCAATAAACTTGATCGTCTTCTCAATAACTGCATTCGATTCGTTTTTAATCTCCGTAAGTACGATCATGTGTCCGCGCACCGGTCAATCTTAAAATGGTTGCTCATCAGACAGCGCAGAGCGTTAAGGGCCTTGACCACCTTGTTTTCACTTCTACACAAACCCAGTTCACCTTCCTATCTGACTTCTCTCTTTCAATATTTATGTTCTGCGCAAAGCAAAAATCTACGTTCTTCCAATAACCGTCTTCTGCGATGTCCGTCTCACCGTTCTGGTTTCCTTAAATCTTCTTTCCCTATACAAGCGGTTTTTCTGTGGAATGCGCTTCCTCAGAATATCAGGATGGGTACCAATCAGTTCACATTTAAAGAAAAAGCTCGAGAACATTTACAGGAGTTGGCAGACTCACAGTTAATTTGTTGTATTTTTTCATGTATTTATTTGTATCTCTCTCTACTTTGTATATATAGTATGTATGTATGTATATATATATGTATTTATATATTTATTTATTTATGTATTATATTATTTTATTTTAACTTCCTGTAACTTTTCTGTATTTTTGCACCTACTATGTTTTGTCTCCGCGTCACACTAAGGTAGACTGGTAGAAAATGCCTAAAGCATTAAGTCCGCCTCTGTACGTTGTTCGTACATAAAGTTAAATAAATAAACGACAAACAAATGATGTAAGGAAACAAAAGCATAACACTTCTTCTTTTGGGTAGTAGTGGAAAATCAATTTTGTAAAACAAAATAAACGGGTGGCATGAAATGCAAACATAATTGCCAAACAATGTGAATTTATGTATCGAGAAAATACAAACAACCATTTGTTTGTTTGAGCCCCATGAAATATATTCATTTCCTAAAGGGTTTCATGTGAAAAAAAGTTTAAAAACACTGGTCGGTAGGTCGGCTGCACTTCATAAGCACCGCCCGGACTATTAAGCTAGTAGCACTGCTTCTACTCCGTAATTTAAATATTAATTCTTATAGTTAGTTAATTCTAATAGTTACTGAGTTGAAAGAGAAAATATAATGGATTCAGTTTCGAGTGGTATATATTAGTATCTTATACATAGGTTACAAAATGTCAAAAAACTGAAATAGGTAGTGGATGCATTTAAAGATTCGCCTGGCCTTTTCTTATGGCTCCTGCAATGTTGTCATGACTTTTTTTAGTTTTATGTAATTTCTATCTACGTCTTTCTGATTGTCTATGTTCGGGTAGTCAATAGAATACTTTGTATGTTTTACCTTCCTTAAAAGCTAAAACTTGTCGGTTCATAATGTCTTCCCTAGGGCCTTCTCCTATTATATGTCAAACTGACACAAGCGGTGTGGTGTATTTGCAATATTTTAACTTCTTGCAAGGACACTCTGATATAATAGATAAATACCTTTATTGCATGGCAATTCCAAAATGTAGAGGAATGTAGATGTAGGATAGGTATATTTTTATATAATATTATATATACAGAAATGGAATTCGTGTTAGATTTTGGTTTCTTTTTAAAGCAATGTCTAAGCGGTTGGTTGTTGGTTTTCCCTTAACTAGAGGTTTTTTTTGGGGAGTGGGAAATCATCAAATGTCTGCTCCCGTCCTGGGTGCGGCGGGAGGGCGTGTCAGACTTTTACTGACTAAAACCCACTCATGTTCCTTCGGTTGCCCTTTATGTTCCGGGATCACGGTATCCACAGATTACTTGCGGTAAATATTATAAACATTCCGCAACCCTCAACTAGAGGTTCATTGCCGTCCAGCGAGGTAATGATGCTGGTCTCTTGGCCACACTATATTATTGGAATATTTAATTAATAACTATAATTTAATTAATAAATATACCTTCTTGGCAGTAATTTTGTTATTTTATTTATATTAACACTTAAAATCAATAGTTTTATCCTTAGCAAGTATATAATCTGTTTTATCCATTCGCCGCCGATATAAATAATCTCGTTTCCGCAAGCGTTGCTAAAAACACTTGAATAAATAACTGTACACCTACTTACCTAATAGGTACTCTACAGACGTCACGTCAACGCTTTCGCATGCAAGAAGTGCCGTCAGACGAGCGGTGCGGGTTCGCTTCCCGTGCCGTCCACAGCTGTCACTCAAACTAACGTGGACGCTACTGATAGACATGCAGTGATGGCTAAGAAGATATGGTATCTTTAATCTTCTTATCTGTCTATCTGTCTGTCTGTAACATTTTCACGGCTAAACGTCTGAACTTTGAGATTTTTTTAAATACAATTTACTGTAGCGTGTGATGTTCTCTTCTATATGTATAGTATAAGATAGTAAACTGACAAAACTGTTTGTTGATATTCTAATGCACATCCCAAACCGCTGCTCCTAGAGACATGAAACTTGCAGGGTGTGTTCTTTGTGAAAAGTAGGTAACCACTAAGAAAGAATTTTTGAAAAGTCAGCCTCACAAGAGATACACATAGTGACGAAAATTCAGCATCCACGCCGGTGAAGCCGTGTGCTTTTAAAACTAGAAAGTATAAGTAGGAGAATATAGACATGTGCGGATGTTTGTTGTTCATCCACATAAAACTTCAGAAATGATTTTGATGAAACTTCCAGTAATCAATCTTGTATGTAGAGGAATCTCTTAAATATTTATTTTAAAAGATTCCTCTATTATACGAAATAATTTTTAGGCGACAATTTTTTTTTTTACTTTTTTAATGACGTACCGAAATGCCTTTTTATATTTTAACTTTGACAGCAAGCTATGCATCAAGATAGTAGACTATAACCAAAGACTTATTTTAACTTATTATGTGAAACGACATTGCTGCTAGTGAACCACATCGAGTTTTTATCGACAGAAGTTAAAAAAAGCCACCTCCACCGTATTTCTAACCTCAACGGCCCTACCGTAAAGGCGTCTTTAGGAAATAGCGCACATTTTTATGCAGCGATGTGGTGTTCGCGCCTTCTAGCTGACGCGCAAATGCGTGCACTTTCTACGTCACATTCTCACTGCGTAGGGGTGTGGGTAAGAAAAAAAATGTACCTAATTAAATTATACTAAATATGGTTGTTGTATAACAGTATAATCAATACATAGTATAAAACAAAGTCGGTCCCCGCTGTCTGTACCGTCTGCATGATTAAATCTTTAAAACTTCGCAACGGATTTTGATGCAGTTCTTTTAATGTATAGAGTGACTCAAGAGGAGTGTTTCTATCTATAGAAAAACCGGGTTTTTCTAAGATATTGTATTATCTGTACAAAGCTGGGGCGGGTCGCTAGTTTAGTATATTTTGCTACTCCTTAGGCAGCTTGGATATTCTAAGTTTTGTAGGGCTTGACGAATCCCTACATTAAAAAAAAAAAATTTCGGACCAGCAGCATCCATAGGCGGTTAGTACAATAAAAACTAAAATCTATGTTAGTAAAAACAATCTATTTCGTACATAAATATACTTATTATTGTTCATGATGCACAATAATAAGTATTTTTATGTACGAAATAGATTAACACTACTTAAGGCTCCAGGAATACATTTATACTAAAATAAACTACTTATTATAATTGTCAATATTTTAATATTTTTATGCTACTGCAGCCTTGCTTAGCACTTCACTTTATGTCGATTTCATATGTTGTAAGTTTATAAGTTTTATTAGGTACAGCAAATACAACCGGATTCAACAAGTGTTGCCCCATCAAAGATTAAACGTACTGGAATATCAAGTGATAATATTATAGTTTTGTAAAGTATGATATACTAGGAAGCGGCGGCGCGCGAGAGGCAATGACGAGCCTCTCGCCCCGGACTAAGACCCAGGCGAAGACGTCGAGAGTCGCAAGACGACTACCGGCCACCGTAGGCACGGTTCTGCGGATGGCTCACGATGGGTAGCTCGCCGCCCGGCTAGGACCAGGACCGCGTCGACGGCGCGTTAGTGTTCCACGCGCGCCTCAAAGAGAAGGAGTCAGCACAGGAAGGGGCCCAACAGGGCCAACGCCTGCCGGGGTTGCGGAATGTTTATAATAGTTACCGTGACCCTGGAACATAAAGAGCAATCGAAGGAACATGAGTGGGTTTTAGTCAGTAAGAGTCTGACACGCCCTACCACCGCACCAGGACGGGAGCAGTCATTGGATGATTTCCCACTCACCAAAAAAAAAAATGATATACTAAAGTAGGTGAAAGTAGGTAACGTTTCGTGTTTGCCAACATGTAATTTTTTATACTTTATGCCGTGATATTTATTATGTTTAAAAAATAATAAAATAATAAACAAACGCCCTTATAACAACAGGTTTCGAACTAGGAATTTTTCATAAACTCAAAAGCACCCTGGTTTTTATGGTATCCTTCACAAAATAAATGGATATTAATACTTTATAATATCTATCGATACAAGTAATTAATTAACGTAACAGAATACCAACCGCAGACTGCTGGGGTTTGCTGGCTTTATCCCTAAAGCAGTCAATGAAGGGATGAACAATGTCAAAATAGGTATATTCATGCGAGTGAATCCATGGATACAATTAACCTTTCATAAAGTACTTAAATTGTATTCATTTATTCAACTAAAACAAAACGCTGAAAAGAAGCTACAAAGATTTGCCTCATAAGATACAATATTGATGGCCGGCTGCAACCATTGCGTAATTTGAAAACCATTTATATTTTGTCCAGCGCTGTACGCCGCCCACTGGGTACCTAATTACCGATATTAAATGCTCATGTTACTGCAAATACAGGCACGTAGATTCCAGATACCTCACTACTTATGTGCCTACTTACTTAGGAAAATTAAGATTTTAGATATGCCAGACAACATGGATAAATAGTTGAATGCTTGCTTTATTATGACTTCTTATTAATCTTGTAGGTGTACAATTGTTTCTTATCAATTATCTCTTTTGAAGTTACAAATTAATAAGTGAAGTAAACTGTGGAATGCACAAGACTATCAATTAAATATCGACTGGTAGTAAATTCACAATCACATTCAGACAGAGTTGCTTTTGCATGTGAGCCTAATATTATATCTACACTAGCTTTTGCCCGCGGCTTCGCTCGCGTTAAAAAGAGACAAAAAGTAGCCTATGTTATCTACTTCCATCCCTTCAACTATCTCCACTTAAAAAATCACGTCAATTCGTCGCTCCGTTTTGCCGTGAAAGAAAGACAAACAGACAGACAGACAGACACACTTTCCCATTTATAATATTAGTATGGATACGAAATCTGTCTGACAAAGAGGTGTCTTGATATATAGACAAGGGCAAAGACCTTTTTTCTGGTTCTTCACCATAGGGACTGATTCCTCAATGCAAGAGATTAACCTTCAAACCATCTTCAAACACACGTGGTTTGAGACACAATAGACAGACTATAGCAGCCAGATAGCCGGCTGTCGGTTGGTTGTTGAAAGGTTAAACTAAGACAACAAACTATAAGGTGTACCAGAAACTGATGGCATAAATAGTAAATAAAATATGATGACAGCAACACTGGGGAAAATGGATTAAAATGTTTGATACTTGTATTTTTTCCCTCAAAAATTCCTCTTATTTTTTGGTGTTCAAAAAATAGTGCTCAAACGGGAATACTCCAAACAAATGCCTTGATTTCGAATTTTAATTCAGAATCGCGGGAAGCTAGAACAGTTTAAAACCTTTGACTTTCAAAACATCGCTCTCTATTTCTCAGAGATGTTACAAACAATTATAATTATAAGATTCCATCCGGTGCCGAAAACAGACGCCCATAAATCCGTGGAGTACGTAATAGCAGATAATGTCGGTCGCGGGCCCTAGCTAGCAGGGACAGGTAACTGGGCCGGTGGCTGTTGTTATTTAGTGATGGGAATAGTTTTGGTTGTGGTATGATTTAAATATTTACAATGTATATGATGGAATAAGTTCCAAACAAACTTAAACTCAAACTCAAAATGATTTTATTCAAAGAAATTGTCTACAGCGACTTTCGAATTGTCAAGGCGTCAGTCAGTCAGAAAATTGAAGCTGTATAGAGAAAAACGATCATGAACGTCCAAAAAGTCTAAAAGAAATAGATAGTAAATACAAATAACACTTTACAATCTGAAGCAGTAATAAACAATTAAGATTCAAATGAAATTGAATTTTACATCATTGCACTAGCCGTATAGTCAAAGGCGTATATTTTAGGTTCATCAGCCATGTCGACAGCTAATTACAACCCATGAAAATAAAATTATATTTTCTATTTTTATTCATCTCATGTCATAAGTTCAATCCAATACTTATAAGATTAAATTGGATAAAAAGTATTAGGAAGCTGTCCTCAAATATGGCTGTATCAAATCTATAATTACTGCTTCATCATCTGACAACGAAAACCCTTGAAGCCACGACAATCACTATTCAGACCATGATGCAACCACGGACCGCAGTAATAACGGTAACTTCTCACTATCGAGTGTAGTAAATTAAAATGAAATTAATTTCCTTAACAAAAAGGGTGGTTACGTCAGCGACTCGTACGTACCATCGGTGGCCAAATTATTAGGGACAGTATTCATTGAGCAACATTTTTTTGTTCAAACACCTTTTTCAAGAAAATAAATAATGTTATATAGGTTTTTCTGGTTTGGTTTTACTCCTGGTATTATTATTATTAATTTTGATATGTGATACCACCATGTGATCGAGTCATTTTTGAAAAAAGTGGTATAGCATATAATATGTAGCAATTTTGTTAACTTCAGTTGAAAATTACTTTTGTTTCATTGATGGCAAAAACTATTGTCGGTTTTAATTTTACAAGATGTTTCTGTTAAAACTAATCAAACCGCAGATATTGTTTCTGATGATGTCCTATTTTTCTTAAATTAAATACAAAATATTAAGTTTTGAGCACGGTATTACGTGATAAGTTTAAAATTTCGCCTTTTTAAATGGACAAAGCTGTAGACACGTCTCTACGAAAGTTTATAAAAATAAATACGTTGTTTCTGTATTTTACACATTCTCTGAAAGATTTCACAGCTATTACAGGTGTCTAAAAGTCTGAAGTAAACAGTATTAAAGTAAAATCTGATCAGAACAAACTTCATGAAACACAGAGTGTGAAAAAATGTGGCAAAAAACGGATGACCACTCTTTGTTCTGACCTTAAAAACAGAGATATCTGCCTAAAACATGATAAAAAGTGTATTGTTTCCCTGACTACGATTATAAACGAGGGATAAGACAAGAAAATAGAAGTATTCGATCGGGCAGTTTGACGGAGGTTGGCCGAGAAGAATTGGATGAATCGCCGACCGATCAAAAAATCGCGGCTCACCGAGACCATAAAGTAGAAACGACTGCAGTGGGCCTGGCAACACCAAAGTATGACAGTGGCAGACTGGAATCGGTTAATAATATTACTTTTAATATTCCCATACGTCTGAAATACACTATTCAGTAATTATTGCATTATTTTCTGTGTATGCCTCTCCGACGAATATTTTTTTCAAGTGGATGTCGATAAGAGCTCATTTGCAGTCGTACACATCGTGGAATTGTTCGAGAACAGCTCCATGCAGTTTGCTTTTTAGGGAAAACTTAACAATCAGGTAGCATAATGGTGTGATTTAACATCTCAGCTAAAAGGATGGGGTGCCTATATTTCGTGAAAGGCTTCAAGGCAAGATCTGTACAAGTTAGTACCAGAAACTGAATTATGGCTGCAAGTCGAGGAATGGGTGCCCAGTAGCCGGAGAGTTAAATTTTATGCACGATTCTACATCGTATATCAAGGCCAAGAGTGTTAAAGCATTCCTGTCTGAAAAATAAATAAATATTATTTGCACTAACTAGATAATTTACCAGATACGAACTCTATTGTGAACATGCAGAAGCTCATCAAGAGGGCTATCGTTAAGCACTTCGTAACCACTAAAAACCAGCTTATTGCAGTTCATAGAAATGAGTTTTATCATGACACAAGCCTAAACAACCTGTTATACAATGAATAGAACGTATAAAATGTCTTATACGAGCTGTTATTACAGCATTAGGCGGCGTCACAAAATATTAAGTTATACACAAAATTGTTACTTATAACTCATTAATGCGTTATTTTTTTTAACAAATTACCAGGTTTAATTTCACCTTTAAATTTCTTATTTTTATAATCTTAAATAATAAGGTTTTTGAATAAAAAATACCACTGAAGTCTACAACCAATCACTTTTCTAAAAAAATCAATCCAACTTCATAGTACAAAAATCATGACACTGTCCCTAATAATTTGGCCAGCTACTGTAAATCACGCGGACGACAAGCGTGGCGAATTGGTGATCGATGGTAGTAGCCGGTGGTGATATAGTTAAGAGAGGTAGTGGTGGAGATGGGTGGTGGTATTGTTTGATTGTTCACGGTTTAGGTGAACAAATGAAAAATGCTAGATTCCAAAATGTTGAGAAAATAGGAGAGATAGATCGCAACAATTACTTGTTTGTGCTTTTTCTCTTTTTTAATTCAGTACCTTTAATTGAGCAATGAACTACAATATTTTTATTAGAAGAAAAGCTAAATCGACGATTGTATGTCTATCCCTTTTTTTTGGAGGAGTGGGAAATCATCCAATGACTGCTCCCGTCCTGGGTACTGGCGTGTCTGACTTTTACTGACTGAAACCCACTCATGTTCCTTCGGTTGCCCTTAATGTTCCGGGGTCACGGTAACTATTATAAACATTCCGCAACCCCATAATGTCTATCATGAGGAAACTTTCTAAAGCCGATAAATTGTCGTTGAATTAGATGACTATTAATAATCAATCGCCGCGTGTGCCTCAGATAACCGCAGCTAATAGATTCAGGCGTGATAATTAACTCACGGTAATGTTACAACGGGAATCTGTCCCATACCTTCATCGGGCATGAGATGACCGGCGGTGGATTAGCAGTCATTATGGAAGCTCAAGCGATCCATAACATTGATTCGATATACGTGTATTTTAACCGCAATCTCAGGCTGGATATAATTATACCCATGGCAGCAGCTTTTCATCTGAATTCAGAGACTGTTTCAAAAAACCCTGCTAAATAAAATATTATATAAAGCTCTTGAATCTTTCCTCAAATCATTACGAAATGAAGAAGACGAAAAATATCTGTCCAGAAAACAGTAAACCAAACGTTTATTACAAAGCAAACCATAGACCCGATGCATTATAAAATAGCCCACTGCACCAATCGACGAAACAAAACCAAACCAGCTATAATTCTATAGGCTCGCATTAGACTACTACTTAGAATTCAATTCGATGCCCAACAGCCAAGTTAAACAGGCAAAAAGAGTAAGGAGGCAAAGTTGCGAGCAATCGGCGCACACGCAAGCCTGATACGATCGGGTCCCTTCGGAGCCGATCGGCTAATTAGAGGCATGGCGGCCGCGGGGCAGGCTACCTGGCTGATTCGCTTTACGCCTTCATTTAGTTCTAAACGGTGAACTAAAATAGGGTTTTGACTGTAAATAAGCTTGCTTGCTTAGTTTGTTTTGCCTATCTTTTGCTAATCTTTTCTGGTATATGGTCCTGAAGCCTTTTCACGTCGGTGCCTTAATAAAAGCATTCTGCCGTTCACTAAATGTTTTCCATAATTAGGATGGTAGACATTTGGAAGAAAAAGAGAAGAACTGAACACTATTATGGCAATTTTATTTCATGCATAAGAGACGAGCGCTAAAATCATCAAGACTGGCAATTTTGGTCTTTCCACAATATTTGTTTCCCTTTTCCTCTTCTTCTCAATGTCTTTTGAGGTGCATTTTGCATTATCTCCTAAACCCATTTTCCATACATATTGTGTGTAAACTAACAACTGATTAGAACATTCTTCAATGGGTGTGTGTTGTGAGTCATCTCAGACAGGCAACATGAACAGTCAGCATTATAATTATTTGAGAATGTAATTGAGCGCACGTTTTTGTCCAACTCCTGCGCAATTTGTAACACTGTGCCCTAAGGCTGCGGTTCAGTTTATTTCTGTGTTTTGAAAACACGCGAGTTTTTATTTAATGTTGGTCGTATGTTGTGGCCTGTGGACGGTTTCAGAGGAATGAATGACCACATAATAATACCTTTGTTACATAGCAGCTGCTGTATCTGCTGTATTTTTACAGACTTACAGAAATAACTGTTTATGAAAAACAGGTTTAATTTTGATAAAGTTAGTAGAAGAATGTGACAGAGACAGTTAAATGAATCCTGTGTCCAGGTCCGAGCTACCGCGACTACTGCGATGACTTACGGATTACTTCTCTTTTGCTTTAAACCTTAAAATTTAGTCTGAACTTCTTTTATTCGAATTGGAATGTAAATCAATAATTTCAAATCTTTCGTAAACAACATTTACTTGTATCTTTTCTTACTGGTCATTATTTTGTATTTTTTTTTGGACAATCCCACCACACTATTCCCAACCACTGCAACTCCTGAAAGCCAGAAACAACAGTGGAGTCAGCCAGAAAAGCGCCGAGCAATGAAGCTCGACGAGTCCCGGAGAAACGATTCAACTGTCTTGGATCTGCGGGATCTCGCTTGGATCCCGCAACGAAATTAATCAGAAAAGAACAGCGGAGGAGTAAGAAAAATAAATTATTTTGTAATGCAAAACTTAACTATCTGACATGATTTATTAAATGACAGAAAGATTGTGGGTTGGCTCATTTTAGCAGTACTACAATCAATTAGGCCTATACTTAAAGCAATCGGTCGTGAGTTGACCGTTTCATAAGCAGTTCGAGTCTTGTGTGGTCTCATTGTGATGCGGATCGTGATAACACCTGCATGTGTCACACATCCATACATACATATTATTGCAAAACATATAATTAACACCTGACTGCTGGCATTCGTTCCAATGGCTTAGTGTTTATGATGAAGTCGTAAAAAATAAGTAATTTGAGATGAAGAAGTAGAGTATGTCTCCACATATCGAGATATGAACAACGTTTGAAGACCCTATACAGCCCTGGAGGAAAGCTCAAAGTGTAAGAAGGTTTAAAATTCTAATTAACTGTTCCATAAATTAGTACAAAAAGGTGGTATGGTCATTTTATGCTAAAAAAATGGCCACGAAGTGAAAAGAGATGGTCAGAAAGAAAGAAAGAAAACACATTTATTCTGGACACACAGACACACAATTTAAAACAATAAACAAATAAAGCATAAAAAATAAAGCCAGTGCGAGGCCAGAAAAGGCACCTACCTCAGAATGAAAGTACCTACTTGCATCAAGTATTAGTGTATTGGAGTGAGTGAGTGTTCCCTTCCCAAACAATATAATTACTTATTACAATGTGATGTAACAATAATAACGAACACAAAAAACAAGAAATAAACAAAAACCGACGACACTACGGGAAGAACCAAATCCACTAAAAACAATAAACATAGGCAAAATTTTAGATAACCGGATGGGCTCATTTCCTGGGTGGAAAAGGTGACCGAAAATTACCAGTGTAACCAAATATTTATTTGTTTCTTGCCTTGCGGTGAATATTGTTAGTATCACAGTCAAGCGTTTAATTTCTTTTATATTTCCTGTTCTGATCCAAAGCCTTTCCAAACACCTAGAGAAACCCTCTTTTTTGATCCTATATTCACAATACATACAGTTATTAAACATGTAAAAACAAAGCATTTGTTTAAAAAGTCGAAACAGTTCTTAATTAGCGGAGTCATTCCTCTCAACACCTTGCGACTGTGGCCACCTCCTGACCCGCGGTGTGAGCATAATGAATGGAAGCGATGCTTATCAGGCACTGGCCTAATATGGTGGTGATTTATGATCTCCAGCTGATCAACAGATTAGTCACGTTGGGAATATATTGAGAGCGTATCGGAGATACTCTATTAGAGACGAATTTATTTATGTAGAAATAACAGTACAATTAGTTGTGAGCGTCGAAATGTTGGAAGATGAAGATGATAGATAAAAATGGAAATGATATGGATTTTTAGGGTGACTAGAATGCAGGAGGGAGTCTGACGGCAGTGGTAGCGAAGTTAAAGGGAATCGTATGTCTTGGTATGGACATGTAAACTGGATGGATCAAAAAGATGATGACGACGGTGGATGACATGTGACAGAAATTTATGAATACGAACGTGGTGGGATGAATCAGAAGAGAGAAGCTTAAGAAAATATGAATTGTGCGATGAATGATGTGAAGAACAAAAGAGTGTGTGTGAGTGATAGCATGACAGATGACAAAACGACTTGAAAGAAAAAAATGTGTTGTACCAGCCAAAAACCCCAAAGTAAAACGAAATAGAGGCAGTAAAACGACGATAAACTCTACACTCTGTTAGGTTTGTAATGCATTCTTAATCGGAGTTTATCTATTCATAGTACTTATAGTACTACTACTAGTAGCTTTGATAACTTCTAATTGAAGTAGATAGTTTAGTAGTATCAATAGTTATTGAGAATTGGTTGGACGACTTTAGAAATCGAGTCTGAGAAAGTGCCTAAGTAGCTGGTAATACTAGCCAGTTCTGGTCAATGATTAGTTTTAATAAGCCTGCTGCGGACGTATAAATTCTTATTCTCATTCTTCTAGTAATAATTAATTCATAACACCTATAATCTTCTATACTGGAATGAAACTTTAAATAGTGCAGTAAGCGGAACTATTTAACCGTTGCAGCTACTCTTAGGAGACCATTAATTATTTTCTGTTATATTTTGATACATTCTATAAGAATAAAATAATTTGTGTATAAATATTCCTATGGAATCTAAAGTTGTTGGAGCAACTTTAGTGATAATTTAAAGAAGTCTTTCGTTTACACCAGCAGAAAATCCTCTAAAGTTAGGACCAAACGAATTAACAAAAATGCTAACACGTGCAAAACCGGACCGAGTCGCCAGTGAAAAATAAAATTAATCATTGAGTGTTGACGTGAAGGATATGTGCGATGAATGTAGGAATGGTAATAGTGGCGCGATTGACTTGTAGATGTGACAGCCGGTGTCAGATTATGCGCAGGCTGGCGGGAAAAACTCTGAGTGATCTGTGGATATTGCTCGAGAAGTTAAGGCAGCGACCACTTGTAGGAAAACAGTTTGTCTAGCCAATGAGTCCTCAATTTTTTCTCTGTAACTACATTTATGACTCTCTCGTTCCCAAAGTAAGGTATATTGTTGTGAGGTAATTAATGTTCATAAATTAATTACTTTTGAAAAATATTCCTCTTCTCATTATAACCTTGTGTTTCAAAATTTCACGGTTATAAAACATTCTCTTTATCCCTTTTATCTTGAGACGAGACATCGTGACATTAACAACACGCTTGATTTACAATACACGATAAAAGTCTCCCATTGCGATACTCACAATAATTTTTAATCACCGATGAATTGATCAGACTTATTAAAATCTCTCTCCGCGTTATCTGTGGCGCTCCCGTATCCATCGCATTATCATCGTGTTGATAAATCGCCTCCCTACAATGGACAATATTAATCTCTTCGCCATTTACGCTCAAGCTTATAAATTAACACTGACACCTCAACACTGCTGAGAAATTTACACAAACTAGTTTTTCTTCTAGACCAGTTCAAAAACTATCTGCAGGTACATGATCCATTGCTGGTTGTATTCATCTTTCTTTATTATCATTAGATTGGACACGAGTAATGGATGGTGGTGTTTGATAAGATTTTTTTCAGTCGTTTTGTGTAGAACCGGGTTTTGCGGTATGCAAGTACATAATAGTTTGTTGCAGTTTTTAATTACGATTTGTATCAAGTATGTTGGTGGGATGAAATCTTGTAGTCGATAATGGTAAAGGGATTACTTTTAGAATTCCAGTTATGAGTTGGTTCTAGTAAGTTATTATATTTTTTTTTTATTTAAGGAAATTTGTACAGACCGTAGGCGGAGGGCTGAGGCGGATTTTAGACACCAATTTGATTGTCTTGGTGGCTCACTTTTTTGTTGATTTATATGTAAATAATGTTGTTGCCTATAATGTGAATTTAATATACCTTTTATTTTCTTGTTAAAACAATACATTACAGACGTTTTATTTATACATCAAATAATAATAAAGTATGTACCTTTCTTGCCAATTCTTGTTCATCCGAAACAACCGTTTGAAAAGGCGAACTTGATTAATTTTATTGAATATGTTAATGATGTTCCTAAGTGCATTTTAATGGTCATATGGAAATAAAATGAATTAACTTAATTGTTGACTTTTGATTACCATTTCATCGTAAATGTGTCGCTAATTCTTAATGTTCATCTGTCTTATTTCACTTTTTTAACCTAATACCTTTCTGTTCCAGGTAAGAATTCAATCACACTGTCTGATTCTGTAAGTATGTTCAATAAGCAAAACACACATCTTCATAGAAACGGCATTTCACTGAACAAACCGTGATTTAGTAAATTGGCTGATCCCAGATTGAATCGTTCTGAGCCCGCTACCACCAGCTCAGTATCCGTTACTTAAACAGGGTATGCAATAACCCCGGGCCATACTTATATCTCGGCTAAACCTCCTTCAGTCACGCGAACAGACGGGCTGCGTTAAACTACACGCTGGCTGTGAAATTGTAGTTTGCATGCAGTTTAAGGGGTAAAAGAGGGTGCCGTGTGTGAATGAAGTTTAAGCCTCTGCTGGCTATCTGTCCGTCAGTGTTTGTTTTCAGGCTACCTCATCAACAGAAGAAAATCACAGAGTATCCATTTCGATTTTCGCAAAGACAACAAATATTGTTTTTTCGGCGCTTTTTGCTCCGAACTTTTGCTACTTTCAACTTTTTCGACGTTTCCGTGCTTGACGGAAGACTGGAAAAAAGATCACGATCGTCTTCGGAAGAAACTCACTATCTTATGTGCAATTTGTACAAATTTGGTCATATACCATTCCGTGGTAATGTAGTCACTGTTTTTGACAACGTAGTGACGACGGTAGACAGTTTCTATCCATTAACGTCATCTACAATAAAACTGGCTAAACTTAAATTTCACAGTCCAAAGCAGCCCGTCTACCCAGCCTCACAGCCGAGAGGCAACACGAATACAATTTCTGCTCAACAATCAATTAATCCCAAGTTCACATCTACAAGTAATTTATTGCTAAGTAGTTTGGTAATATTGACAGAGTGGAGACCACGCCATTAGATAGAGTAGGATTTAATTAAAAAACCTACGCACTGTTATACTTACTAATGTCATGTTTTTGTGTAGAGCCGCGGGCAAGAATACAAAATGAGGTTGAGGTACTACTTTTTTTGGGTACTATTATTTAGGCATTTGTCGAAGTTTAAGATTTTGATGTTACAGAGATGTAGCCTCTATTACTTTTAAATGTTATATAAGAAACTAGCTGACCCCCGGGGTTTTAATCGCGTAGTTCCCGTTCCCGTGAGACTTTGGGATAAAAACTACCTATTTTATGTCCTTTTTCTAGCTATGGACTATCTCTGTACCCATTTAAATCGGTTCAGTAGTATTGGCGTAAAGGTGAGACAGACAGAGTTACTTTCGCATTTATAATATTAGTATGGATTAGATTAGAAACATTAACTTGCCATTCATTTGCATCTATGTATTATTCCAAATCAATATTATTACCCTGCTGTATACAACGCGATTTTAACTGTAACACACAAAATAGATTCAGTTAACCAAAAAAAGAAGATTTTTGGTGTTTTCTCCAAACTATGACCGCGTGGCCTTTCACATGGTGTTGGGTGCGGTGCTGAGGGCGGCGACCCGTATCGTAATGTTAATAGATTCAAAACATCTCGCTGCTAGCTGTCATTACGTGTAATTTCGACGGCTCCACACAAGACACCAGGGTTGGCGCTGTTTACTTCTTTTAAATGTTTATGGTTTGATTATTAATTAGAATTCATTCCACTTGGTGATTTTCATTCTGTTCATCTTCTTCCACAATATCACTTGAGGAACTTGAGAATAAATATAACTTACCTTTCACCTCCAAGCGACAGCCGGCTGTCGAGCTGCTATTGTCTTTCTATTGTGTCTCGAATCACGTGTGTTCGAAGGTTTAAAGTTAAGCGGGCAAGATAGAAACCAGCGAGAACAACTTGCGAAATATCTTTAGAAAGGTTCTTTAATGTTAAAGTATTATTTTTATGGCGGCAAATCACTATTTACATGTCAAAAGTATAGTCTATTTTTATGGCTATAATCAAATTCCAAGATTTAACACTATATTTCCGATGACAATACAATATGGTTCCATCGAACTGATTTGATGATGGAACTACAAAAATTTTATTAAAGTTGCCCAGTTTTCTTGGCTGACATTGGTAAACCAATATGAGGCAGCCCTAAGGTAGGCTGTAGGTTGCTCTGCCGCCTCTTCTAAAATTACTTGTAATTTGAATGATTTCGGGTGTCCAGTGCCCAGTATTTTGGTTATTGTATTGTGCGCTGATCGCTCAGATATTATGAGTTTTATACAAAAACATATCATTACATTTAATTCGTTGATAGAAAGAATTTTGTACCGTAGCTACATGTTCGAAACCATTTTTATGATAATAAATAAGAAAGTATTAGGCTTATTGGAATCTCATGACTAGTTGAATTTGTTGCAAAATCAATAAAGCAATAAAGAAGAAAGAAAGAAAGAAAAACATTTATTTTGGTCACACACAGGAAAAGAAAAATAACACTAACAAAAAACATGAAACATGAAACTATATAACAAAAACAGAATACCTGTGCGAGGCCAAAAACGGTCCCTATCTCAGCATGATGCTGCGATTTTTTCCATAAAAAATACCGCAGCGCTGATATTCTGATAGGGCCGAAAGTGTTAGTGATGTCACGGATGCACATACGGACACTTGCAAAAACACTAAATTATATATATTTATATATATATTTATTAAATATATGTAGACAAAACAACAATACTCCTAACTATATGCGTCTTATCCCTCACTACCCACACCAAGAGAAATGATTGACACGGATGCACATACGGACACTTGCAAAAACACTAAATTATATATATTTATATATATATTTATTAAATATATGTAGACAAAACAACAATACTCCTAACTATATGCGTCTTATCCCTCACTACCCACACCAAGAGAAATGATTTCCTTTAAACTTATCTGTGACTGGTGCTACTTTCAAACTATATTATCTACTGTAGCTAAGAAATTAGGAATCCACTTAACTATAATTTTAAGAACTTCTCATGCATTAAATTATTACCTACAATTAACAAACTTACTTTATTCTGTATGCACGCCCTTTGTAGTAGCAACTATTAAATAGGCTAACTGATCTCTTGTACATGGGCCGGTATTGTTGGAGGTCAGATGTAGCTAACGAGTACAAGATCACGATCTGTAACGAGATGAGGATGAACAGCCTCCGTGCTCCAGCCTGACGGTTGTGGGTCACACGTACATAGGAACAGGTGAAAGGTCAACTTAAGTTCTTGGTAACAGCGACTCCTATTGTATTTGGTTAGCAATTATTTCTGCCAATTAGAATGAAGCGGACATAAATATGCGTTCTGTAGCTTTAGGTTGGGCTTGGCTTGGTCGTCTCTATTTTGCCTTAGTAACATAATGGTTGGGCGATAGGAAGGGAAAACTTGCTAATATGGTCGATTTATCTCGGCTTTAGAATCATTTTTTTTTGTTTTCTAAAAGACAGGCCGTTGTTGGAAGTGGGACACTTCCTAGGAATTGAATATAATATGTTACTTATCTATGTCAGATTTCATTTTCTTCATCTTAAAGTTGTTTAATGAATCAAAGGCATTAACACTAGCTCACACCTATATTATAATGCTTTTCTTGAAAGTACTTTATAACTAACCTCCAACGGTTTTATCTATTAGAACTCCATTCTTTTCTACTACTAAAAGCACTTACTGTTCCCGATCACAATCGACCTCGCTACAACAATAATAATTACAGTTCATTTTATCAGAAACGTTATGCTTTTGTTTTTAAATTGAAAGCAAATCACAAGCTTAGTATTGAAAACAAAACTAATGATGGGCATTAAGACACCGCCAATGTTATAGACAATTTGGATTTTGTAACCGCAGACTGGCTAGAATATCTTCACGTAGGAATTGGATTGGTTTGATGTAGGTGTATTATTGGCCTGTGGAATATGCCTGCTGTGCTGTGTTGTACCAAGTGAGGTAGTAACGTGTCAGATAATAAAAGAGTCATTGCTGAGACAGTGGGGTATTACAAAGATGAAAATTTGAGGTTGAAGGTTGAGTGTTTTGAGTTAGTATGCATTAGAAATACATGTAGCATAACCTGATAATGTCGAAAACACAGTACACTCCTCGGAGCTTTCTTTTGAAGAATTGTTATGGTGCGACTTGACGTGGCGTATTTAAGTGAGAAGAAGACAGAAAAGACAGACCCAATAAATACGGGTGAGGCCTAAATTGTAATATTGTAGTACAGATAGTTGGATATGTTATTTAACCTAAGAAGTGTATGCCCCAATAGATCGTTCTCTCACCGGCCAGGGTGTGTTGCACGGACCGCTAACGAGTGTTGGTGATAATAAGGGTCAATATGCCTTTGACACGTTCTTGTAGGCAAAGTCGTCCGTGGCATGAATGTTCATAGCACCGTTGGCACCGTCATAATATACTACTAAAACTACGATAAATTTGGATTTCTTTTGGTAATTACTAAAATAGCTAATAGTTAACTGCCATCATGTTTTACAACTCTATAAATAGTCATTGAAAGCCATTCCATTGATTGAACTCTTTGTTTATGGCCTTTTATGGCACCTAAAACCAGAAAAGTGAAGTCATGTCGATGATAAAATATCTCAACTTGGAGACAAATCGTCGCCTTTATAAATCAAACAAGCTGTGTGCAGTAAATTCCTAGCGGTAACAAAATGGCCTTTTGTGCCATATCGGGGGACACACGAGATAAACTATCTGAGGATAAACTGAGCTTGTTGAACGTGCTTTTGCTAATACTGGTGATAAGTTCAGCGAGGGACAAATTTGTGGTCCTTTGAGTCGGGGACCAGTTGATAGGCTTCATATAAATACTAGGTGTATCTCGCGGTTTCGGTTGCTGCTCCGCTCTTGTGAGACAATGGTGCCGATTCTCTTGTGCACAAACTAACGTAAATTTAAGTTAAGTGCATCTTTCTCTTTCCATTTCTTAAAGAAAAGGACAGAAGATACATTTTAGTTTAATCCTGTCAAATTAGACAGCGCCTGATGAAAATTGACGTATATTTAGACGCCATGTTTTTAAATTGCGTCTAAATTATCTATGGAGTGTCTAAATTTGACAGTACTTACCTAATATTTGATCTTCTGTCTCTTTCTTAATTAAAAGGAAAGAGAAAGATGCACTTAACTTAAATTTACGTTAGTTTGTGCACAAGAGAATCGGTACCAATGCCTGCTCATGCTATTTCTATTAAATTTTTCTTAAATTAAAACTCATTTTTCTTAAATTAATTTCTATTAAATTAAAACTCACTATCATAATGCAGAATATTTGTTATCTATAAGACCTCTTAAGTTTCAGACATTTACAAAAGCTTCATATATCCTTATGCAATTAATCTGATCGGAATGAAATTTCAAGTCATTGTGTTTCTGGTAAGGTAGCTGACCAGCTAAGTTTTTAAAGCTATGTTTACCCGAATATATAATAATATTTATGTCGTAATGGCCTAGCGCCCGCCTCTCATGTACAAGGTTGTGAGTTCGAATCCGGGCAAGATTCTAATTCTAGCTTCTAAAGATTATCCTGGACATCATATGACATCGGTAAAGGAAAAAATCGTGAGGAAACCTGGACTTGTAGTAAATATAAGTCTGAAATCGCCAACCCGTCTTGAGCAAGCGTGGTGATGCAATGCTCGTGCCTTCTCTGTATGAGAAGAGACCTTTGTCCTGCAGTGGGACACAAGCTGGTATGATTATTATTATTTATGTCACCATAGTCACGGCCGTCTGGGCCATCTTAATATAGACTACAAGTAGATGAAACACTGTTTTAATTAGCATTTAGTCCTTAATCAAACTACAGGCTTTGTCTATACCGAATTCAGTCCATTCAGCCAGACATACTATAGTATTTCTCCATATAAATATAAAGTTTGGACTCTAAATATTAAAAAAAACGTCGTTGACTTTTAAAAATATAATTACGTAGTTCTTATAATGTATTGCTAATAGCCCATGTTCTAATTATCTAGTGTTGAAAATATTATCTTACTTAATGTTAATGATTATTGTTTTATTAATATAGTAATTACATTTTTCCTGTTTTAAAAACCAGTTGCTGGATTCAGGTTCAACGGTTTATCAAATACATTGAAAACAAACACAAAAAGTGTTCATGAAGAAATTAACTTACTAGCAGGTTAAACGCGTTCGTTTTTATGATTCCGTACCTAAAGGCTAAAACGGTATCTGCTCTGCTGAGCTGCCTGTCTGTCCGTCTGTCACTAGGCTGTATCTCATGAACCGTGACAGTTAGACAGTTGAAAATTTTCACAGACGATGCATTTCTGTTTCTTCTTCTATTCTATTTTTACAATCGTCATTGTCACAGGCAAGTGCTTTGTCAAACGTTAAATAGGAAACCATAGCAATTTGGATCAAATCTTGTGTGTAAAACATATTCTTCCAAAACATAATATTTCATTCATCGATACTAAAGTACACTCAACTAACCGTTTCTCCCAACCTGATCCCAAAATACCAATGACCCTAACCTTCTCCAAGAAACAAGTACTTTATTCCTTTAAAACAAGGTTCAATACCCTGTGGCAGGAGTGTCAACTAATTGCGTCCAGCCTTAGGGCATGAAGAATCGTACTTGGAATAGGCGTGGCCATGTTTGGGTGTTAAAGTCGGTTCTGTAACAAGTGCCACAATTTCAAATTATTAATTGCTTTTCTTGTCTAGAATAAAATAAAAATATATGAGACTATCAACCTTTACTGGAGCATGTTTTCAAGATGAGATGAACAAGATTCAAACGTGATGAAGTTTAATAATAAACTGTGAAGCTGAGCTACTCTTATAATCTAGAGTTTCCCATTTGTGCATTGCGATATCTAAAAACATCACGTGTCGCTAATGCCTCCAAACCTGATCACTTCGATGTTATTCGCTATATAATCCTGGACTAGTTCAGAACGTGTGACAATTTGCACGATCGTGAAGTTCTAGAATTATCTACACTTGTTGATACCGCTGGAGAATTTTAAAATATAGTCTTATATGATGACGGTTATGGAAAAGTCGTGAGACTAAGGTATTGACGTGAAGACTTGTCTCTATTTGCAACTTAGTAACGAGATGATGTTGCTTGTGTATTGAACGCATGAGCGTAGCAATTATTTAGTTTAAACTAGTTTTTATTTAATCATACAGATTCTAGCTCAGGACATGATGATTGGAATAAAAACTGAAGTAGTTAATATGAAAGTAAGGCTCAAGATACATTGCTGCGAAATTTCTCACAGAACAACGTAAAAATGAAAACTGATCACTTTCTTACGACGAATTCACTCTATTTTGTAAGTTACACAATGAACACAAAGTTTGAGAGATCCTAAGTTCGTTTACCCTCTTTAACATATTGAAAAAATACGCGTAATCTGTCACCAAACACTTCCTCTTCTTTCAAGATTATTCAATGCATATGTTAGTTTTACAAGCGATTGTTCTAAACACAATATAATATTCCATACAATACAATGTGCCGCGTTCGCGTGACGATCGGTAACGGTTCCTGGCCCTACAGGACCACGTACACATACAAACTTACAAACGCAGTTTATGGAAATTGCAAGAGCACCTCTTTCAATGAATCCATATAGGTAATCCGACTCATTTATCTCTTTCTGATCAATCTGCGTATTGCTTCGGTCATAAATTTGGAAAATCGAAAATCAATGATAGCATTAGAAGTCAATTTTTTGTTGATGAATTAATAACAGCAGTAGTTGAGAGAATAGTTAAGTAACCAACAGAAAATGAGGATGCAAAAACAAAAACTATCGAAGATTACTTTCATTTACGTCACAAGCAACCAAGTCTCAGTGCCTAGGAAGGTATGCACCAACCAGAAAATTGTGGGCACACCGGCGCAGGCGGTATCATTTGCTACCGCAATCAGCGTAATAACTACACTGGATGATTCGAACCGCCGCGGTATCGCCGCAACTCGGGCGCATGTCGCCTTCCTTTTAGTTTTATTCGTTGAGATTGGATTGAAGTGATGTTCGTTTGTAAATTGTGTCATGTTTCTGTTAATCGGTGTCACCGTATGCTTGTGCAACATGTTTCGTTGATAATTTCTATTATATGTCACATTTCTGTAATCAAAACAGCTTCTTGATTTTCTCTCTTTAGACAAAATTATTTATTTTGATGGGATAATTTTTTTTATTTGTCTTTCCTTTGAAAGAGTCTGTAATTTTCTTTAAGCTAATGTTGTTAAGTATATCTTTCTCGAATTGAAAATGTTATCAACGCACAACAATGGTAGCTCAGCTTGGCGCACGCGCTTCCATTCCGTTACCAATTGTTATTTTTCGATTTTCAAACCTAAGACGTCTTCTGAAGACATCATATTGCTTGTCATGGACTGGATATAACAAAACATCAATAACATCATAACTCGCAAATTATTTCCACAGTATATTGAATACTTTATTAAACTAGTTAAGGAATATTTTCGCGTGAACCGTGAAATTGATCGAAATAAACCGTTTGGCAGGTGGTTGTTGTGTATAACATTGTTGTTTTCAATAGATAGGCTTTATGTTGAAGACCTTTGCTATTTATGAAGTAGCATGCTCTTGGGAAAACTCATTTATTGCGTACAGCTGACTGTCATAATGTTACCGTAGGATTATAAATGGTTGCAGCTCTTTTTGTGCAGTTTATAATCTGATCGAGAGTGTTGACATAATAAATGTTGAAACTGTAGTTAATAAAAGGCAAGTTGTTTTACTTCAAGTATTTTGTAGTACTTTCAATTTATCCATGCTTATTTGCTTATGCCCATTGCGGAGCTTGATCTCAAAAGATTTCCCTACCAATTACCTTCGCAATTGTTTAGTGGATTATCGAGCTGTCTCTAAATCAGGCTTCTGATCTCTTCAATTATTTTCCTTTCGTTTACAAAAGAACTCGTCCTATTGGCAAGTCCAAACATGGCTACCAGCCACTTGTAATCACTCGCATACTTTCGTATCTACATATAGACAAGCTCACACGTCCAATCCCGAATTACCATATTAATGTGGTCGCATTCAAATGCAGTTTCATAAAGGCAACGTCAGTAAATTGTGAGATAAACGCCGACTTGTCTCGTAAATAATATCTCGGAGCTTTCCAGCGTTTCTCTTCATTACCGGAGCTTATTAATTAGAAGCAGTTAGATTAGCCAGTTATCCGATGACATACATTTAGGACGGGTTTCTCAGGAAGAAGAGTTAAGAGTTCATGTCTATGGTCTACCGAGACGAAAGTTTCGATATTATCGCGTTGAGATTGATTGGTTGCTTCGGTTTGCAAGTTTATGGTATTTGCAGGATGGTTTAGTGCTGTTAGTGCTTATCTGTTAATCAGTTCGTTTAATTGAATGTAAAGCAGGGGAATGCTATTATCATCATGTCCCATGCCCATTAAATTGTTGAGAGACGTGAAAATATACAAATGACTAATCATATAATTTACTTATTTGTTGTACTGTCTGAGAGTAATTAAAAATGTTCTAGTTTCTCTCAATAATTAATGCAAGAGTCTTTTTCAGCAGATGTAAAGGAATAGACTACCCTGAAAATGTCAATACCAATCTTTATTGCAATCAGATAGTACAGATGATTCAATGGCTGTTCAGAAAAACCTTGATTATATTTCATGTTTATCTAGAGGTTTTATTATATCAACTAACATAAGTTAAAACATGTACTATTTGTCGGGGGCTGAATTCCCAATCAGGATTACGATAAAACAGTCAAGAATTTTAATAGCACTCGTAATAATAACAAGATATATTTTATTATCTAACCCGTTGCTATTAATGAAATACATAATAAAAGAGTTATTAATTGTTACCGGTTAAAGGGATGGTTTCGTGTATTGCTGACTTTGTCTAACTTGAGTCATTTTTCTCTTTCCATCTCTCTCTTGGAGGCATCGCGCGCAACGGTTGGCTGGCTCTATGTCACTCAGTTGCGCACACGCAGCCGCGGGAAGCGTTCGCGTTTGAATTTCGAACGTTTTTCGCGCGAACCATTATTAGCCAATGATATTTTCGTTTTGCATTTCGAATTTGGAACTTTTTGGATGAGGTGAAGTGCTGAAAAGGTGCGTGTTGTTGCGTTTCGCAGTCGCAATGTTTTGTGTTGTGTAGAAAGTGAATCTCTTACAAAGGATTACAGTGTTATTGTTGGATACACGTGAGAACTATTGGCTAATTAATAGCGTGCGGAAGGGAATGAGAATGTTATGACGTAAACTGGCAGTAGATACATAGTAGTACCTATAGTTAGAACGGTAATAATATGATGTGTACTGTCAGGTGTGGTTTCACCTGTCGGTTCCGTTTCTAATGAAGGGTAACAAACTAACAACGGACGTTCGTTAAATCCAAAATTCTGAGATAATTGTTTTATTTTGGACAATGTCTAAGCATAACATGAACTATTATGCTTATATTTGTTACGTTATCAACGTTTACATAAACACGAATTTCTGTAATTACCGGCAGTTTGTGAATAAACCTGTTACAACTATCAATAACTATGTTATATTCGGATTTGCTTCTTCAACACCAATCTCTTCTTAAGATACCAAGTCACAATAAAGAACCACGTATAATAGTAACACCTGGTTCCTACTTTTCCTCCATTAATAATATAGCTAATATACCTAATCAGCTACCGTGTTGCCCTCAGTCCCCCCGTCCGGACTATAAACGTGCCTATTTACAACCTGATCCCACTCTGTTTTACACAAATATGCGTTTATTTACCAGTTCATTTCTATGTTCTGTTATTTAGTTTGCTACTTCTACGGAAAATCAAGTGATTCGCACTGAAGACGTGTCGTGATTATCGTCAAAGTTATTTATCACTAACTTTGTTTCGTGTTACACTGTGCTTGTGTCCTTGTCTATAAAAAAATAATGATTTAAAACCATTGGCATCTGTTGCACCGGGTCACATAAATGTAAACTATAGGAAAATTAAAATAAATGTTATATCTAAATCTATTAATCTAATACCTCAAATACCGTTGCCTTGCTACGGCACTCACTAGGTCCAAATTCTTCCCAATGGGCACTAAAAATTTTTGCTGCTTTAAATCAGTAACAACAGAATACGTAGACACTAAAATCTAACCACAGGGAACTAGAACTATCTATTCCTAAAGGTTAGCACTCAAAGTTAATGCAAACTCACTTTCATATTCCACGATTTAAATTCAAGAGCTTATAATAGAGGCTTTAAAAGGACAACAAAAAGGTATGGCAGCGTTATCTAGAGTTAAACGGAATAATATCGAAGAAGATAACATCTCAGATGTCGCTGGTTATAATAAAAATGCGCGGCACATTCAGCCAGGGGAACAGACGTGGGAATATTCGCAATACTACCTAGGTAATGTTGGTTATGTTGGCATATGAATTCCAAACAGGACAAAACTTAAATACGGTTAAAGTTGGTGAAGCAGAGAATCTAGAAAAGATGACAATTTAGCAAAAATTTGTGATGAGATTCTTTAAAAACTCATTACTGCTGAGGTTTTCACAATCAGTATTAAACTTTATCTAACCACACCAACCGTTAACAATACAACGTCTGACACAATTCATTGCTTTATATGGCCATAAACTTGAATATTGACACAACCATAACCATAGGCAACACTTCCTACAGATATTTATTGTTCAACATTTTATTAAATTAGTTAATTTTATTGCTCGTTTAGATAACACTTCATCAAAAAGAGGAATCTTAACAACCTCTGAAGAATCTCTGCCCTGTTAAACTATCCTGATATTTTCTTATGCTATGTCTTGTCCAATAAAAGAGGACCGCGTTAAATATTAACCTCCTTCTCTGCCAGCCTTCGCTTGTCTCTTTTTATTTACTCCTTTTCATGTAGGTACGTGGAAGTCACATCTTAAAATTGATATGACAAATCTATCCTTTGATCGCCCCGTTCTCTTAGCATTCAAATCCACCAAATGAGAATCCCGACTCGACAAAAACATTATGACTCGTAAGGTTAACGAAGAGAACAAAGCACTGAGTTATGGAGCACAAGTAGGTCACATAAAAGACAAGAGTACTGAACGAAACCAAATTGGCCATTATGACACGTTCAGAGAGAAAACCCCGTATTGTGAGCAATTGTTAAATGGTAGTGGTAGAGTTTGCTCGTGTGAACCTTTGTTATGCATTCGAAATATTTTGGTTTATAACTTTGATTCTGTCAAAACTATTCAAATCGTTTTGCGTACGTTAGCAACTTTGTTATAATTAGCCGTTTTCAAAGCTGGAGTTGAATTCTTGTGCCGATTTTATAGTTTAAATACTTTTGAATGATTTTGCATTGACAAAGTAACAATGAAAAAGTTACTTTCGCAGCATAACGTTAAGACGAAGCATCGTCATAATCCTCAAGTTGACATAATCTATCGCTGCGTATAAGTTTTAATCGTTAGTGCCAATACTATTGTGCCTATAATAGTGCTAAACCGCGGTCTTATCCTGTCCTGCGACAACACATTCCGAACTAGCCTAATTACATTTGGCTTTACAAATTATCAACTACCGAAAACATAAAAACTAGTTTAAGACAAAAGACGTTTATTTATATTTATATAAATGCAAATATAATATGCATGAGAACTAAAATGATCATAATTTGATTACATATATTTGTAGAAATTTTCTAAAGAACGCCAAGGTCTTGTAAGCTTGTATATTTAGCATTATAAACCCATAACTGTTACGATAAAACATGACCTGTCGAATACTACAAGTTATAACAGAGTAGATTTATGCAACCATACCATAATTCTTTTAAGTAAATATTAAATTCTTCATACTTTAAGCATATATTAATAGAAATTTGGTAGACCGCTAGTCTCACTCTCAGACAACCGACAATACTCAAGAATCTTGTTTCCAAATCATGTTTTGAATAAAATCTTTGATTGAAAATAAAGTGGATATAATATAAACAGCTACAAATCACGGATCTCGACGGAATAACTCTCTAATAGAATCACGTATTGCTTTACTTCTGAACGCAAGTAACGGAGTGGTAGATAAATCATATCGCCACGCTTCCACAAATTAAAATTTGTTATGAACTACACTCGATATGAAAATGTATGTCTATCTGTGCGTGTTGTATTGAGAACCGTTAGGCAAATTTTAATGGATTTTTTACTGTTGGAAAGTTTTCCAAGCGGAAGGCTTTCGAAGCAGGTGCTTTCAGTCGGAAACATGGTGATGGATGTTTAGCACGATTTGATTTCCAAATCTTTTTTTGGTTGATATCATTTGATTAATCCATTTGTTTCACCCTATCACCAACTTTGTTTAAATTTTTCAATACTACATTGTTATGGGAAAAGTGACTAGTTTAATGTTAAAGTTCCAATATAATTCAATACCTAACTACCCTTTTCTTGTTACAAATCTTTGTTAATGATCGTTATGACGGTAATAGCTTTATTCCTTCGCGATCCTTTAGTTTTAGTGCAGTCTTTAAGCAGTTAAAGGTTTTACAGGCTGCAATGACGAGTATTTAATGAAACAACTTTAGTTGCTTGTAAAATAATAAACTTAGCTCTTTCGGTTTTAAATGACGTAATGTTGAATGTTTTCTGGGAACTGTTGATTTTGCAGAAGAAGATATTCCTTCAGTTAAGCAAGATACGGATATTCTTTAAACTGTCCTTTTGAGTTACGAAATAAAAAAGTTATGATTAAATCACTAGCTTCAAGTTACTTTTGTGAGGCTAGACTCTAAACAGGTAATTGCGGAACCTAGAAAGAAGAAAAAACAATATTTTCCAGGAACACAAACAGGTAATAAACTTCACTATCATAAAAAATAACAATGACCAGAAGAGAATCAACGCACAAAAAACGACCAATTTCAATTCAGGCTTCAGCTAGACTTTTTACTAATATCCCATAAGCAATAACTTTACCTTATAGGGTGTTCAATAAATCAGGGCCAATAAAATGGTGTAAAAACAGTTTGCGAGCGCGCGCTGTATATGGCAATATATGGGGACAACAGGGTATATGGTACACGACTCTATTGCGGAGTACAAACACGCCATAGGAAGGAATCGTATCTCGTGGTCTAAGGAACTGTCGGGTTTATACATTCCCTTTAAGAAATGGTAGGGTTTTAGTGTCGATATGGTTGTGCTGGGTTTTATTACATTTGAGGGATAATTGAAGCAGTGGCAATTGATGGAAGCTTGACAGAGAAAAAGTCAAACGAACTAAGAAAATACTCCATTTTAAAAGCATTGAAACAACAGTTAATACAGAACATTTCTTGCATAATGCAGTAAATCTTACGACAGGCCAGAAATTCCAAACCCAAGCATCAGAACCTGTGAGCAACGTGCTCAACATAACAGACTAACGAACTAATACATCAGACGAACAATTAACAAACAAATCACTTCCATAAATTCAGTTCCTACAACAATTAACCCTGATGAACACAGTCCTTGTCTAGACCAATCAACTGCAAGAATTGGCTGCAACTCTTGGCTTGACCAATCAGCTGCTTTAGTTAAGTCCAATATTTGCCTTGACCAATCAGCTTCAGCAACGAGCTGTTTAAATCTATTCACTGTTAACGATGTCCCCGGTAAAGAAGCAGTTAACAAATTGCTACATATTACAGAAGCTATATATCTTAACAGGTGTGGAGAATGTTAACATAAAAATAATAAAATAAAGTAATGAAGCTTCGTTAGTTCTCGTCTTATGACTAATTAAACTATTTATTTTAGAGCCAGTAGACAGCGTGGAAGACGTACAGATCTTATTTATGGAATGAACATACGTGGACGCGTACTCAAGTTTCAATATTTGAAGGTATTCGTCAAATCATGTGGAACTTGAAAAAAATAAAAGCTCCGATGCTTTTAGAGAAACACCTCACTTACACTAAATAGGACAAGAAATATTGTAATTTTCTCAAAATATCTTTGTCAAATTCAAAACAATCATATACTTAAGTTAGATGCTTCTGACATTTTTTTTTTATTTGGCGAACTAAAATATTATTAACTGGAGAAACAAAAGCCATTCTTGGCGTATCTAGTATATTTCCTCCATCTCTGGAGCGCCATTTTTTACAGCAATCACTATTAGTTTCTACGATGGCATGCGGTTGATTAACTGAAAGTATAATCTCGTTTTATAATTTGTTTTGCGCTAGTATGACGCCATGTTTGTATGATGTCTCATGCACAGTTATGTTTCAACTATAATATGGGTTCATATTGTGAGAGACTTTCTGAAATTGCTTCAACTTTCTGGCTGAGAGTCTTCTTAACCGTTAAAAAGTGGCTGTAAATGGTTTTATTTCAATAAAACTATTTTGAGATTAAGTTTTGATTTGTTGAATTTGCCGAGGTTTAAATGTGATGCATAAAATGTGAAAACTGATGAATAGATGATTGAGAAAAGCGTAGTATTAACAGAATACAAACTTTGAATCTAAGATTCACATGATAACATTTCAATACAACAACAAAATGCACACTACAAGAGTTGGAATCACATTATGTCGTACTGTTATTCTATTGGGTGTTATACATTGTGTTAAAGATTTTATTGTAAATTAAAATGTATTTAAAACTATGGTTCAAAGATATACTGGAATAGATAATAGTTAGAACTTACTTGAGACTGATGGGCTAGTACCTAATAAGTCATTGTGATGGCCTAACGTCAAACACTGCATGAAGCCGAAAGGCTTTTAGCTGTATTATTTACCTAGTAATTAGGTAAGCAGCTACCGGCTCAGAATATAATGACATTATTAATATAAACCTCAGAAGGTAAACTCGTAAAACCGTTAGTATAGCAATCTGTTAATACGTGTTTATTCTTAACGGATAAACAGATTGTTTTGTTCCTGATGGGCAAAAATTCCAAACAATAAGATTTCTAATCTATATTCAAATACGATTGAGCCAAATTGATAGTTACCCTTTACTGAACTGGAAATTTTAGTGACATGGTCCCGACTAATAACAAATGTCGAGGATTCAATTTAAATACTCTAAAACTTACCTGATCTCTAAAGAACAGCAAGGTCTACAAGATATTGTAAACCTTCTGACGTAGTATATAGCCATTGGTCACTTCACCTCCGCCCCGGCGATTACTGCCAGTCCTGACATATGCCGTTATTACCAACTTTTTACCATTACCATTAGCTGCTGAATACAAAGTGCGTCTGTCAAGTGCACTCCATGTTCCAACACAATAATACAGCCTCCATTTTGAACCGGGTGTCCGACCACTGTAATTTAAACAGGACCTAACCTGGGGCTGTCATTACTCCGCTACTTACTGCACCCTTATCTCAAAGTCACAAGGTCAAATATTGTGCAGCAATATTTGAAAGAGCAGCCATTGTCTTACTTGATAACGATCCTTTATCATAAAGCCTTAAAGTTGATTATAGCTTGACAATGGTTTGAGTGGTTCAGCTTGTAGGCCGGGGGCCACCAAAGACTACTGCTTATTGTGGTACCCTTGTTTTTTTCTGTAATTGATTTTTAATGGCTTTTAGAGTTGTTAGGATGATTCTTGAAATTCTGATCAAGATTATGTGTTAGGTATTTTTGGTTGATTCCTTTTTATGATAGGAGCCAGAATAACATAATGACATGTCAATTATTAGGGGTAGGCATTGAAAGAGCTGGCGTCCAACTTTTGAGGTCATCCATCGTCTACCTGTGATTCAAGCCGAGTAAAAGTTCGCCGTCCAGCATTCCCTAAGATTTTTTCTTTAATAAAATATAACCGCAATTCTCACAGCTTACGCATACATCTCCCTAATGAGAAGCCATAATTTCCAAAGTCTAATTAAACTAAAATTCCTTTATAAGTTTACGAGCAAATATTTTAAAGCGCGTACAAAACAAACAGAAAGACACGTTGAACTTGAGCTTTAAGTATCGTGTCCCTGTGTTCTGCCGCGCTTTTCTGCAAGATATCCTTAAGTAACTTATGTTGAAGTGAGTTAGCTAACGATCCCTAGCTTTTGAGATTTAGATAGATGTGATGACAGATCATCTCAAACTCACATCACTAAAATTTACTGGAGCAGATTTTTATAAAATAGATAGTCTGTTACTAAATTGTAGTTTAATGGCTGTGCTCTTAGCAATAGTGACTGAATGACACAAATAGGTTATAGGGACGTGTCACGCAAACGTGTCATATATCTTACATACTACACATTTCAATTATTTCAGTCCAAGCTGAGTTAATGGATTAAATACTACAACTGATAAATTTAATGTCCCAAACTTTGAACCTATTCTACAGTCTATCTTAATTCTGTTTTCTGTGTATTGTGACTATACGCGTTTTAAATCGTTAAAAAAAGAAAGAATCAAAATGTTTACTTAAGCGTTTAGTCTTACACAAATAAACACTAAATCTTCACAAACTGGTAACTTGTATTTAATTGCTTGCAAATTGCCCGGAGTGGGTGAACGGTGAGATCGAGAATGTAATCGCTGCTATAATTCTACGAGTTGCACGAATTCATCGAATATCTATCAAAATAATAATTCAGAAACGAATTTAAAAAAAGCTTCATACTTAAAATTAGAAATAGTAATTCTGTTTTTAATCAACCTCGAAATGTACCTAATTTCATGATGAAAGCTAATAAATTTGATTAACAACAAATATTATTATCATCATTTAGTTAATCATCGACATTAGCAAAATGGCTTGAGTGATTCTTGCATGGAATTTGTTGATAGTAAATAATATATTAACTTTAATACAACGAGTCGTCGGCATGGTGGATTCCATTTTATTTCTTTTCGAATGATTCTCTTTGATATTCTTATTTGGAAAGCAGCTTTGCGTTATTTTTATAGTTTATTGCTCCAAATTGCCTTACTGCGTGGTATGTCTGGGAACTTAATTTGCCTCCACTAACAAAAACTTTATCACTCAATCGCTGACGGTGGGAACTGGCTTAAGGCACTAAACATAGTGGGTCAGTTGCCATAAAAAAGTACTTTTTACCAAATTAAGGGATCCGAAAAATTCGCTCCGGTAGCGGTCAGAAACAAAAATCTGATATTACCATAATCACCGACGCTCGACCACCAATTTCAGCGACGAAGGTTAAAGCACGCATCCATCTTTTTTCCTCCTACTTGGATACCCGCGTGAGAGTGAGACAGATTTATTTCTTGTCGTTTTATTATGTTCCGCGGCTCATTTGCATGGACACGCGACGCAAGCGCAGCTCTCCGTGTTCGGGGTTAATAAGACGATATATAAATACGATAACGATGGAACAGCCTGTATTCCTATTGACATTTTGTTAATACGTTTGTTATTGTGTTACTAATATATGGTGTAACTACAGCAAAACTTCGCAAGCTGGTTTTCGTTTAACAACTTAGGTATATGCAGATAATTCTGTGTATAGAATAGTGAGGTATATTGCTCCAGACATCATTGTCTCTTTTAATTTTTTATTTCTCTCAACATCGCTCTACTAGAAGCTCTGATTACAGAAAAATTTAGGTAATAAATACTTCCAAAGTGAATAACTTCATCAGTTCGACCATTGCTAGATACACTACAAAAGTTCTTGTCGGTTGATCTAGTTAATAGCTTGAGCAACACAAGAAACGTCTCTGCTACTGTAGGTACACTATCTGTTTTTGTTCGAAATGATCGCGTATCGCAATAAAAAAAACTAATTATTGTAATGTCTTGCCAAGCATGAGTTACGACAGGTTATCTTGAAGTTTCATCTAAACGTCTGTTTTTCCAACTCCACGGAAGTTACCGATCTACAAATAAATTATTGTATTGTATTAATGTTTGCTAAACAAATAACAAATAATATAGCTCGCGATGCTCGAGATACAATGAGCTACAAATCACCTCAGCTCACAATAGAGCTGCACCCCGCATCGACTCGATACTATCGATAATTGCGAGATACCCTCGAGTCTATAATTAGAGATGCTCCACAAACATCTGCTATCGACGATGTAAATAATTATGTACCTAGCCGTTACAAACCTATGTTTACGAAATTTTATGTGGAGGCACTTATTGTAACTATTATCAGATTATACATCTTTAATAATTTTACAAAAGCTTAACAGCTTAACAGTTTACGTATAGTCTAGTGTCATGACAGAATCATTTTACAATAGTTTTACTTAATTTAGTACTTTTCGGAATGATTATAACATACTCTTTGAAACAATTCCTATAGTACAAACAAGCTTTTCTTAATGTAAGTGATCCTTAATTAATAATGCATAAAGTTAACGGATGATTTAGAATTCCAAATCACACGCTGACTCTTTACGACCGTGACACATGCCCATTAAGCTTTGATGAAAAGACAATAAAACCTGTTAAAGTAACACCTCTCTGCTCACACCATAACAGTAAAACAAAAGTCACACCCACGCCAGAAATAGAAAGTGCAACTCAATCTAGAACACAATTGTCTGATAAACCACGAGAGTGAGTAACTACAGCCAACACAATAGTCGAGGTAATGGAACATTGAGTGGTTGGCAAGCATGATGGCAAGGCGAGGAATGCAAAAACTAGTCATCAAGTCGTACGTCAAAATCCAGTGAATATTTTGCAGTGACTAGATGGATAATGCCAAATTACAGACTAGAGAAATAGGGACAGTCTGCTTTTGAATTGAAAGTAGGTGATGTAATAAATGGGTCTTGTAAAAAATTCTAAGGACTGATTTGAAAGGGCTAAGTGAGACATACAGCTGGTGGTGTATGTGTTTCATGGTATCAATAAAAACAAAAAATAGTTATACTACAGTTCGAAGTTAATATAATAGTTACTGTGTAGAATAATTTAGAAATCATCACAATAAATCAGCGTTGGAAACTCGGTAGCATGCTTCTAATACTCCATAAAAAGGGGAAAGAAAACTTATTCAATTATAAGATAAATCACACAGAGCGGGGCCGGTACAATGCGATCATAATCGTCGCAGATTCCGGAGCGGGTAACGACGGCAAGTAATGACGAAGGGCGCGGTGCGGTAGTGAGCATGGCCAATAATAAATAATAGCGGAATGACGGAACGTAACCGATTGATCGAGATTCCTAGAGGAATGAACACAGATTCATAATGAACCTGAGAGTTTGATTGCTTTGAGATACAGGATCTTCTATGTAGGTAAACGTGTATGCTAGATGGTAGTTATTTATGAAATAAACAACTTTTGTTATCGTTGTTGAAATATCTTTTATGGTTGAGTAGCTAACGAGGTAAAACGTAGATTTAACAAGAGGAGTATAAATAATTCAGGCTTTGACCTAAACCTAACAAAAATTTTAAAGATCATGTTCTAATTAATTAGGATCCCTGGTTATTTGCTCCTATGGAATTGCACGAGTCTACGCCGAGAGACTCGTGAAATACTACACGTGTGCATTATTAAACACTCAGCTGCTTGTCTGAGATTAATGAATTATCGTCTCTGAACATACCATGTTATTAATAACTGATATCCTACCTAGATACTTATTTAGACTCAACACGCAAGTCATACCCACGCCACATTCACGCACGATGCTCAGTGATGTATTAAATATTTTATTTATATTAAAACTATTATAATTCCATTAAAACGTAGAGAAAGCAAAGCATAGTGCAAAAACAATTGAACGTATAAATCTCGTATCTTAACTGCACAATAGCGCAGAGTGAGGTAACCGCATGGATTGAGTCGGATCCACTGCGGCGCGGCGGACGTAATGACAGGCTGTGAGTGATGGCGCTCGGTAGGCCAGCGGCGGGTAGGCAGGCTTCAAGGCTTGACGACTGCTATATTTTATGGGCACGCCAACATAGCAACAATAGAAGAAAACAAAACCACAACACTTGAAATGAAATAAAAATAATATTTGCCAATCGTCGATATTGACTCAAAAAAACGATCATCGTTTTGGTCATAAAAGTGGAAATTTAATTTTTTATTTAGCAATAATGCCAAATCACGTCAAACTTTTCTACGTCGTCTACGTCATATAATTCTCATTAAAACCTTCCAATCTCTCTAGCAGCAAAATGTCGGCGACCGCAACACGACACGTAAAGTCGTCCAATTCGGCGAACATCCTTATGTGCAAACAATGGTGGAAAGTGTGCTGGATGTACGGTGACCAAGAGAAGTACTACAGGCAGCTCTATGGAAAAAGGAAACTCAACAACTTAAACACAACGTTCTTAAACTTTAATGACACAGACACCAAAAGACCTGGCGCACAAATAACAGAACTCACGGATGATTTCTTCGAAGATAATTGCTCACAAATCGAACCAGCACCAGACGAAGCAGATATTCCTACTGATCTACCATTAAGAACTGAACCCGAAGCTACTTACGGCTTTGATTACCAAACAACGTGGCAGAAAGACCAAAGAAGACAACCCATACAACAAAGTTACGATGAATACATGAACACAACAGACTTAGACAAAATATTTAATACAAATCTCAATGCAGATAATATTAAGAGTATGTTAGAAAACGGTCTACCTCAAAGATCAAAAATTATAGATGCGAAGGAAGAAGTGGTGAGAAATGGGACCACGGTAGGGAAAAATACTAGAACAGTATGTAGGACGAAAAAGGGGGCTTTAGTTACTGAGGAAACTGAGATTTCGACTGATGGAAGGACTCTGGCGAATTTAAGGTTTCAGAGGTCCACGGTAAAGACTGGTCCCAACCGAGTTAAGGAAGTGCTTCAGCCCGTGAAGGAGGACAGAGTGTTGGATGAGTGTTCTCGGAGGAAGTGCATCGGAGACCAGCTGACCACCACCACCACCACGCTGGTGACAGTGACGCAGACCTCCATGACTTCGTGCAATGAGTAAGTAATAAATTTTAAGTATTACAGAATTCATCGAGAACTTTTATGTAATTTTTAGAAATTGTATGCTTACACCCGTAAGCATACAATTTCTAAAAATTACATAAAAGTTCTAGTACTACTCATTTTTTTAGAAGTTGCCAATTTCTGTGTTTACTAAAAATAAGTTAAATTCATCAAGGCACGTAGCAACGTCTGAACCGAACCCCTCTATTGATAATTTAAAAAATAACCTTCATACATCCCTTTAAACCACAAACACCACACAATAGAGTACAATTTCCCTTGGCATCCTGTTTGCCACAAAGCCCCGCACAGCACTGTAGGCGGCGCAGGCGCAGCCGCACGCAGTTCCGGTAATGACGTTATACGGGAATCAGGCATGATTGCGGTGTCGTGGTTTTGGAACATGGCCCGGCGATGTGACTTCAACGGTTTTAGACCAATAATTGTGGCAAGTGACATTGATTTTGAAATAAAAGGCAAAGAAAATGATTGATTCATCATTAAAACTGAAATAAAAAAATAACTCAGAGCTTTTTTATAAGACTAATATTTTTCCAAGCCGCTGATGACACGTTGAAATAATAATGCAGTAAATACGTTATATGACATGTTTCTAATTTATACTTCCAGTTTTGTATTTTTGTTTTACCTATTTACCTTATCTACCAATCAACAAAAAAATGTCATAAAAACTCATCAAAGAATGCATTATTTACCTTCTCATACTATAACTCCACAAAGTAAAAGCCAATAAAAATGCCGCCATCTTGAAATTGACAGCCCGCCATAAAATGAGTTACCACGTAAAAAAAGATAATTCCATTCAATAAAACAGTAGATTGATATCGTACGATTTATTGCGGCGCGGGAGCGATTTGAAACGAACAATGTAATCCGATGCCCCTTAATGCGTACAGTTTAACTACCATGTTACAGTGTTGTCGTGTAATCGATGTGAAAAACCTTGAAATCCAATTTAAGGCGCTCTTTATAGTTTCCTTTTATGAATATTGTAAAACACTTGACTTCTTAGACCTTATATTGACCCTGATTATAAAAGATTAAGCTGTAAACTGCTTACATATTACACCAACTTGCAATATTAATCAAAATATTTCACAATAAAATGTTGCGAATCGGGATGTACGTTGATTTAAAAAAATAGACACACAGACATAAAAAAGAAGAACACTTGTATAAAAACTCATGCACAGTAAAAGAAACCAAAAAAAAATTAACAGCTTTTAAAACTGTCTAAAAGAGCCACTTAATCTGGCAACCCGGCAGACTATGCACCGCCTTTGCTTGCGCGCCAAAAAATGTAAATCAAAAAGCAACATGGCGGTGCACGGGCGATGTTATCTTTGAGCTACCGTTTACAACGGCCCTCGTGTCCCTTGGTCATGTACCGACGACATGCAGTGATCGATGACTCCATTTTAAAAGTTTTAAAAAAATGTTGTCATCTTATTCTGTAGTTTAATTCTTAATTCACACTTAATTTGATAAGCTAATCAGCGAGTTTGTAAAAGAAGATATTGCTAATGAATTTCGCGTCGGCAGAAATGTTCGGTGCAATCCCTGTTATCTTGTTCACACTGTTCGTCTTAATAAAGAAAACAAAACATGACAACTTTGAGATAAAATCTGGAATGAGGAAGATACTGCAGTAAACACTACTTACGGTGCTAAAGGTAGTACTTACGGAAGAGCTAGTGTTGCTACTGCTTGCAATTTTCTTTTACACCATAGCGAAAATTGACTTTGTGATGAGATTACGATCGTTAAAAATGCCGCGAAAGTGCCAGTCAGCCTTGCTCATGAAGAGTTTCTATGTAACAATATTAAGAACAAGCAAAAGCACCGTTTAATTTATTTATTGTTATTATTTGTTGTATTAGTGGTATCAGAAACACACTGTGAAAATTTCAACTCACCTATAACAGTTTACGAGTCAGACCAAAAAACGGAGAAGCAGTTTGGGCTTAGTGATAGTGCCCTGTATTTTTTTTTTGTCTACGGAAGATGACACGTCGCGATATATATCTTTCAAATCGGGATTAAAATGATAAACGATGCTAATAATAAATAAATACGACCCTACAATAAAACCACAGATACCGCTTTCCGCTATAATAAGGCTTCTTACAACATCCTTCCTTAATGAATCACGAACGTTGTTAATATCAGAGATACTTATTTAATTGCTCATGTTAGAAATCAAGTTTCTAAGTAGATCTGTAATGTACGGAAATCATACAGTATAACGGATACTTATCATGTCTATGCACTTTAGATTACAGGTTGAATCTTAAGATATGCTGCACTGCAATACTTCATGTTGTCACGTACGAACTGACAGATTTGAAGCAAAGCTGTCCAAGTCACGCTTCTTTTGACAGTAGGAGAAATCCTATGATATAGAGACAGGGTGTCAGTACTAGGCCATCGTCAGTATAAACTAGTTGGTTCGAGTTAACAACAACAACCGTTCTACGTAAACCGTTTCGTTTTTAAACGATCTTAATAGTGTGCGTGCCACACACGATAGTAATTTAATTTTGACTGAATGACTGCCATCATTGAGCCCTAAGCGTGCTATAGATGTTGCAAATTCCTCCCCTAAAATCATGCCCCAGCTGGTGGACATAGACTACATCCATGAATCGGAAGTTCGTGGGGTTATGGCTCGACTTTCCCCAAAATCGACGCAAGGGCCGGATGGAATACCACAATATTTAGTAAAGGACGGTTGCGATATTTTCAAAATGCCCCTTCAATTTATTTTTAATCTGTCAATTAAAACAAACACATATCCAACGGAGTGGAAAACTTCTAAAGTACTGCCGGTACATAAGGCTGGTCCAAAAAGTGATATAAAAAACTATAGGCCGATTGCTGTTTTGTCCATATTTGGCAAGGTATTTGAATCGGTACTGTACAAGAAAATATTCAAGCAATTACATCGGTGGTTTGCAGAAGAGCAACACGGATTTCTTCCAAGTCGCTCAACTACATCTAACCTCCTTAACATTACAACACTTCTCGCTAATAATATGAATGACAAAAAACAGATCGATGTGGCCTACTTCGATTTTCAGAAGGCTTTTGACCGTGTAGACAATGACGTACTATTAGGGAAACTGGCTTTGGCTGGTTTCTCTGTGTCATTGCTAAGATTATTTGCCAACTACCTGCATGGTCGAAAGCAATATGTCACATTTGAAGGTGCCGACTCAGAGCCATACTTTGTTACTTCTGGCATCGGACAGGGAACAAACCTCGGGCCTTTGCTCTTCTTAATTGTAGTGAATGACCTACCTGCACATGTAGAACACTCAACAGTGTTGATGTACGCTGATGACGTCAAAGTGGCTCTTCTGATAGGTGACCCTAGTGACACACACACACTCCAGCTAGACATTGACCATATTTACGAGTGGAGCTTAAAAAACAATCTTGCTCTTAATGGCTGTAAATGTGCAGTTATGACATATTCGAAGGCCGCACATCCCATACACAACACCTACACTCTGAATAATGAGCCCTTGCAACGTGTTTCAGCCGTACGCGATCTAGGTACTACTTTTGATCCACACCTTTCCTTTAACCAGCACATCATACAAACCTGTAACAAATCTCGCAAGAATTTGGGTTTTGTGTTGCGCCAGGCAAAAATTTTCCACAATCGACAAGCCATAACCATATTGTACAATTCTTACATTCGTAGTTTGCTTGAAACTAATTGTGCAATTTGGAACCCACATGAAAAATGCTACACGCTGGGTATTGAACGAGTGCAGAAGTCTTTTATCCGCTACCTCTATCTAAAATTATACGGTTATTACCCATATATGTACCCAACACCATTTGTGCTTGGTATGGTCTCTTACAACAGCTTAGAGGTAAGAAGAAACTTATTTCTGGTTAAGTATGTCATCCGCCTAATTCGTGGTTCCCATTTTAACTCTTCGTTGCTTGAGTACATTTCCTTTGTCATTCCTCCCCCCATCAGGCATACACTACGTCCCCGTCAACGTCCTCTATTTTCCATACCACGGGCTTGTACCACAGCCTGCAGAACCAGTCCAGTGTATCTAGCTCTTACCCATATTAACAATATCTTACTGTCCCACGCAACCATTGACATCTTCGCAAGTGCTGAAACTGAACTTCTCAATGCTGCAACTCGTTACCTTGAGTCCATTACTACTCATAGCACAATATCTTAAGGTCAATGACAGATTGTGACATATTAGGTAGGTACTAGTATAAGTTTTAATTTTGCATAATTATATTTGATTATTATTGTACAAAATTATTATTCTTTTTATTGTAATTTCTTGTAACATTTAATTATTATTATTATATTATTATTATTTTTACATTTTTTTCTGACATTTAATTTTTTACTTGATTTTTATTATTTTTTTGACATTGTTATTCCTACTGTAATTTAAGTTTATTTTTGATTATTATTTTTATTTTATTATTATTTAGTCTCAATATTTTTTATCTTTATGTGCCTATAATTTATATGTGTGGTGTTAGCTGTTAGTATGAATTGGCAATAAATAAATAAATAAATAAAAAAAAAAAAATTTTACTAGTTATTTCTAAAACCATATTATGTTTATTGGGGCATCAAACCTGTATAATGGGAACTTGATGAAACGCCGATATCGAATCTTATATGCTGAATTCAAAATTTTTGTGTTGACAAATAAGAGTTTACATAATATATTTCTAGGAGGTATTCGGCGGCATCAAAGCAAGAATGATAAGAATAAGGAACAAACGTACGTTAAACCTACGTTCTTAGGTTTATGTTCCTTAGCAGGCTATAAACCGTAACTGTGCTGTGGTGCGGTTCGACACTTTGTGCTTGCACCGCGGATACACAGGCGCGCGGCGGCTGCAATAAATAAAGACATACTGCTGTTGTAACATGAAAGACAAGATGTGCAAGACAATTCAAAAGTACCTGTAAATGGTTTATTTGAATAAAATAGTTTTGAGTTTGAGTTCTTCATCCTAAATCTTTTCGGAGAAATTCTTTATACATAATCGTGATGCCGTTATGTGAAATAAACTAATTGTAAACAGAAATACTTACGAAGTACCAATAACCATTTGAGTTTCAAGATTTCAAATTACGACGTATTTAACCCCACTAACCATAGTCATTTATTGGGCATCGAAGATTTGTGCTTGTAACTTAAAAGATAGTGCTATATACTACTAAATCAATAAATAATCTACATTTACATTATGCATGGAATTTCTAATGTAACTGCAATAGACATTAAAAAGGTAATAATTGTGTATAAATCTTAGGTTATTCTCATCGGCGGCGGGGGTCCGAGTGACGCGTTGTTCGTTAGTGAGTTACGTCTCCTAGCTTTTGAATAGTAATGGGATTCGATGATGCAATGCTGCGGTGGTGCTCCGGGCACTTTTGAATAAGGGACTTGGAAATCTAATGAAGTTCCTTTCTTCGGTGTGGTGGTTGAAACCAATGCCACGTTGGGAATTTGCCTTCTGTGATCTCCTTAGTTTTCTTCTCTTTTATTGTTGCCTATTTAATTCGACAAAAAACCATCTCTATTGCAGAGTAAAAGGTATATTGACCAAACAACTTGTGAGCACAGATACAGTATAGTATTATTTTAAAAAAACCTGCTGTTCTACATTTTTGAATCTTGAACCATTATTGTAGATACTGGCCGATTGTGAAGAAAAAAAATCAACTCTTTTGTGGAAAATATTCAACTTTTTGTATAAAAATTTCGACTTTTTTGGTTAAAAATGTACTGAATTTGAGTCTCTCTCTCTCTCTCTCTCTCTGTACTTATGTTCCATACATATATTATGTCCATACCCTCTAAGCCCCATTTGACACGAGCTTTATAACATGTTTCTATATCGATTACAACTTGACACGATATTATAATGAAGGTACTCAAGTAACTGTACCAACTGCTTCCTTATCAATAATGAGGAAGTTCCGAAGCGAGCGCGGTTTATCAATCAACGGTAATCTGACTTAATTATCTAGTTAATGATTTAACTAAGCTGCGTATTCTTGACATATTATAGCGGATGTTAGGGGCTGATATGAGACACCGTCCAATTTCAATCTGCGAAGGAATCTGACGTAATATGTGCAGGGATGTCGAATATTTGATGACAGGACGCGGGAGTCCGGAGGTATCAAACATGAGGCAAATTACCGAGGGCTTTGTAGATCTTCGTAGATCAGTATGATAAGAAACTATTAAGACATTGCAGAATTTATTAGTAGTCCAATTTTCTGTTATTCGGTTAATCTGTAACAGTTGAGTGTCTATTGGCGGAATAAACGTCACTTAAATTTAAGACGCTCTCAAATCTATTGCTGTCTTTGTCACTCTTAAGGGATAAAGTAAGGACAGCAACCGATTTGAGAGCGTCTTAAAGTTAAGTGACGTTTAGGTATTCGGGGTGTATCAAACTCAAACTCAAAACTCAAAAACTATTTTATTCAAATAAACCATTTTCTACTTTTGAATCGTCAAGGTGTCAGTCTGCCAGAAAAATGAAGCTATTCACAATTCCAGTACTTACATCTTTCTTCACGATCTTCTCCAAAAGTCAGTGACCCTCTAATTTCAGCACTATCGGTATGAATATCATAACAATATATCGTTCCGTGCTTCGCCGCAATAAATCCGACCAGCGCACGCGCATGATTTAGTGCGCGCAGCTCCAAGGAAATTGGAAATCTGCTACGCTAGCCATTAATTAATACGCATAGATATTATAATAACCGTCGTATTAACACGTAGGGATTAATTGAATCGAGATATAAATTGACGATCGCCAATTGGACGGTTTGTCATGCACGCGATTGTTAAAGTTCGTTGGCTGAAGACATTCCATGTTCTAAACTTTAAAGAAAACTTTAAAATGTTATTTTGGAAGATGTAAAAAAATCTTTAGGTGGGCATTAAACTTTACCCAAAGAAGATCAAGTATTATTATTCATTAATGGAAAATAAGGCTTAAAAAGCTAAGCTTTTGTAAAGAATGCAAAACATTATGCAGGTGTCGCAAATATCCTCAATCAATTGAAGCCGCTAGAAACTTGAATCGGCAGGATGTAGTGAAAGCTGTTTTGAGACTCCACAATAGGTGTCGGCCGAGGATGTACTTAACGAACATATCTGCATAGCTTTTTACCTGGAGATTATGGAGATAAGAACATTAAGTTAAGCACTAAGCATTACAAACCGGATATCTATAAAGATTACTGTTATTCATAATACTTAGTTATAGATAGTCAATGACAAGTTTGTGTCAACTCTGTTGCAAACTATCTATTTTAGTCCTTGTCAGGAACATGCAACTTCGGATTGACGATCTTTAGAAACTAAAGTAAAATTCTTAGTTGGAACCAGCAAAGAATATAATGCCTCATTTAGTTTTTAAAACTTTGTAATAGTGAACGGTATCGTGTCTTTTTCGGTATCATATTCTGCGTGAGTGTCCTAAATGAAGTCAAATACTTACAGAAACAAGAAATTGATGAGTCGTAAAACATTGTCACAATTACAATTCCGTGAGCCAATCATTGAACTAGTCACACTGACTATCCCGATTTCACAACTACACACGAACTCGTCTCGGCTCCCGATGTTTATTCACACATTTTTCTTATCTCGCATCCCACTTACACACGTAATGTTGAAAAGGGAAAGAGATGTAAAGTTTCTCGGTAGCTCGATATGTTTGTGGTGCTCTTGACGTGACGTTGGCTTTACTAATTATTTACCGACAGGTGCTTGTTGGTCAGGAATGGTAAGTGGCAGCTTTTTACCATATTATGATGTAACGATATTATGTTAGGATGGTCGCGTGGCCATTTTATTTCTGATCCGTTAAGATAAAGTGCAGGTGTGATAGCAATTGAGACCTTTAAGGATATAAGTGTCATTGAAATGTGTTTTGTAGAAAGAGTTACGTCTGGAGCTGTTATACATGTATTATCATATTTATCAGTCATTATTACGTTTCTAGTTACTTTGGCATCGGAGACGACTAAGAAAGCTCTGACCAAGTATTAATTACTATCATTGGGTACCACTACCACTTAAAGCGTATCTGCAAGTGCATCTATGCCAGATTCTCAATCTATAAATATCGCGATAATTAGGTACAGTGTAGGGCTGGTCCGAGGTACATGGCGTGGTGGGGCTGGGCTCATTATACCCGTGCTAATGAGTACATAGGCTTCGTTGTGCATGTCCCTACTTATTGTACAACTGCATGGAGAAAGGGCTGAGGTGGTCAAAGTTTTACGTAAGGTAGTAAGTAGTTAAAAGTAATGATACGATCCAATTTGGATGTAAAATTATAGGGTTCCAGTTCGTTGCTTCCAATTCCAAAAGTTAGGTTTGATTCTACTGTGTTTTTTTTAACTGAGTCAATTTTATGTAGATCCTATAAAGTTTAAACGGCGAGCTTGACACACACAATAAGATAATCAGTTAAGATAGTAAGTTTGCTCGATTCGGAAGTAAAGAGCAATACCTAGGTATTTAAATTGATGGTTGATTAACTGAAAACTATAAATATGAAACTCTCGCACTTTTAATACACTGCTCATCGTAATCTTACTTCTTACTATAAATAATAAACAACCTGGTTGTTGCGTTTACATGGTTATGCATACCCATGTTGTTTGTGTATATGAGTTTTCATGTTTGTAAACGCTCTTACAATAAAGATTTTAATGTTATAAATGACCTCTAAAAGATAACCACACTTCATTAGCTTCTAGTAACAGCTAGCAGCTTCCCCAGCTCACTAACTATTGGTTCGAGCCCCGGCTTGGCTCACAACTGCTCGATAATTAGTCGAAACGTGCCTTAGTTTACAATGCACCTGTGGGTACAGATATGGGTGGATTGTTGAGGCGGCTCAGTTTCGATTTACTTCAGATGTTTCGTGTGGATTCAATGTTGAATGATATTTTTTATTAATAAACTAGCTTAAGCCCGCGACTTCGTCCGCGAGGAATAATAGGTCCCGTTCCCGGGGTATGTTCGGGATGAAAACTATCCTATGTCTTTTCTCAGGTCCCAGACTATACCTATGCCATTTTTGTTTCAAATCGGTTCAGTGGTTTAAGCGTGAAGAAGAGACAGAAAGACAGACAGACAGAGTTACTTTCGTATTTATAATATTAGTATAGATTAATCCCGTCGCCATGGTCGCTGCACCACCATTAAGACAAAGTTAAATGCTTCTGCCAAATTTGATTGAAGAAGATAAATAAATAAATAAATATCTGGTGACACTAGACCAACAGGCCCGCCTATGATCTCTCCAAACTACTTGTAAAGTATACAGTAGGCACGGTAACATTATTCCCCCGTATGTTTCCACCCAAATTGGTAACTGCAGTATCCGCAGGCAATAACCAAACAGGATCCAGTATTTACTCGCAGGTCAGTGGAGAGCACAGTATAAATGCGTGTGTTACATTTGTACCTTAGCGGTTAATAATATGCTTTACCATGTAATCATCAACTCCCCAAACTATGTTAGGGTCGGCTTCCAGTCCAGTTTCGCAAGGATCAAATAAATGCATATTAAGTCCTACCTTTCCTTCACAACCCAGTTACGATCTGACAATCAATCTAGCCAAGGAGTATTGTGTTACCCTTTGATTAGACTGATTGTCAGAAGCCAGAGCTCAAAATGACTGTCAAAGATCTACGTTTGACAACTGGGACCAATTTCTCCTCTCTTCAATCCAGAGCTTCACCTAGCATTATATCAGGTCATAGTACAGTCCAAATCTTTACAAAAAACCAAAAAGTTAACAAGTCTACATAACTTACTTCACGTTACGTAAAACTTTGCCGATACAACGTTTTATTCGCTTTTGCATTAGAGTATCCAAAACTGCGGTCTAAATAAATGTCCACTCGACTTTGACAAGCCCTTTACTAAAACTACATCAGCTTAACACGTAAACCATTTTGATTTCTGTCCATCACCCTTACCTCCTGCCTTCAGTTCTTAGGTAAGGCTAGTCACACATACCTACTAATTACGTTCAAATGAACGTGCTTCCATCGAACTAGTAAATCAAAGGAAAGGTACTAATTGACGTGTGCGCGTCGGGACAGTCGCACTTGTGTCCCCCGCCTAATAAGCTATTGAGTCAGACCTAGATAATGTGTAGTTAGGTCCAGATAGGCTGCGTTCCCATGATTAGGAGGACCGTTGGATGTGACCGGGGAAATTCCTTTCTTGAGGAACTGTTACTTTGAAGTCGTTATGTAATGGGTTGTAGATGGAACATTGTGGTGCTTTTAGCCGATAAGAGTCCGGGCAATCTTGGTCTTGCCCGGACGGGAAATTGTTCATGAGGATTTCTCGAACCCCCCACACGCAACGTGTTGTCCAATAGGGAATGACCAGTATTGATCAGACTGAAGTATGGTAATTATGAAGCATATCAGCTGTAAAACTCGGTTTGAAGGCAAACTAAAACGACCAACATTTTTATAAACATCAATTAAATGAAATAAATGAAAACGTTTCACTTGAATTCACAAAAGAGTTTTAAATGATCAAACTTTCATTCAAAACTGGCTGTTGTATCCAAAAATTTTGCAACAAAATTTAGAAATGCCATTTGTGTTTATTTTTATTTATTGTTTTTATTTGTCTAAACAAATAATAGCCTATGTATTATTTTTTATTAAAACAGCCAGTTTTGTATATGTATTAAGATGTGAAAACTCTTTAGTGACAAACTTGTTTATGTCATCTGACAAAGCCTGCATGGTTTACTAATGTTTTGCATAATAACATTTTTTATTACTTAATTGTTAACATGGTTATATAATTGCTCTTTACAACGAACGTTCCTACAAAGTCTTTAGGGCGCTGGCCATATATATCATCCAGTCAGTTTACCATTTAATTTCTACAGAAAATAAATTATTATAACCAGCTTTAGCTTGCAGTGACCGGTCGCGAAAAGGTCGCGAATCGCAAAAAGTTTTGTAAATTATTAAAAAATATTACCACACACTTTGACAATAATTTAACGCAGTTTCAGCCCTAAGGACCACACAACTAACTAAAAAACAAATAAAAAAACCTATGTTGATATAAAACCTAATCACGCAAGACAAATGATCACAATTAAACACCAACAAGGCTAAGATAATGCAATGCTCTCCGCTGGTGGTGATTGAGTGACGTCATTAATCACCCGCCACTCACTGCTGATTAAGTTAAATCGGTTATTAAGATTACTATCTGTAGGAAATTAAAAATGATGAGATACTTGAGCAAGCACGTGGGGCGCATGTCTGTGATTCTGTCTGTCATCAATTTTTAATTTTTAGTTTGTGGCTTGTATTCAATATTTAATCAATGCTGTTTATTTTGTTTTGACTATGTGTACATTTCCGAGGTACGTTATGATCAGTAGATAGTATTAATACTTGTATTCGACTATCATCTTATATTGTATCATTCAGTCTCTTTTACCTCTGTGCAAAATTTAATGAAAATCGATAGATACAGTAATTAGAAAAGAAGACATCAAAATTAGAAAAGGTTTTGTGAAGATTACGGCTCATAAACTAAGAAACGATTCTGTTTTATCTTTATAAGTTTTTGAGAGCTCAGCAAGTTGGGGTCGGCTTCTAGCCTAACCGAATTAAGCTGAGTAACAGTGTTTTACGTAAAGCGACTGTTTTACACAACCCAGTAACTGGGCGACACCAACTCAGCAAATAATTAAATTAAATTTAAACCCATTCAGAAACCTATTTTGAAAACTATTCAGTTAAAATCGTCTGAAATGGAGGTCTCCAAGATTCATTCATTCACTTAAGAAACCTTAACGAAAACGCCACAATGATCATTCTAAGCTTATTCTAAGAATACATTAAACGCAAAACAGCTCATTACAAATTGGTTGTGTTAATAAAACAGCGTCGTATTCTAGAATGTGTGACGAAAAGCGGTAAACTGCGAGATATCCTGCCGCCTCGGTACTTTACCTTCATTCTATGACATTTGTGATTAGTTTCTATAAGTATTCTTAGATTTACTATTATGTTCTTTTTACTGTTGATACCACTAGTATACCTTATCTTTCTATGTATCTATAATATTAAAATCCTAGTTTAAGCTTTAACCTCGGGATATGTTATTGTGTGATGCGACGCGTATAATCCTCTCATTAGACATGAAACCCTAGTCATAATTCACGAGAATATTTTGAATCTGACGAAACAAACAATAATATGCGTGTATATATGCTATTTGAGTGGAAAATAAGTCGAAAGAAAGAGAAAGAAAAAAAAGGTAATGAAAGGAAAATCAATGGAAACTGCTTTATGCTTCGCCTGCTAGGCGTCACATAGCGCCTGGTAGACTAGCAGACGACGCTTTTATTGATCTGGAACTTACGGCACACCTTATATAAATCCTAGTTTGTCCTGCCTTCAAAACTTTATGCTACCTAATTCTTATCTGCTGATGTTTCTACCTTGTTCTTCTGTTAAAGTTTGCAATAGATAACATTAAATCATTCTAGTTTAGCTTCCAAATTGGGGTTCCGTGACTCAAAAATTAAAAGGTAACTTAATGAACCATTTCATTGTTTGTCAATCTGTCTGTCTGTCAAAAGCTACTTGTGTTCTGTGACAGTTTTTTTCTCATAAACGAGTAAAAATACCATTCCCTTAAAGCTTTAAAAATTTAATTTATTTGTCATTGCAATCAAAAGTTACGGTTGCGTATGCATAAGGCATTTGACACTCAATACTCAGTACTCAATATCATAAAGCAATTAATGATTAATTAATACATTATTGGTGTATCTATCTATTTATTCGGTAACAGTAAACCTAAATCAGATAATTATGCAGACTCGGTAGTAATAAAAACCACAACAGCACTACTTCCCATAAATCATGCAATCAAGAAAAAGAATGTGTAATAGCAAAATGAAACCAACCAAAAACCGTAAATGTGTAGTGACACCACAAATTAATAAAATCGAACGCCCCCCGGCGCGAAAACCCGACACGCACCTGACTGCTTTTTACAATTCCACGTTTTTACGTGTCATAGTTCAAGTTCCATTCTCACGATAACAGGACTAGCTTCCTTAGCAACTATATAGTTGTTTTGTGAGTTAGTTTAAAGGTGGGTATTGACCAGACGTTACGGGGATTAACGTATTACACAGTGTGACAGCAAGCGTTCGTGGGGGTCAGTCAGTACTGGAAAACTAGCGGCTTGTTGTTCGCTGCGAATGCTCCATCCCGCTCACGATTTTTAGGGAATCCTGTAGCTCTACCATTTGTAAATTGTGTGTAATGTTGCACAGCGCCCCTAGCTGCCACAGATAGAATCGACAGAAAAATAACATAAGGAATCAAAATTAAACAATCCCTAAATCCATAGTAGAGTAATTCCAACAACCACTAATTTTATAGTAATATAGTAGAGTAGTTCACTGACAGCCAACCTTTCTATTTAGTCGGATAAGCATAGATATAGAACCATAATAAATTATACGATATAGAATGGGTGCGAGTAGGTTTTGGATAACAACTAATGGTAGGGTACTGAGTTCGAAGCTAGCATGATACACGGAATTTTGATCATGGCGTAATGTAACATGCTCGCAACGAATAGTACTACATTAAGGCCCGACACCGGTCAACACTCACCTTTAGGAAACACTAGAGATCAACTATGACAGATGTAATGTAACTAGTTTCTCAAATTGTCGCAGTTTCACATTCACAAACAGGATCTAATGGAGAACAAAACCAGAAATTACATTTTATTATCTCGAAGAATTTGGAATAAACTGGAATGTGTAACTGTTAGCATTGCATCTAGGAAATTAGCTTGTTTCGGCCACACAAACCAAGCCTACTATAACTCTAAAATGAATAATTAATTATAAATATAACATTACTAGGTATAACTAATACTTAATTTGTTAGGATGGATAGATAGATATTATACTTTAAACTTTCGCGTTGCATAATAATATTTTACTGTTTTACGGGATTTAACGCGCACGTACCTTTTTTTATTATAGATAGATGTTTTTTACTCTTTCATCCAAAACAATTTCAACAATTTTGGTTCGCTGGTAGAAAACATAATTCTGGGTTAAGCTCGCTTTGATTTAGTTGTTTGTGTATGAAAGTTTTATAGGTCAGTAAAAGCACCCTCCAAACCGAAAAAAAAACCTACTATAGGGAACGTCTTTAAAAAAAACGCAAGAATTTCCTGTTTCAAAAGTATAACATTGCTATTCGTCTACGATAGTGTTAATACAGAATATATTTATCACCAGACCAATAAATTCAGAAATCGAACTGTCAATATTTCGCATTTTTTTCTGATACAAATCTAACATTTTAAAACCATCCAAATGTTCAGCAAAATGTTAATTCTCTACATAAATTAAAAACTACAGATAGCTAACGATTGACAAATTATTACTAATAACTTGGTATCGCTGTGAATATATTCCCATATGTACGATATTTAAATGGCGATGGTCCGGAGAGAGTTGAAAGCCACTTTCTATTATATACTCAGATCGAGATACGTAACGCAGCATCTGCTGTTGATCTTATGTACAAGATAAACCCATTTATGGAGCCTATTAGCTGTTTCGAACATGTTTTATGTACAGATTCCTGTTTATCTGGTCGAAAAAAGCTGTGAGATAGCAATTAGGGCTGATTTGGCTAATGAGATAGCGAAAACAACATAACCTTCTATTTGGCAATAGTATGGTTTATCAATCACAGGTCACTTGAGTGAACCACACCATGACCACACCATTAAACAACAAAATCGGCAATGACCATAAGGTTGGATTTCGCGTGGTAGTATGACACTTGACATTAATGACAGCTGTCACATTTGACAGGACCAGAGCTGTGGATGAAGGCTAAGAGAAATAAACGCTATTTACCACAAATTTTGGTTTAGCTATTCGTCTATCATTCTATCAAACTAAGATGGTAAGTCTCCATCTTACCATATTTAGTTTCATAGTTGAGCGACGGAGACAACAATTTTATTTTATTTTATTTATTAAGGACAATAAACAGTTACATGCTAAAAATAACACAAAAAAAAACTTAAAACTAAAATTCTCAAACATGTAACCCACAACATTATCCACGGGTTAACAAAACAAATATACGTGTAACAAACAAAAACAAATATATAAGTGACAAAAGTGAAGGCCGGCGGTAAAAGTACAGATTACAGTGGTTATCCTGTGGCAGAATTATGTACTATGATTAGATTTAGTACTTTTTACTTTTTGTTATTTTCTTTTCTCTCTTTAAAATACTGTTATTAACTATTTATAATATTCATTACTACTCATTATTATTTCTACTTATCAGATAAAATATCTTTAGCCTTTTTTTTAAATAACTGATTAGACAGAGTAAATATGTCCAGCTCCATAAAGTGGGTGTTGTATATATCTACAAGGCGACGAAGAGGTGCGCGTACACCCGCATTAGTCTTGCACATGCCTGTGTGGAACAACTGAGGCACGCGCACCCCACGTTGTATTACAGTTCTAGGGACCCTATAACATAATTGATTAGAGAGCTCCATACAGTCGAATTTATTACTACACAAGCCTTGTAGTGTCATTACACTCAGAAGTAGTCGCCTAGACTCCAAACTCAGAACGCCGAATCGCGATAATAACTGTTTGTATGGAACCTTTGAGTGGCAGCATTTATAGTTCACAGACCGCAAGAACTTTCTCTGAATTATTTCCAAACTAGAGCTATATTTGTTGTAAAAAGGGTTCCAGATCTGGACTGCGTACTCCAGTTGGGACCGTATTAAGGTTTTGTATAATAACAAGAACGTAGAGGGCCGTACAAAATCACCCGATGACCTCATGACGAAGCCGTACATACGAAACGCCTTATTCACTATATTATTCACATGGATGTCAAAATGTAAGCGTGAGTCCAGTGTGATGCCCAGATCTCGGACAGAGTCAACGTTATCTAAACGTGCGCCATTAATAGAGTAACTGAAACTGATTATTTTCTTATTTTTAGTGAATGAGATGGTATGACATTTTGGAAGACTGAGAAAAAGTTTGTTTCTAATACAGTATGCATGAAGTCTATCTAGATCATCTTGCAAGAGTGCGCAATCTTGTATATTCTTGCAAGGTCTAAAGACCTTTATGTCATCTGCATACATTAAAAAATTTGATTTCATAAAGCAATTTTTGATATCGTTAATAAATAGAACGAAAAGAAGAGGGCCCAAAATAGATCCCTGCGGAACTCCAGATTTAACAACTACAGGCTCAGACTCGAAACCATTAACTACTGTTCTTTGGGTTCTGTTAAAAATGTAGGATGTGAACCATCTCAGCAGATTGCCACGAATACCATTAAAGGCTATTTTATCTAAAAGTAAGGAGTGATCCACCTTGTCAAAAGCCTTTTGAAAGTCAGTGTACACAGCGTCGACTTGAACTCTCTGATCCATTTGTTCAAAAAGATGATTTGTAAATGTTAACAAATTTGTAGTGGTTGATCGACGTTTGACAAAACCGTGTTGTTCAGGTATAATAAGTTGATGGATATGAGAATATAAGGCACTGTGGACTAGACTCTCAAAAACTTTGGACAAGGTAGAGAGTATTGAAATGGGGCGATAATTTTCTACGTTACTCTTGTCTCCAGTTTTGTAAACGGGAGTAATAAACGCACGTTTCCAAGTTGTAGGAAAAACACCCTCACGCAAACATCTATTAAAAATTATATGCAAAGCAATACACAAGCCATCGCATGTCCTAATTAAGAAGTTAGGTGGCAACCCATCCGGCCCAGCTCCTTTAGAAGTATCTAAAGATTTTAACTTCTGTCTTATAACTTCTATGGGTAAATAAATGTCAGATATGCAAGTTGAGTTATCTGCAAAGTTATCAGAAGGTTGCCATTTATCAGGGTCAAAAGTGGAGGGCTCGTAGACAGAGGAGAAAAAAGATGAAAACAGATTACATATGTCCGTGGGGTCATCAGAAGTAACATTTCTAAAGTACATACTAGATGGGTAATTAGCTTTTCCCTTTCTTGACGATATGACAATATTGGAGAGTTTAAGCGTTTGCTAATTATCTCGGCTTGAGCTTTTTTTAAAGCAGTATGTTTGGAGTTTCTTGCCGGTTTTTCTCCATACGATAGCAGCTTTGGTGTAATTCTTTCATCTTGTAAATGATTTTCAAGAGTGCCTTTAAATGTTCTAATTGAAATTAATTCAAAATTGATCCATACCCATTTTTTACCCAAAGTCAAACTAAGAAACCACGTTTACTAAACCTTACAATAAATAACCAACAACCACCACATTCCTAACAAATTGAGCTCAACCCTCAACATTAATTTCTCGTCCACATTTGACAAAAAACCGAAGCTACAAGACCCCGTGACCCTCCTATTAACTATAACTAGTTTGTGAGGCCCACCGACTTTTGTTTTACACTTAGGCCGGCTCCACACTTGACGGAAGTTACGCTGGCGATCATCCGCGACGGAAAGCAGGGGAACGCACAAACATTGGGCTACATATAGACAAATATTGGCTGTTTCTTTACACAACGCTCCTTTTCCTCATTTATATTAATGACATAACAAAGGTAACGAATCATAAATGTACACTTTTTGCCGATGACATATCCGTAGTTATGCCTTACGATGATTCAAATAATTTCGAAATAACTAATACAATTGACATTGTTACGAAATGGTTACAACAGAACAACCTCACGGTTAATATCTCCAAGACAAAAATTATACAATTCCGAAATTATAACACAAAAACGCGTGAATTAAAAATAACACATAAAGGGTTAGAAGTTGACGAAGTGCATGATACAAATTTCTTGGGTATAGTACTTGATATGCACTGTAATTGGAAGGCACAAATAAAGAACGTCTGCACTCGAATAAATAGATTTGTATTTGCTCTAAAAAAGATTAGGAAACTAGCTAGTGAAAAGTCTGCTCTAATGGCCTATCATGGCTATGTATGTTCAGTACTTAGATATGGAATTCTAGTTTGGGGTAACTCAACACATATTAATAAGGTATTTATATCACAGAAAAAATGTGTCAGAGCAATATGTGGCGCTGGTCCAATCGATACATGTAAACCTCTTTTTAAAAAACTTAATTTACTTACAGTAACGTCCCTGTATATTTTTGAGATTGCGGTTTTTGTTAAAAAACACCCAGATTTGTTCACAAAAGTCAGTGAAAATAAAAGATTTTTATCAAGAGACCCTACTAAGTTGCAAACACCGGCAACGTCCACCGCATTATATAAGAAAAACTGTGGGTACATAACAATACAAATATATAATAATGTGCCAAAATCAATAAGGGAATTGCCTCTTACCCGTTTTAAATATATTCTTAAGAAATGGCTTATTGAAAAATGTTTTTATTGCATTGCTGAATTTATGACATGTAAAAATTAATACTTTATTATTCTTATTCTTTATTATTATTATTTTTTATTGTAATTATGAATTTTTTGACATGGCAACCAATTTAATTAATAATAATGTAATAATGACTTTTCTGACTGTACCATGTTAATTTATCAAAAATTTTGTATACCGATAATTCGGTGAGACATGCTGAACTTCTGCAATATTTATAAGTAACATCCTGTAACCATGTTTCTGACAAAATAAATTATTCTTATTCTTCTTCTTATTCTTATTCAATAATCATCTTCCGCTATGTGCCGCTCAGTGTCTGGGCGTGTGTTTGATGTAGTATGATTTGCGACTGTAATAGGCCATTGGTTACATAATTATAAACATTTAAGTCATCAAAACAGCTCTCAAAGTACATACAACTCGATTGAATGACACTTTCATGAAATAGGCGCGCTACTTTGAACATCCACCTTAAGTGTATGGTGTCAGGTGCGGACGCATCTGTAGACGTGTAGGCCTTACATGCAAAGAGTTCCGTCGCGAACGATCGACAACGGAATTTTCGTCAAATGTGGCGCCGGCCTTACGCTTGTACAAACTAACCGTTTCTAAGGAGTTATCTGTAAACCGTACCTGTCTAGTTAGCATGCGTGCAGCTCCATTAGGGGGTCTACCTGGTTGAGAAAAATGTATGAAATGGAATCTCTTATGAAGTTATATTTGACGATTTTTAGAAGATAAAACTAGATAGTTATAACCTTGTTGTAAACATGATGTCTGTAGAGTGTAGGGGCACTGAATAATGTATACTTGACCCATAAAGTGCATTTACTCTCCCCTCACACTCATATTGCTATGAGCCCGCAATTTAGAACGACTAGGGAGAGATCTGCAGCAGGACCAAAGGGTTTACGTGGTCGAGGAGCACATTAACACGTCATCAACATTTTAATGTTAAAGTCTATTTTCTTCTTCTTGTCAGCAGGTTGGCTTATTCCACTTATTTACCCTAAAAAATCCAGCTTAAGGAGAGAATTAGACGTCAATTAAAATTATCCAGAAATTCTCTTATTTTTTTTTTCTATATATGCCTCTTGCACGGCATAGATCTTCGAGCATTTAGTACATCTAAACAAGTGGCATTGTAGAAAAGATGGTAGAATAGAACAGAGTATTAAATGTATGGGATTAGTATAAGCTTACGCTAAGCATTGTCATCTACTTTAAGCCTGCCTAGACGTTGTTCGAAAAAAAAGAAACCACACTACACTACTACTGGTTGGTAGGTTAAAGTTTCTATATTTTGACTTAAATGTTTTCAAGGAAAAGCTTCTAACCTATTTAGCTGTAACCAAACACAACAATAATAGGAACTTATAAAAAATGCCGACAAAGTTGTAAAGTTTTCAATTAAGATTCTCTGTCTTAAACTTTATAACATATTAATATACAACAGGTTTACAATCTACCTAGAAAACCCATAAAATTCTATAACATCCCACTCAGCGAGTCAAAGCGGCCGCAGATGAAGCTATCAATAAAATCGGTGTCAATATAAAAACCACGAAATATTCGACAAACGGTAAACGTAGAGCATCCGACTAATAAACACATTTACATGATAACAGAAACGCCACGAATCTTTATGTAAAAATAATGCATATTAAGTGATACTATCACCGTCGTTTTACGGTTTCTGTTTGGTTTAAGCTATATCGCTGTGTTTTTCAATAAACATCATGTAATTTTATATGAACACGGCGTCTAACTGGCGTTTGTATCTCATAACTGTTTTATATGTTCTACTATCGATATGCTGCTTTACGTTTAAGTACCAATTAAATGAATAGAATATAATATGTGAACAAGAATTATTGTATTTTCAAGACAAACGCCTCAACTCATTCAGAAAAGATACCGAACAAATAACCCATAGTTAGAAAAGTCTAGTTTAACTTGCAGTAGTTAATGTCACAAAATCACCGCTTTGTTATGAATGAATAAAAAAATATTCGAGATTAGAATACAAATTACGGCGCCATATTAAAAAACAGGAGATTTATGTAACTTTCGAGTTTTTAATTCTACTTTCTATCGACCTACCAAAGAATAAACATCACATTTTATGTTAGACGCCAGGACATAGACGACTATGTAAATGAGCTCTAATGTTAGTGAACTAGTATTCTAAACTTCGACCTTGGGTAAAATCAGGAAGGCTGCCTGACACGCTTGCCCGAATCACTTGCTCGACTCGCTTGCCTGACGCGCCTGCTCAAGACGCTTGCCCGACCACGCTTGCTCGTCGCGCCTACCTGACAAGTGCTACAATTCATTTCGAATATTCCTTTGCATGATTATTTGGTTGACACTGGTGCCGATTCTCTTGTGCACAAACTAAAGTAAATTTAAGCTAGTGCATCTTTCTCTTTCCATTTCTTAAAGAAAAGGACAGAAGATACATTTTAGTTTAATCCTGTCAAATAGACAGCGCCTGATGAAAATTGACGTATACTTAGACGCCATGTTTTTAAATTGCGTCTAAATTATCTATGGAGTGTCTAAATTTGACAGGACTTAACTAATATTTGATCTTCTGTCCTTTTCTTAATTAAAAGGAAAGAGAAAGATGCACTTAACTTAAATTTACGTTAGGTTGTGCACAAGAGAATCGGCACCATTGACAGCCTCTGTAACCTAGTAGATGAATACTTCATAATTTGACGCACATCATGGTGAATTTATATGTGACAATGCAATGATGATGATAGGTGAATTCCAAACTGAGGATATTGAGCAACATTAGCACAACGTGTATCTATGTGGTCTGTTGTTGTGTTGTAGGTAGGTATATTAATGTTTTATGTGTGAACAGGACAGTGCGTAGGACGCATATACCAAGTCTACTTTTACTTATTTATATAGTTAGCTGAAAAGAGATCATTTGGTTAATTTGAACTTGATATTCTCCGGAATTCCTGGTTCAATTCCGAAAATTCTTTCGATTGTTTAAAATTACATGATCCTTGATTTTTGACTTCCATGTACGCAGTCATAGACAGAATGTAGTCTACATATAAGACATAATGTAGCAAACAAATTCAATCATTTACCCTATAAATTTCGAACGTCCAACACAATGTTAGCTCTAGAACCCACTCTAATGGCAAGTAAACAGTTTTATTCTACAAACTGTAACTCAATTCTGTTCGTAATAGAGGCAAAACAACAGCCTTCTGTTAGCAGATCATTACAGGCGAAGCTCACTACATCGCTCAACAACTAGCACGTGCCAGGTCACAGGTCGAGGAGTAGGCACATGCTTGACTGCCCCAAGATGCGGAGATAGTCATGTTATTGCTAAACCAGGATTTGGTTTTACTGTTTAGCATGGTTTAGATGTCAAACCAGTTTTTTCAATTGTAGGTACACTACGTCACTAGACGTCACGGATATACCTAGTCCAAATCTATGTTTTTCTCTCATCAAGAGACAATTTGTCAATTGTATCGACTTGAGTTTGTTACGGCTGTATTTTGTACTGTCCTGGGTCCTGTAAGAAGCTAGCGCGGTAGGGCCAATTTTCGTTTAAAATAATCAAAAAGTAGGTATATTGACATGCCTTCTAAGACCGTTAAATTTATTATTTCATCTTTTTTTTGGTTCGAGACATGGTTCCTGTATACTGAAGATACTGCTCGTGTATGCTTCGCTAATACATCATTTAATTTCGACATATCTTCGGTTCATTAAACAACGAGAACCTTTTTACTCTGATTTAAGACTCAAGACTTCTAGAGTCACTCAACCACATCTAACAGTCAGTATATCGACGGAAGCTGGCAACATTTTGTTCAATAAACAGTACTTTATGAGGAGTGCCACGATCCCTCCCCTCCTTTACGTTTGATTGAAGTCGCATTCTGACGTCCGGGATCATCCAGCCGTGAAGATATTTTAAGGTTGGGTTTCCAGTCTCACACTTCGAAATGGATTCTTTGTTTCTTTGGTTGAGCGAATGTCAGATGGCCGGGTGTGAGTTGTCCCAAAATATGTATTAAGATTTAGAGATAGGCGAGCATAAACATTTGATTGTTAATTAAAAAAAAAATTCTCTTTAAACATAGTTAATTTTAATTATCGACCCTTAAAAACCCTCTGGACCCAGCCCTATGACCCCCTGTGGGCAGACCCTGTTTGATACATCTCAGCAAATCACCACCTAATTAAATAATCAATAATTTTTGACTGACTAACATTTATGTTATGTTAAATTAATATCGTATTTAAATAACCACAATTAATTCGGAAACATTTTGTAATCCTGTATGGTACATGACCCCACCATAGGAATGTTTATCGACCACAAAAGGTAGTGAGATATTATGGTCATTATTATATATGTAAATTCGATAGTGTAAATATATCACCACAGATGATTAATTTTGATTGGTTATTTTTTGTTAAATCCTTTTTATTATGGTCAAAGTTCTTTCGTATTGAATATTGATTAATAATGTGGCTACTTGATGGAGTTTTTTACTTGTCAAGCTTGTTTAATTGGCAAAAAACAATCTTATATTTTTTTATAACAGTAACAGTATATTTATAATTTGATTTTGTGGACCAATATGGTCATCATCTTTGTATTCTCTCAACTTTTTATCTTTTTAATCATATTTTATTTTTGTATGCTTCTTTTTAGCCCAGTGGGTGGTCCCGTTTTTGTTTATTAATTTATTTTATGTTGTTGGTACTAACTTTTGTCGACAAGAACAATTCTGTGGATTTTAATAATAATTTTATTTAATATTAGAGGTTCAAAAGTAACAAAATGAAATCGTTCGAGATTTCTTTAAGTTTTTACAAGTTATGTACCTATGTCTACAGATATAAGTTTTAGTATGTTGATTCATTAATTACGAGACAATGGTGCCGATTCCCTTGTTCACAAACTTAACTAGATTTAAGAGTACATCTTTCTCTTTCCATGTCATTAAGAAAAAGACAGAAGATAAAATATAAGTTAAGTCCTGTCAAAATTAGACACTACATAGATAATTTAGACGCGAATTAAAACATAGCGACTAAGGCCCGTATTAATAGACGTCACTCAACTCCGAGACGCTCTCAAGTCTCTTGCTGTCCTTATTTTTTCCCTTTAGAATGACAAGGACAGCAAGAGACTTGAGAGCGTCTCGGAGTTGAGTAACATCTATTAATACGGGCCTAAAAATACGTCGATTTACTTCAGACGCTGTCTAATTTGACAGGATTAAAATAAAATGGATCTTCTGTCTTTTTCTTAAGGAAACGAAAGGAGAAAGATACATTTACCTTAAATTTTGTTAAGTGTGTGAACAAGAGAATCAGCACCAATTTCACATTATCTCGGCTTTAGTACATACTAGCTTCTGCCCGCGGCTTCGCTCGCGTTAGAAAGAGACAAAAAGTAGCCTATGTTACTCTCCATCCCTTCAACTATATCCACTTAAAGAATCACGTCAATTCGTCGCTCCGTTTTGCCGTGAAAGAAAGACAAACAGACAGACAGACACACTTTCCCATTTATAATATTAGTATGGATTACTTACATTTTCATCTACTAATGAATAATTATGTGTTGTTTCAGGTGAGTAATCGTTTCAACATTTCAACACTCAAAATTACTACGAACAGCGTAAGTATACAATCTTCAGAAAATATGAATTTTACTTTCGTTAGTGACTACAGCATAAGTTATTTGATCATAAACCATCACAAGCATAAAAACTTAATTTAAATAATGTACAATGCATCTGATTTAAATAAATAAAGTCAAACACTCAAAGAATAAAATTTTCTTTTCCACTCGTAGGTGGACGGCAAATTATTGTTCTTGCAAAACTTTAATTATAAAATTAACATAAGTCTTACTGAATAGTAAACTTATAAACACGAGAAAATGTAATTACGAATGAACACTTTTGCAAATGTAATGAAAATGCGGAAATGTATAACTAATAAAACCATGCAAATGCATTTTATATTAATTACACAATAATATATAATAATAAATCATAAATATCGTGGGACAATTTACACACTGCCTTTTGATCCCAAGCTAAGCAACTATATTAATCAGAAATTATATTCCTACTAGCTTTTGCCCGCGGCATCGCTCGCGTTAAAAAGAGACAAAAAATAGGCTATGTTACTCTCCATCCCTTCAACAATCTCCACTTAAAAAATCACGTCAATTCGTCGCTCCGTTTTGCCGTGAAAGAAAGACAAACATACAGACAGACAGACACACTTTCCCATTTATAATATTAGTATGGATGTATACTAATGAAAAACTTATATATTTATATAATTATGTGTATACTTAGATCGGGACTTTGATGCATAATTTGATGAAATCACGAAAACTTCCCAAATATTTGACTTCGATATCGCTCAGAAAGTTTTCAATATTAACTTTTGTAATCAAAATTTCAGATTACAGGTAGTCGATTAAAAGCAATCATAATTACTTTAATCTTGAAAGTTGTTACGAACACATTCAATCAGATTATTAATCTAATCACAAAAGTAGTTGATTAAGTCCAACTCTGATTACTCTTTATTTATTATTCACATAGTAAATAACAATTTTCGAGGCGAATTAGTAAACTTAGCTAGTAATGGTTTGATTGGTAATTCATATGCGTTACAAGAAATAACAAAGCTTAATAACTAGTGTATTATTAACTATATAATAAAATTATAAATATAATAAATTTATTTTATAATTTTATTATAACTAAATGTTAAAATGATGGTACGTAATATTTACAGTTTCTGTAAATTTCTAAAGAATATCAAAAGTATAAAAAAAAACAAATACAACCGCTTTCAAAAAAAGCAACACCATCTTGATTCCACCTGCAAATCTTCTAAGTCATGACCTCCCATTCTCTACCATCCGAAGTAACAAGTCTGATGAATTTAAATTAATATGCATCCACGCCAGCATTAATATTGATTAGTATAGAATTAGAAATGAAATAAGTTCATATGTCGGCCCTCGAGCTTGATTGATGAACGTGAAAGCGCGTTTCCATTGACACACGACAATGTCGGAACTGGTTTCGATTTCGCAATAAGATTTATGTTCGTATCTTTGAATGACTCGATAAGTCATGCACTATTAAACATAGCTGTAAAGATATCATAAGAGTAGAATTAGATAATTACGGTAATATTGAACAGTATAGTGAATGAGTACCGTATATGAATGGTTAAAACTTTCGCAATCTTGAATGATCATCGACCATAAATTATGGTCGATGATCATTCAAGATTGCGAAAGTAGCATCTATGTACTTTACCTAAATTGAATCTATCGTCGCATTATGGTCCATAATGCGACGATAGATTCAATTTAGGTAAAGTACATAGATGCTACTTTTGAACTTGCAGATATATTTACATCCGTAAAATTCGGTATAGACTCAAAAAACATAAGGGATCTGAAGACACAGTTGCTTAGAGAATTTAATAATATGCATAGCCAAATATTTTTATAGAATAACTTAAAGGGCTAAATATGTATGTACTGCTAAATACGTATGAGACATTATATATTTGTGAAAACTTTTATAAGCAATAATTGTAGTAGTTACTATTTATCCAAAATAAACACGTATCGGCTTTATCGAATCGCCTGATTCAATGGAAACTCGCACTAGCAATGAGTGTAGACGTGCATAGGTAGATATTATTAAAATTGAACATATTCCTATTATTTTTTGTTACAACCATCTGAAATCAATTTATTTTTGTAATTAGAGGAAATGAGAGATAATGAGTGTTTTGAGATCATCACTTTGATTATGGGAGGATATTATTACAGATAAGATTGCACTTATTAATTTGTTCTCGCGTATAATTAGCAGAAAATGAACTAGAACACTTTGATTAATTCGCTGGCATCGTTTCATCATCATTGTGATTCTTTGAGGTCTAAACCTGTACAAGCGCGAGTTCACAAAGGCCACGTATAGTCTAGCTTGTAAGGATTAGTTAAGCATACTTGTATATTTGAGTTTCTTTGTCGCATTAGATATCTCTGTAATGGCAAAGGAAACTGTTTGTGATAAATAAATAAATAAAGGTCTTATTGATTTTGCATAATAATTTCGTAGAATAAAGCGTCTTCATCGTCTCTTTTGCTGTTTCCCAGCTAAATAAGGGTCAACTTCTAATCTAACGATGTAGCCAAATACCAGTGAAATAACTACACTAGTAACAACATACCGTTAGGTTAAACTTTAGAGGGATTGTCAGACTTTGTACTACAAAGTTTGTAGCATCTCTGCCTACTCGTAACAAAAGTCAAAGATCTACAATAACAAGCAGGTCCAAAGGCTTTACGTGCTCTCAAAGCCACGAGAAGTCACTGATTTCAATTAATTTAAAAACTTTAAAAATTTAATAGAAACTAAAATAAAATCCACATCAGTACTTGCCCGGTTTTGCAACCTCATGCATAAGAAACCACGGCTTCTTAACCGTTTGGCCATTATTCTTAAATATCCGTACTTATTACAGACAATAAAAACAAACACACTCGTTACTATCCCAAGACAGATCGCAGGATATCTTTTAAAAAAGGAACAGTTTGTTTCTCCCGACAGAGGGCGCTACGGACTGCGCACGCAACACGCGATCGCGCTTTCATCGCAATTACAGCGTAGCATCATTTAAATGACTACTAACGATCCTTGAATGTTTCATACATTTTAATGAGGAATTTTATTGTGGAAGGATTGAATAGGTGTGTCCGTAGGGATTGATGATGACTGTTTTGTGTTGGGAAAGTTTGGTCTTGAGATTAGTGGTAGGTACTTACAAAAGTAATTGCGGTAAGTACCGGTAGATATCACATTTAGAGAATGTTCAGACCTACATCATATTTATACATCAAATAAAAAAGAAAAGGTTCTAGGGTATATTTTTAGTTTCCTACTAAGCCATCGAAACTTCCCGGTTTAAGACTGGCTTCTGTCGTACGTTTCTGTGCTTTTATGGCGAATCTAATTTGCATGTATAACTAAAACTAATTTGCCTTCTATGCCATTTAATTAAAACCGTTCCAAATATAGTAGCAATCTCATCGTAATGATAACTAATCAATACAAATAAAAAATACAAATAAATAGGATAACAAAAGAGGAAAAAGAAGAAGAAGCTTTTTAACAGAATTGCGGTGATAATAATATAATGCAAATGTGTTTAAAACCTACTACGTACTGTTCCATCTGAAGACATAGTCACTTTTTAGACCAAAAGCAAGTAATTGGCTCTTTACAGCATCTCCACAATCTTGTAACCTGGCAGCTTTATACGACCAAATAGAAACACTAGTATCCAAAACGGTGCGGTGAGGAGTAATCGCTTATTACCGCAGCTCCGCGCTCGCACCCGAGCAGTCAGGGCGGCGCGAGCACCTCTCAATTACCGCATGCCATCGCCTAGGGGTGCGCCTTGAGCATACTCTATGGTGGAACCGGGTTTTAAAGTTAAGCGGTATTTTTTTATACTGCCTTTTACGTAAGGAATGTCGGTCATTTATCAATTTTGTTGTTTTTTTTTTCGTTTTTTGTTTTTTGGGCTGTTAATCTTGGACATCACTAACATTGCAAAAAAGAAAACTGAAGAAACTAGAAAACCATTACAAAGATGACAGGAGAAAAGAAAGAAATAAAAAACATATGATATAGGTAGGTGGATGTTTGCTACTCTTTTACGCAAAAACTACAATGCGGATTTTGACGAAATGTAACAGTGATATAGAGTATATATCAGAATAGCACATAGGCTATCATATAACATCAAGCTATGACCCATGGGAGAGCAGTAACCATAGGCTTAACTTAATGAGTCAGCTAGTATTCAAATAAGTCAATGTTTTTTTTTGAGAAAGCTTGGAGCAATGTTCTCTGTAAGGTTTACCTCTATGAAAAGAGGCTTTTACCCTGCATTGGAACAGTGATAGGCTGGTATTATTATCATCATGTTTGTGTGACGAGGTGCCACAGACACACAAACTGAGTGCACCAACACTTAGGCTCGGACCAAACAACGCGTTTAAATATTTGTCCCTACTCAGAAACTTGAGCCAATACTTCGGAGAAAGTGAAGTACGGCTACTTATGTACAGTTACCATTAAGAAAAATAACTTCTATTGATTGGCTTCTGTTATTTTGGTACGTTATTGCAGTTTATTCACATGGGGTTTTTTAACACGCGAGATTACCTCTCTATAATCCGTATTTTATTCTGAGCTTTGTCGGCTTATGTATTTAAATTAAGATGATTATGAACCCTGGAGGGCACAGTAGGATACGGAATTCATTAGTTAAAGAAAAAAGTACAAGTTAATTACTGGTAAAGCACCGAAGCGCATTGAAATAAAAAAAATATATCATAAAATATAAAGTTATATTCTAGATGACTAGACATAGTAATTATAAGAAGCATTATAGCAACTGGTTTCTTACTTTTCCCATAAGCCATACATGACCTTGTCTCGTTTAACTAAAGCGCAGTCAATAATTTTATTACCATTTTACAGCCCTGGTAATAGTATAATAATTCATGGGTCGGTCGGCTCCACTATTTCATTATGAAGGGAGATTAATTAATAATCACATATATTGCGCTGGCAACCCTGAGGCCGCAACATCCGAACATTACGCCATTTTGTTTTTCACTTTTTTAGGCAGCGGCGTTTTGTGCAGCCTTATCTCGAAGGAGGCTTATAAGTTTGTTATTTCTTTTAATAATATTTTTAATAGCCGATCTCATATCAGATGAAATAGGCATGAAGCTGTTAAGTAACTTATTTTTCTTTGAAGGATTGCACGCAGGCATGCTACTGTGATCGGAGATTATAAAAAGTAATTACATTTTATTTTCGTTGTGATCATCGGTAAGACTACTGTTGAAAACCAATGTTACAAACTCAATGATGCCGATTCTCTTGTACACAAACTAACGTAAATTTAATTTAAGTGCATCTTTCTCTTTCCATTTCTTAAAGAAAAGGACAGAAGATACATTTTAGTTTAATCCTGTCAAATTAGACAGCGCCTGATGAAAATTGACATATATTTAGACGCCATGTTTTTAAATTGCGTCTAAATTATCTATGGAGTATCTAAAGAACAATGAGCGGTTTCGTCCCAAGTGCTGTAACATTTTCCTACCTATATCGTTTGAAAGATCTCAATCAGTGTTATGTTTTTTTGTATGGGCGTAACTCTGTATCTCGTGCAGGGAAACTGTTATAGTGGTTTAATTTATTTGATAAAAATATTGAATAAAACTTAATTAATTAGTATTTCAATGACAAAAGGTTAAAACAAGTGACACAAAAAACCACACTGTCGACCGTGCGCCTACTCTAACTCAACACCCCCTCTCCCACCGTGTACCACACGCTGCCAAATTGTATGCGCAGGAGCAGCGAACGATATTTTATGAGACAGCGCTATACGTTAGAAAGATGATTGCCGGTGCCCGTAGATGCCATTATTTATCTAGCGCTATATGCACAGTCAGTTTTTTGTAGCTGTGCTGTACTCTCGTGTTTTAAATTGTTACTCTGCTGTTTTTTTATTGACGACTTTTATTATTACCTTTAATAATAAAAGTCGTCTTCTGGTGTTTCTACATTTGCAACTATCGACTTCGGCTTGTTATGTGGACTTGATTTGTTATTGATTGGTTTATTACGAATTATGGATCATTTGTGTGTGACCTGCAGTCGGTCTTTGACTCGGCAGCGAGTTCGACATGAAGTTTCAAGAACGATATTAGAAGCAAGACTTGACGTGACTTGTGTTCACATAATGAGTATCATTTGGTACCTTGGCTGGGCTAGATATCAGCCAAGCAAATTGTTACCCGCGACCTTTTTGGAAGATATTATCATAGACAATAACCACTATTAAAAGTACCAGTAAACAATTTGCATATGTTTAAGACATACTCTTACATAAGGGTATTATTTCTTTGTTATTTATGTATTTTAAAATATACAAATACAATTATCAAAATTGTATTATTTTCTTTGTTATTTATACATTATCAACTGTGCGTTTATTAATAACTATCAAAAAATAACTATTACTGCCTGTGATTACTGTACAATTATTATAAATGTAATAATTATACACACACAAAATGTAATAAAGTATGATTAAAGCATTATTTAAAACAAAAACCTTTTTTCACTTGAAGCCCAATAACTTTTGACCTGCATGCAATTACTATAAAAACTTGGTATATTAATCATTAAAAAGCTTAAATGATTATGTTTATACTAGTCGCAACTTGTTACAAGGGTTGGGACGCATCTCATACAATAATGCCCATTGTCCTTTGACAGGACTTAACTAATATTTGATCTTCTGTCCTTTTCTTAATTAAAAGGAAAGAGAAAGATGCACTTAACTTAAATTTACGTTAGTTTGTGCACAAGACAATCGGCACCAATATCTTTATTGCATTCATGTTTACATTAGTTGTTACAATAAAAGTTCCAACATGAAGCCCAGTTAAAGCGCGGCAACATAATAATAATAAATTTAACATAAAAAATAATTAAAATAAATAAATAAGACAGTTTTGTGATTCTAGGTTTGAACTTCAGATTTATGAAATAATGTCTTTCTTAATATCAGTGTTCACGTGTTATTGGCAAAATTGTGGTGTCTTTTCCAAAAAGGCCTTTAATTAAGAGTTGAAGTTTTTATTTTTTATGGAGTGACTGCAAAATAAGAATTTACGCCATTTTTCTTTGCGTAATTTATTCAATTTCAACGGATACAGTCAAAGTATTTAATTGCCATTATAAAAGTCACTTTTGAAAGAGATCTCTATAGTAAAATCAAATAAATAGAAGCATTAGAAGCTTCCTTTAAAACATGACCTACAAAACAAAAACCGGTTATTTAACAAAGTATCTCAGAAACCTCTTCTAAGTGGTTCTAATTATTAAACTCAAACTTGACAGACAAATCCTTTAATGGCCACATTCAGATAAAGTCGTTTCCAAATCTATTGTGACAGTAATGTACGATCACGTGGACCACCATTAGTGTGACGTTTAATGCTGTCAGATTTGACAGATATTTTTTTTTCTGTGCTTTTAGACTTCCGTATTTCAAAAGGAAACCTTATAAAGTCACTTCGACAAAAAAAAAGTAAAAAAGTAATTGGATTTTAAAAAAGAATTGAGAATTACTTAACCTAACCTAACCGTATGTGTGCGATAAAGCACATGAGCTACTTTATAATTTGCAATTTCATATTATGTATCTGATTTTACACAGAAGGAATCGCGAATTTATATTTTATTCGTTTAGTTATTTTATTTTAATACTTACAGCTAAAAACAAACACAACATTTACAAAGGTGTCATACAAAATCAAATAAAAACAAAATAAGTCTATAAGTACCCGATTTTTTTTAAAAAAAAAGTTAAACAAAAACGAAACTTAATAATTTTTTTTTATTTATTCTATTACATATTATTATAAAGCTAAAGAGATTGTTTATTTGGTTAAACGCGCTAATCTCAGGAACTACTGGGCTGATTTGAATTATTATTCTTGTGTTGATAGCCTATAAATAGGCTATATAACATCACGCTACGGCTACAGCGGAGTAAGTAACGGGGTGAAACCGCGGGGAATAGCTAGTTATATTATATTCAGTTAGTACATAGCGGTTATTAAATTAGTGCTCAATGCCCCGGAAGAGGATTAACCCAATATAATATAAAGTTCACAAATGGAACCATAAATTGTAATATTTACACCTTACCAACATAACGACTAGAATAAGTACTAGTTTATGTAAATGTTCGTAAAATCCGCGGCGCGAGCAGTAAAACTTTAATGTTGGTAGTACTGCTACGTCAACCGCTGGGTACCGGCCGCCCTGTTACAGATAAAATATGCATTTATGCGATAAATTGATATTTTACAGTACCTTGGTGACCAGGGGTGGCAGAAAGATAAAAAAAATGTCGAGTTTTTGTAGAACCGGAACCTTACAGTATTAAGGTTGAACCAAAAAAACACTGAAAAATACATTTTACTTGAAAACTTAATTTTTTATTTTCAAATAAATACATATATGCTGTTGTGGGAGACACAACTATACACACTTTATAACAAAATGTCTAAATATAATAAATACTAATATTATAAATGGGAAAGTGTGTCTGTCTGTCTGTCTGTTTGTCTTTCTTTCACGGCAAAACGGAGCGACGGATTGACGTGATTTTTTAAGTGGAGATAGTTGAAGGGATGGCGAGTAACATAGGCTACTTTTTGTCTCTTTCTAACGCGAGCGAAGCCGCGGGCAGAAGCTAGTTACGGTATAAAAAAAGCAATCAAAAACATTTGAGAGAAAGACGGACAGACAGGCAGACGGGTTGTTTGATGGATAACTTCGTTCCGAATTTAAATCTTTATTAAGACTCCTGGCATCCCCTCTAGCTCACTGGCCAGTCAAATCCACACAAAAAATCAATTCTCCACAAAAATCTCACAGTGGTACCCCTACAAGTAACATGACATAAACCGTCTCAGATGCCCCGTAAGGCTTAATCCACACCATTACATTAGTCGCAGCGACGACAGACGCGATCCGACGTGGCTCTTGTGCTCCCGCGCTAATGCGATCAGCGAATTTTAATAAAAATATTGCGTTTCAAAGCTCTTAAGTCGATGACATTGTATTTGCATATATGGTCCTTTATGGTTCAGGGATTATACGGGCCTTGTCGTTAAGGTCCTCGACAATGGTTGTCCGACAATGATGGTTAATTAATATGTCTGTCAAATGTCCGAATGTCGGCTCCGAGTTTTGGTTATATGGATAGTTTTAAAAAGGTGCACCTTATTCATCCTATGAATATTTTTACAGTACTAGATTTTAGGTATATCTTCGCTTTGGGTACTGGAGTTACTTTTGAGAATTTAAAATAACCGGCGCCCTCGAACGTTTCCATCGCTTTGACGGACTTATTCCGCAAAATGTAAAGGTACTAGTTATCGCCCGCGGATTCACCCACGTAGATGAAAATTTCCAAAAATCCTTTCTTAGTGGCTACCTATTCTTCACAAAGAACACACCCTACAAATTTCATGACTCCAGAACCAGCGGTTTAGGTTATGAGTTGATCCGCTCCGTCCCTTGCTCAAAGTTGTAAATATAGCTTTCAATTCTTCCCTAAATAATCCAAAGACAAATCCAGCCTGTTCATCTGCCCATCAACTACACCCTAAGCCAAGGTCCGTAGCCCACAGGGAAAACCCTTACTTAGCACAGTCGTTTAGTTTCAAGTTTTCGTCCTAGCTGGAGAGGCCTAGAGTCACACCTGGTACTCACAGGATAGTTTGGTTAAACAGTAAACAGGCCTTAACCTTTCAACAACCAACCAACAGCCGGCTGTCGGGCTGCTATTGTCTTTATATTATGTCTTAAATCGCGTGTGTTCGAAGGATTAAAGAGCAAAACTACAAGATGTCATATCCAAAAATAAAAAAATGAGGCTCGTCAGTGTGACAGGTGTCAGTTACCGATGCACTACACAACAGCACGTGCTTCACTCTTTATTATAGAGTGAGTTCCTTATCTACTAACCGGGCGCAAGGTGCAATGGCGATGAAGTGAACTGGGTCAGTGCTCTAACGCTTGTAGGGGGTCATATGAGGGAACATTTAATCATAATTGTAAGTTAGTTTGCGGTCAGAATATCGTTAATTTTATATAATTTTTATTTATTTGGTTATATTCCGGGGACTATTAATAATATGATTTATGCATTTTGTGGCAATAACTTCAGAAGTTGCGTGAAAGCGAATAAGCAAACTATAGGGCAAAAAATATTTTAATATTCTACTTGCATAATAAACAATTTCTTTTCAATAGTATAGGATTTTGTGATTAGAGTTTATTAGGGAAATAATTCTTGCGATTCTTCAATTAAAAAAATACCTTAATTCGATTTTAATTTAAACATCTACACTTATCAACATTCAAGCTGCAGCTTAATTAAGCTCTGCTCAGTAAGTTATAGTTTTATCCAAAATTCTATTGAGTGATTTAAAAAACTTCAAATTCTCAATAATTGACCATCCATTCAACTGCCTTAATTACATTAATATTTTATTCGAACCTCCGTCACACATTCCCCAGCCTGGGAACCGAACCTAAGGAAACGGTAGCGACTGAAGTGTTACGAATAGCTCAATCAAACTGATAACATCTCACAAATCCAAAAAAAACTTAATGACAAAAATAAACGTCACACACGACATAATATCTCTCCATCATACTAGAGGAATTAGGCCATCGTCACACCGTGCGACAGCGCGACCACGATCAATAGATAATCGCTCAATCGCAGCCGTGTAAGTAGCCACGATTGACTCGGACAATGTGTAATCGGATGGAACGATGTTATCGATTTAACGATTCCGATGAGCTTTTTAATGACAACTATATTCGGTGCTCGGTTATGTGTTCACTAACGCGTGAGGTATTCAGATCAATATTTGAGATATGCAGATGCCTATCTTTCGCTTCCTACTCTTTGATCACCTTGTGATTGAATTTCAATTTATTTGTCTAATTAAAATCAATGATTCCAGATTTTTCTGTGACGGGACATAATTATACATAAATGGTGACACCTTGCTACAAACTGGTTAATTAATTAATTAATACTTAATTTAGTAGCCAGACGGCCCATAAAAAACACGATAGATGTTCAGGCAGCCTGGCAACAGCAGGATTTGATCTAAAAGCTCTTAACAAAATATTTAATAGACATAAGCCGTTAGTGAAAACCATTAAACTTAAAAGCGATGCATGTCCGTGCAGCAAGCGTATGTTACAGTAGCCAGTACCCGCGGCCACTACTGGATGTTTATAGCCTAGATATTATACGAGTTAATTAATACTTTTATAGCCTATTTATTAAAGACTTGAGAAAATTGCTTTAACATAAAGTTTTCATATTATAATATTTTATGGCAAGAGTTACGCACGGTATAAATGTCGTTATGTCAGTTTTTTCTACTAGAATAGCGACATTAAAACGTGACTTTTTAGTTTCCCAACATATTTTATACACTATTCTTAGAATAAGTTTCTAAAGAGCCGGTAAAAAGCACTCATGCGCAAGTAAATAATATCAATTGTATCTCTTGGTGCGCCAATCAGATTTACAGCACCTAATAGGAAATAAATACATCACACGTATTTATTGCGTACCTACGAAGGCAATATTAAACTTGAATGCATATTTTGTAAACTCCTCAAAACGCTATGTTAAATCTCCGCCCACGTTGCGTAGGCGCGCTGCGCACGGTGCGACTATCTGTCGCACGGAATCGCGACACGACTGCGACTCACTTGATGTATGCGCACGATTCGTCCACCACTCTCCGGGGGTGGGAGGCGGGAGATTAGCTTGAATTTATTATAATTACTTTCTACACTACAAGGGTTTAAATATTATTTCCATCCTGATTATTTCTTAACTCCTATGCCACGGCGTTACTTATGTCATACCAAGATATTCCATTCATATCTAAACACATTTATACTTCGTATTTTTCCGCTGACTTCGTCTGCCGGTAATTGTCCAACTAGCATTCTTTCTATCAGTGATGTTTTTTTCTTGCAATAACCTCCTATGAACAAAATGACAAACTTAACTTACTTATTGTACCTACAAATCTCTACCTATAAGTAAGTATACATAGGGTTTTTTTTTGGTGAGTGGGAAATCATCCAATGACTGCTCCCGTCCTGGGTGCGGCGGGAGGGCGTGTCAGACTTTTACTGACTAAAACCCACTCATGTTCCTTCGATTGCCCTTTATGTTCCAGGGTCACGGTAACTATGACAAACATTCCGCAAACCCCGCAGACAGCGTAAAGCGACTTTGTTTCATACTACGAAATGATTAGTGTACATAATAGTAGGTAAAAATATTCTCAAAATATCACATCCCTTACCCCGAATACCTTAAAAACATCAATACCATCAACCAAATCAATGCTCAACCGCACCAATAACCTAAACCAAAGAGAATTGTATACAATCACTCATTCAATTAAAGCAATTAGTCGCAGAAGGCGGCTCGTCGCCATCAATCAGTCGGTAATGAAGTGTTGTAGGAAGCCTAATGGCTGTTTTCACGCACCATATACAACTCATTCAGTGACTTTATGTGGCAGACATTTTTAAATGAATACGTCAAACTGACGGGGTAAAGAAATCAGTTAAAAGATATGATGAATTCAATGATGTTATAAGTAAAAAAGTGTAGATAGGTTATATGCTGTCAAAAAGTGGCACATTAAAAATTTACCAATTGACAAACATGATACTGAGTATCGCGTTGACATTTGACGTTTCTCTCTTTTTCACTCGCACCACTTTAATCATGTCATCCTACTTTGACGTGTAATGTATGTGTGCGTTAGTGTGCCGTTTTTGAAGATAGAATTTCGTTTGGGTAACCTATTTACTTACCTATAACATCATTGGATGAATTGATAAAGGTTAAAAGTATTACAAAGACCATTAAAAGTTTTCATACTTTTAAAATTACAATTTGTGTTTGAAGGTGAGATTCGAAATGTAACAAAAAATTAATTAAATAATCAGAAAAAAAAAAACTGCAATTTCGGAAGTCGGTGGCTTTGTTTTTATTTCATGTAATTGCCACCAACTTTCGAAATAGCAGTTAGGTTTTCTGACATTTGAACTCATAGTTTATTATTTCTTATTTTTTTTTTTATTGAAATACCCTATGTCACTTTGAGACGAATTCATAGACACCTCATATGTCGAAATCTGTTAAACAATTAGCGCCTTACTAATAATCGCTGCATAAAGTTATGACAGGTTTATACGTCAAAAAATGTATGGTTACACAGGCTTTATTCATTGCATAACTTTACACAGTGATTATTAGTAAGGGCATTAGGTTGTAGCGTGCCATAGAATAAGACATACATACATAAACTTGAATAACATAATCCTCCCTTCGATAGTCGGGTAATAAAACGCATTCTATGAAACATTTGTAGCTTTTACTATATTACATTTAGCAAGGTCACTAAGGCACACCTATATTCTAATCTTTTAATGGTCTTTACATATAAAAGCAGATCAACATAAAACATTAATGCGACGTTTTTATCGGCTTGTTCCGTGTAGTTTTCCACAACTAACTATTCCTAACAGTTTCACTCGTGTCATTTGGCCCTCTCCCGTAGATCGTACTGTGATGCTAACCCTTATGAATCAGACTACCATATACAAAATAATTATGATAATCAGACTGTCAGTTCCAGAGATTAGCCCATCTAAACAAACGTACCCCTTTTCATCTATATTATACTACTAGCTGATCCCGCGGCTTCACCCGCGTAATATCAGGTATTTGGTTATTGCCCTGCTTCTGTGGCTCAATTGCTCAAAGCATGATATTATGTAGCTAATCTATAAACTAAGCGCCTTACTAATAAACGCTGCATAAAGTTATGACAGGTTTATACGTCAAAAAATTTATGGTTACACAGGCTTTATTCATTGCATAACTTTACACAGTGATTATTAGTAAGGGCATATGGCTATAAACTATTTTTTATTGTAAAGTTTTACCACAATATTTGTTTTACCAACCACCCTCAAACACAATAAATAATAACATTAGTGGATTACATAAAATCACACCTAAGTATATTCTAATCTCCTACACATAACATCTACATATTACATTCTACAAGACACGTTTCCTTCCAATCAGCTAACAGTTCACTAACAATCGTAATCAATAGCGACTGCGACCCGGTCGCATCTGTCGCGCGACCATATCGCACGGTCATGTCGCACGCCCGTATCTCTGCGGAGTACATCAAAGTGAATGTTCGCTGTATCTGTACTGTATTTGTCTAGGACGTTGGCACTCAAAGTTTCTAAAAATTAAATTATTTTAAGCAGGAGGTTTTTATCATCTTTAATAACACTATCATCAAAAGAGCCAACGTCTTGCGATGGTAAATAAAATCCTTTTTAGAATAACTAAGACTTTTTTTTGTTTTGGGTGGCAAACCAATTAAAGTGGTTAATGACGCTTTTAGACATTTGCAATCAGAGGCGTTGCAATGCCTTACTTGTCCTCAGGCAAAGACAATTTGCCTACTAATATCCTTTAAAACGGAGCACAATAACTTGGCGACAAAAATGGGTAGTTGTGTATGGGTAGGTGTGGTAACTCGAAGAGAAGACACATTAATTTAAGTATCCGGGTTTGTAAACTCCACAGTTGTCTAAAATGTAGCTTATATAGGGCTATTTCGGGCGAAGATAATAACCGACAACGAACTACCCATTACACACTACATATAATAATATCCCACATCTAATTTATATTAACTACTTAATAACTAATTCGCAAATTTTGAGCACCGTACGATCTAAGCCCGTGCACGCAGCAGACGATGGCGCGATAGCGGCGACTAGTCGCAACTAATGTGACGCTCGACGCGTAATGAATGGCCCTCTTTGGATGGCCGATAGCGACGATCGACGACAAATACTTGCAATATGTGACGCTGGACTGTGTATGTTTGCTTAGATATTTGTCCTACAGAGCTATGGGAAGATATTGTGAGGAACGGTCCTTGTAATGTTATTAATTTTGTTGTTAATTGCTGGAGGAACTGCAATGTTTTCGTTGATCATAATCTATGGTTCTGCCAGGCCAGAGGTATTTAAGCCTAAGCTATGCCTGGATACTTAGATATCATCATGTGTGTCACAGTCACAGCCATTCGTTTTACGAAGCACTGGCTTAAAATGTAAAGTAAATTACGAACTCTGTGACTGCCATTTTCATTACACATAGATTTTAGCGCCTTGTTTTTTCGACAGTTTCTAAAATATACTCCAGTCTAAATAACTGCAACGGGTCCGGATTTATAGCTTCATCCGCTACATCATTTAAGTAAATAGTGGATTATGGTCCATACTTGTTCTCCAATGCAATCCAATATTTTTCGAAAGGAATTTCGCTCGTAATATAAAATCTTCGGTAACCAAGAACCAGCTGATCCACTCCAACATTTTGATATCATTAATACGATTTCCTTCTTCACAACTAACGGTATTGTGCAATCAACGTTTTTACTCAACATTTTATGATGTTATAATAATGTTTTGGGCTTCAGATAAAAATTAACGACATCACTGATTACGTGCAGTGCCATAATAACTTGATATTTTGGAGCAAAAACTTTTGGAGTTCGTATCGCATGTCATACGAGAAAGAAGGACAAAAAAATGACCCTTATGAGAAAAAGGGATAAAAAATATATCAGCAGTGCATTAAGTGAGTGCAGATTTTTATGTAGATAGTTCTTATGGGGAGAAGGTAAGGGTCAGTTTTCTTTGTTTTTGTGTGCAGTCATGTTGGTAATGATTATAAGAATGTGGTAGTACTGATTGCGATTAGCGTTTTTTTTTTATTATTAAAAAACTCTGGAATGCATTTTTATACAATCTAATCAGTCAAACTCTAAATAAAAGGACAAAGGTCCCTTTTTTTCGTGTTGGCTTAAAAACCTCAAGCTCAACCAAAACTTAAAACAAACTGAGGTAGCTTTCAGAGTTCCATCACAATTTTGTCTTCTAATAAATTTCCCATTCTCATCCAATGAAATGAAAGCCTCACCTCATAAAAATCAATAAATAGAGACATGTTAATTAACGAGAATCATGTCAAATCGACACGAGAAGTGGCGTGTCGCCATCTTTCAGACATTAACCTTGATTCCTGCGTGTTTATGTGCTGCCTACGGTGACACGTGCTTCTACGCTATGCGAGACACGTGTAAAGACCAACATGATTAGCTTAATGTATTGACATTTGGGTTGATTGCTAATATTCTGGTCAAACAATCATTTCCCAATACATAAGACATGTCACCTGGTACTCGTTGAAATCTTTTGGTTTTTCTTTTTTAATTTCTTCTTTAAAAGTTCATAGTTAAATGCCTTCCAACAATGAAAAATATGTGAATCTGTTGGTCCTTATCTTTCCCTAGGCAACTCTCGTGACAACAGAGTGGGACAACACTCATTGACGAGTTGTCTCTCGGTCTGAAAACTGACTTTCGGTCGAAATAACACTGTTTTGTTACGCTAATTGGCACTTCTTAAAAATAATAGTTTTAGACCAAACCAGCCAAGGATGATAATGTTAAAGTCGCCTTAAAAGATGACTAGACGAGATTGCAACTCGCTCTCCGCTCTCAAAATAGCCATGCCTTACCTCGGATCCATAAAGCGATACATTATTTTTTCCCGCACCGGTCGGTATGAAGGCTTTCTTAAGAGCCTTATTAAGCGGTATCTCATAAGGGATGTACCATACATCTTCTTATCGAAGACATCAAGGCAGCAATAAATATTGTTCCAACATATAAATTTATAAGCTGAAGATAGGCTTCATTTGACCATATTCTTGTCTGGATAGCGAAAGTTTTGAAAATTTGCGCTGATAAAATGACGGATTGCAAGTGATAGCTTGTTATAACTAGTAGTCTGAGTAATAGCGAAGTATACCATAAAACATCTCTAATGCGATTCAATAATAGTCTTCTATGGTTCAAAATGACTTTTTTGCTTAAGCGGCCTATACACGGCCCTAGAATCAGAGTCATTTCGGGAGATTGATGGGGGGGGGGGGGGTTGAAATTAGCTGCTACTCTGTCTACTCATTACTAACACTCGTTCCTGTCAGTTAGTACGTAGCTTACCGTACAGCAAAGCGCTTCTTAACCCAAGATTCCGTATTCCAGCATTTTTTTTATATTTTCAGCAAGTCCGCCATAGCAGCCGACCACTTCATCTAATTATAATTTTACTTCTAGGAGCCTTTGCAAACCCTTTCTGTAGTTTAGTGGGTTTGCCATGAAAGCTAACACACTAACAGACAAAATATACTTTCTTATAAGAATATTGCTACAGAAGTATGTCCCTAATCCCTTTAATAATAATAATGTCCCCATTCCCACACTCCATTTATATGATTACTAGCTAATAGAGCACAGATAACTCATTACTTATAATCATATTAATTCCCTGCCCTCATACTGGATGGTTATTGAGATTAATCTCATCGTACCTAGTGTCAAGCGATTTTGAACCATAATTTCAGGACGTCTATGTGTTCTGGTTTTGTAATTATGGGAATTAGTTAATCCTTATATGGTGCTGTTAATATGCGAATCATTTTTGTTGTGATCCTATCTCGGTGTTACTAGATGTAGGACAAGATTGCATGGGTACACCCTAGTACTCCATACAAGTGAACTCGGATAATTGTAAGTATAGGAATAGATGCACCAGTACCATACAGGGTTAGTGGCATTGTAGATTAGATGACAGAAAATAATTTGTAAGAGATTGAGGTTACACTAAGGACAGCTTAGTCGCGATTAAAAACAAGACCACTAAAAATGCGTTAATTTACTTCTAGCGATAACTAATTTAACAGGACTAAACTAATTTCACCTTCTGTAATTTTGCTTAGCCAAAATGAGTGCTAAGTAATGTTTAATTATCTCAGCTTTACTAAACGGTAATAACATAATTTTAACTATTATGATTGGTATTCCAAGGCCATGCTATCTCGTTGGACCTTGATCTGACTTTTAACTCGCACAGAATACTGCATTTGCGTTAGGATTTTTAACACAGTTTCAAGTTATCACTTGCCTGCTAATAGTATTTACTAGCTCATAGCAAATCTTCTTATTTAGTATCTTCTAGTTTTGAACCTGACACACACCTACACTATCTGCAGACCCTGTCTCCTAACCGATTAATAATTTCAGTATACTTTCACTTTTATACACACACACAATAGGTAGCTAATGATGGTTGTAAGAAGGGATAAATAAATAAATAAAACAATAAAGAGATTCAGTGACGTAATAATTTTGTTTGACGACATAGCAGTTTTTAATTGATAGAGCATGATTCCCGCATGCTACAAAATCATAAGACAAGGGCAAAAACTTATAGAGAATATAAAATTACAGAAGATTCTTCTCATTCATTAATCAGTTGATTTTCGAATCACTTTTATAATTTTAAATCTTTTAATTATATTCCTACCTGCACCCACAACCACAGATCACTATATATTCAGTGTCCAGTAATTACAAGAATATGTTCAATTATCTGTATCCCTGGTACCCGCGGCACAATTATCGCGTTAATAACTTCATTTGGGTTCGCCTGGCTGTTGTAAAGTATTCAATTTATGATGTAATCAAACTGTTTAATATACGATGCCGATGAAGGTTTTTTTAAGAGTATATGCGTGTACACGGGTTCCCAGGCTCCCTCCAGTTTCGTGGTTATTTAGCTAATATAATTGTGAAATACCCCCTTTCTGGTGTGACCTCACATACTTCGCAATTGTATACCCATATCTAGAAACTGCAGATCCTGATTTTTTTTTTACATAAAGTCAACATCAAATTAAACATTAAGAATAAACAACAAATCCGTAGCTCAAAATCAATGCTTTGTGATTTAAGACGCAATACATGTGACGTCACGAAGTATATGACCCGTCACCTCTTGTCACACAATGTCACACTTCGCTGACCCGCTCCCTTAGCCTGTCATCATCAATTCTGCACGACCCCTTTAGTATAACAAAACTTTTTATATCCACCTAACATGTTTTCTCCATACAAACTCTTTAGCTTTATGGCATTATTATAGATTATTTGTGGCCTACTTCGAAACTAGATCACACATCACAACATCCTACACTGTGTCGTTAATATGCGAGTGATTCAGCCGGCCATCGAACCCCACTCCCTGCACATTCGTTATCTATCTAATGATGACCAGTTCTTAATTTTCTTCGACTTTTATTGAAATTAGCATACAACGACCATTCAGTCTTGGTATGTTGGCGGCGTAGATTGTGACGGTGGCGTCGATGATTTCTTTTGTTTCAAGATTGTTTGGTCTTGAGTTCGATTCTCTAGTAAAGAAAACCGTTTATTTCTCAGTAACTATGCTGGCCTTTTGGATTTGTATAAGGTAATGATGATTGTCATCATCTCAGCCTACAACAGTCCATTACTTGATTTAGGTTTCTCCAATACCTCGCCAATCTTTTCGATTTACTCTCATCATTGAAAATCGTCACTCATCAGTCATCTTATAAAAACTCATGTTTATAAAATTAAGATATACGATCTTTCGAAATCGTACAAGATCTTTTGAATGTAAGACTAAGACTACTAAAATATTGACACGTTTCTCAAGGATCCATTGTGATCCAGAAGATCGATTCAAAGCAAATAATCGTTCATCCGTCATTTCTAGACTTTAGATCTTAAGGTCATAGCTCATTACAGCCACCCGGCAGCCACTCCGCACCGACTCGCCTCCTGCGGCTAGTATTCTTTATATGGACTTGTATGTGCATGCGCTCACTATATCAACTCCGTAGCGTCACCGGATCGCCTCGGTTATAAGGCGAGTCGGTGCGGAGTGGCTGCCGGGTGGTTGTAATGAGCTATGACCTTTAAGTATCTTGCCAATTGGCTGGTGCTCCAACGGTCATCGATAAACATTACTTACCTGCTGAGTCTGCTGACTTAGAATTTTAGAAGAATACTTGACCAAGGGATATGAATGAGTCGGTAAACACAATGCTTTCTGCCTTTTTTTTGCAAGTGGAATATCATCAAATGACTCCTTCCGCTCTGGGCGGAGCGGAAGGGAGTGGTCAGAGTTCTACTGACTAAAACTCACCCATGTTCCTTCTTTATAGCCCTTTGAATCCGGGGTCGCGGTATCTCTTTCGAACACCCCGCATCCAGGGCAGAATACTCTCTGTCTTGGTTCCATATTTCTCGCAAGTCAAGTTGCGACGCTGTTTTACGACGCCTTTCGCTCAAATGCGCCATTTTGACGGCAGTTTATCTCGCGACAATAATGAACTACATTCTCTACAACATTAAAGGGAACTAGTTTTTAACTCTCTCTAATTAAAATTATCAAACTAATGAAGGAAAGTTGTTTTTTTGTTTTTCGCGTTTTATGATTGGAATGTTACGCTACTGCGCCCTGTTTGACGCATTTACATTCTTAATTAAAATACAAATAACCGTAAACACAAATCAATGTAAACTATTTACCATTTCAAGAAAGCTGGTCAAGTGTGAGTTGCCTACTAAGACCACCATTACAATACTTATTATGGTCGACTAAAAACGCAAAAATCGCGCACAAATTACCAAACTTACGAAGATATACAAAAAACTTGATATGTTCTTTTTGCTTGATTTTTATTATTTGTAGCTAGAAATATATGTTTTTTGAACTTTGAAAAAAATAGAGTCCATTGCACCTTTCTCGAACCGGACTCTATGCACATTATTAAAATGCGGTTATTGCAACAATATTAACCAAATAATTAGCAGAAATATTCCCAAGCATCTCCAGAATAAAACAATTAGCAAACCTGATCAAACATAATATAAACCAGTGTAAACAAGTTTCATAGCATGCTAAGTAAACTATAAATAACTATAGCTAACTACAGATAACTATGGTAATTCACTAATCGCCGCTAATTGAGGAGATTAGGATCTTCCGTTACGAACTTCCGCAGATTATCGCGAAGCATCTCACGTGCTTTTGAACCTTAGTGTTGATAACATAGGGTTTACTTTCATTTCCACTAAGTCATCGGTGGATAAGATTACTGGAGATAGATATTTTACATAAACTCTAGACATAATGTGTCAGAATTCTATTTCTAGTGGCCAAATACAACGCTAGATAGGAAATGAAATCTATCCTATGTAATTAATCTGTTATAATATGCATGTCGCAGGCATTTTGTATGCCTGTATGTTTTATACTAGGTGTATTTTTGGTCTTGCACAACCCGCTAGGAGATGATTCTACTCAGAAAAACAAACAACTTTTACCATGGAACCAACGCTGAAATCTCGAAAAAAGCATCAGCTGTTTCATACATTATGGTCGGGAGGGCATTGAACTGTTATTAGAAACAGCTGATATTTTTTTCGCTATTTCAGAGTTGGTTCCATTCCATTATAAAAGTGGTTTGTTTTGGGTAGAATCATCTCCTAGCTGGTTGTGCAAGACCAAAAATACACCTAGTATGTAAAATGTCAGAGCCATCCGACTTGGATAGTTTAGGTTAGAAGGCTAAGGTGGAAGCGGAGTTCTTGCCTTAGCCTTATATAAAATGCTGAGGCGTTATGTAAACGGTGGATTCATACAAAATGCCTACGGCATGCACAATTGCTTATGCTTTGCTTATGTTATGTTTAAGCGTTTACTTAACATGGACTTTGAAAGTATAAAATAAGTATGCATAGATTAAAAACCACAACCAAAATAGATTCAGCTCACAACTTCGCTCGTCTAATCTTACATTACCAAAAACAATTCGGATCAAACAAAACATACAACCCCGCACAATTAGCCTACAAGATATGATCTCAGCTCAGTCAGACTCAGTACTATGAGTAACGTAATCTGTCCGATCTACAAGTAGTTACTCGGCCCAGTCTCCCATCTGTGACAGGTGACGTGATCTCACAGCACACGATTAACTAAACAATAGGGGAAGTAGGCCATGGACCACTGACTAGGACGAACAGTAGGCTCACTGACTTATTTATAGCTTGGCTTGACTAACAAGATTGTTCAAGGTTTACAATCAGCATTTTTTTGTGGCTGACTGTCTTTCTGAAGTTTCTGGTTTTACATAATAAAGTTTTTAAAATGACTTGTAAGAAGCCAATAAAATTCTTTAAATAAGGCTATTTTCCGCCTTGTACAAGCGTGGCGATCGATATTGCAATGGTGCCTTCTCCGCGTGAATTATTTGTACATACAAATCCTTCACGACACCTTAAAAACTTCAAAGTATTTCTTACGTGCCATTGTTGTTTAACAAAAATATCGTCCAGACAAGCACTGCTAGACAAGTGGCAATGTACAATATTACAGTAGATTAAATTGTTAAAGGTTGACATAAGCTTACTCAGCATTGTCAACCGTTGTTCGAAAGAGAAACGACTGACATTTGTCTAGAAGAGCAGTTCAACTTAGCCTACTGTAACAATCCTGCTCTGTGCGGCCACGCAACATGAGCCGAGCCGCCAGGCGGGGCGTGAAGCGTGAAAGTTGGCGTGTCACGTTACAAGCTCTGGTGACGACGCACTGACATATACATTGTTACAGGTTCCACCATGAAGCTCAGGGCAATTAGGTGGGATACAGTACGTTTGGTACAGACAAGAGATGCGATTAAGAATTGTGGGACGATCAGCGTGATAGACAATTTTGGCTTTCAGTTTTGTTAATTAATACTGTGTATTGTGTAATGTTCCTTACTATACTTACTCGTAAAATTGGCGTATTATTATTTTACTCCTAGGCAAAGGCCTGATCGGATACAGAGAAAGGCGCACCACGTTTGCTTGCACACTTCTACTTTTCTTCTTTTGCACTATTTATTTCTTCACCTCTAAATTGGCTTTAATTGGCGTTTTAATGAAAAAAAATAAATTCATTTCACTCTTTTCATATATGAAGAAAATTCCCTAGTCAAATCCGAGATATACATACAAGTAAATATAATTAATATGTAATAATACCAGCCTATAACTGTCCCACTGCAGGGCAAAGGCCTATTCTCATACAGAGAAGGCACGAGCATTGATCACCACGCTTGCTCAAGACGGGTTGGCGATTTCGGACTTATATTAACTACAAGTCCAGGTTTCCTCACGATGTTTTCCTTCACCGATGTCTGTGATGTCTAAGATAAACTTTTAGAAAGTACATATGAATTGAAAAAGTCACATTGGTACTTGCCGGGATTCGAACCCGCAACCTCTTGCATGAGAGGCGGGCGCCTTAACCACTAGGCCATAACGACACTATGTACACAATTAATATGTATAAAAAATAAAATAGGTACCATCAGATTACTGTTACGAATATTTTCAAGAATATTACCATCAGCATTTCATGTAACAAAACAACATACTTTAGAACTAAACTGTTAATTGTAACATAAGTAATCCAAGTTTATCTACACAACGCATCAACCAGCGCGTGACGAACAGACAGACGGACAGACAAGGCGTGAAAGTAACCGCGCGTCACGCAGGTGATGTGACGGTGACGTGACGCGGCTCGGGTGTCACTATTGTGTGCAGAGGGATTAAGTTCTTATTGTTTTGTACGTGAGGTTTAGATTACGTCCTTTTTACGCTTTCTTGAGTAATACAATACTTGTAGTGTTGGTGTATGTGTTTTGTATTAGTATTCGGTTTTTATTTTAAGGCAGTCAATTATTTATGCTGATATTAGAGGTGTGGTTTTCATTTTTTATTGTTATAGTAAAACACTGTCAAGTAAACTTATCATATTTGGATATTTAGTTATTACTTAATAGTTTAATTTATTTTGGCATAGAAACGATTCACCCACAGTCGATTGTTCCATGAACGGTTAGGCAACAGAATCTTTTAACCATTAACTTTTGACCCAAAGAACGTTTGGCCCATGAACTTTTCCTATACACCTGCCACCCTCAACTTTTGTTACCAGGAGAAACTGGTTGTAATCTGGGCTCTAGGGCACCCCGACTCGGATAGGTTAGGTTAGAAGGGGATCGTGGTTATATAAACCGCCCAGAAGTAGGAGCTCCGCGTAGAGGGGCTCCGTCGACCAAGGCCGCCCTCGATCATGCACAACCTCCTTAGTTAAGCACTACGCCTATAGTATGTTAGCAAGAAGTTCATGGGCTAAACGTTCTCTGTCAAAAGATTCTGTGGGGTAAACATTCACTGACGTATCGTTCTGTTGGCGAACAGTTCATGGGCCAAACGTTCTTTGGGTGAAAAGTTAAAGGTTAAAAGATTCTGTTGCCTAACCGTTCATGGAACAATCGACTGTGGGTGAATCGTATCACAATCATTTATTTTACCCTACTTGAAACAAAACTTTGTTAAAATAACAAATTATTTTTATTTTTGCATTTTTCTTTTTTGATTCGAAAGTACGTGTTAGTTCGTTTGTAAAAGGTATTCCCTGGAAATACTGGTGTGATAACAGAACATGCAATTATCATGCAACAACAATGTTATGTAAACCTATAATTGTTGTAAACATTAGCTAGAAGTTCCATTTAGTACTATGATTAGCTAATGTTTATTATTTATTTTTAGCTTTGTTAAAACATTTCATAGATAATAGCTAAAGCCTCACATAGAAGCTAGATTTACTAATCATTGATAATTAACCAAACACGGCATAGCAATGAAATACAATTCATAGAATATTTTTATTTGGCAGAACTAAACTAACCAACTAACTATCTATCTTTTGTCCTTTTCTTAAGAAAATCGAAAGAAATAAATAGAAAGTTAACCTGAATTTTGTTTATTTGTGAAGAAGGGAATCGGCATTAATGTCTTTATATTAGACGTAGTAACTATTTAGTAATCTGTGATATAATATAAGTGTGAATAAAACAGTACGTAATTAGTCTTGATAATCTAAAACAAACGCGGCATAAAATAGTAAAATACGCCTTTAATTTATTTTACCGAACGAAAACAAACGAAAAAATTAGTTCGATAGTTATTGCACGTTTGCTTTTAGAAACATTAACATTAATTATCCCGATGCGTTCGCACATGTCACATGCCAGGAAAGACTCAGAAGACAAATTTAAGAAATCTTTAAAATCTAACTTGACTCATATTATAAAGCTAACTGGATCGTTTGGTTGGACGCGCTAATCTCAAGAAATCCTCGAATTGAAAATGTGTTGGATAGCCCATTTATTGAGGAAAGCTATAGGTTATGTAACATCACGCCACAGCATACGGGAGCAGAGTAGATACAAAACAAGCGGGTGTAACCACGGAGGACGGCCAAGACTTCGTCCGCGTGGAATAACAGTTCCCGTTTCGAAACTATCCTACGTCCTTTTTCGGGTCCCAGACTATATCTGTACCAAATTTCATTAAAATCGGTTCCGTGGTTTAGGCTTAAAGAAGAGACAGATAGACAGACAGAGTTACTTTCGCATTTATAATATTAGTACTGAAGTAAGTTTCAATTTATTCGCTTGTTTTCTGCCTTCCAGTATATAAATTATTATTAACCTTTTTCGCATCGCATTCGTTCTTAATGTTTTAATTACTTTTTTAGTAACTGTCCACATAATCTACCCACATTATGCGGACAAAAACGAGTTTACATTGATTGAAAGATAAAATTATACTTTTAACGCTAAGTGAATATTGTCGTCATCGACGTTAAGTGCACAAAAATGCAAATAATATAATATGCTTTTATTAAATAAATATAAAGCAAATTCGGGTTATTTAGACGTGTCTCAAACCGAAATAGCATAAATAAATTTAAATAAAAAAAAATGAGATGCAGTAACAAAACACGCAAAAAACCTCCTTTTGGCAGGTTAATATAATATATAATTATCTTGGTTTTTCCATGAGTTCTGGTAGAACTAAATTTAAACAATATTAGCACGTTTTTTATCTGAAAATGCTTTATAAGACAAATCAAGAAAAAAAAAGACGGGTTGCAATCCGGGAGTGCCGGCAGAAGTGAAAACTTGATTATAGCTGTCTACTATCCATCCGTCCTACGCTTTTTCGATCAGGTCACGTGTCCTGACGCGAGTTTAAGATTTTATACCCATTACAGAAAAAGTGCTCAACGCCGCTAAAGAAGTTTTCACTTCAAAAAACAAATCACGATTTATTTTAAGCAAAAATTATTAGAAAAGTTTAAGATAAAAAGGCAGATCAAAATTTTACCTGTTCGTAATTATAACATAAACCGATTTTCTATAGTAAAAAACAAGCCGTAAAGCTTCTGTCTCATTTGCACACTATAAAGCCCGCAGGCATGCTCCCAGACTATCGCGTGGCCATCTTGGAATGTGACGTCACATTATTTATGACGCCATCCATCATTTTCGCGGTCACACCTGTTTGTGTCGTTTTCACTGCATAGAGGTAATAAAAAATGGTTTGTTTACAGCTAAATTATTCTTCCATTGAAGGATAAATGAAGAAATTCTTGAATAAAGTGGACAAATGAAATGTTTTACCCGTATTATGTCTATTTCACTCCTGTAGGTTATTATTAGGGTGTAAGAATCTATAATATGGATGTATTTATAAATTATATACTTAAGTATGTTTATTGGTTGTCTGGTTAGCATAGTACAAGCTCTGCTAAGTTTGGGATCAGATGATCGTGTGATTTGTTCAAGGATATTTAATTATTTGTTTATTCATCATCACCATGTTTACTAATAATTCATAATGGTCGTAATAACGTGGCGACCTCTAAGATTCTTCAATGAAATAGCTATATTACACAGAAGAACGTTTTTGCATACCAAGTTTTTCAAAAAGAATCGAAGCACGTTTAAACAAACTGGTTATTCCCTCTATTTTTTATTTAGTACAATTTGTGTCAAATAATTTTACATACATGTATGTATGTAAAATTATTCAACAAAAATAAAATCGTATCGGGGTACCGAAATTTAGGCAAAAAAACCGTTACAGAAAAAAACAGGAAGACATATCGTGGGAATTCCAAAAAGAAAATAATAAGGTACCCCATAGCCTTGGGTTTCGAATAATAGTGTCAAGGTTGGCAGGGTTCGTGGTGCACCCCTCACTCAATAATGCAGGATGCGTGATACCAGTCTGTTACGTCGCTCCTACAATATGGATGCCGTAATGGATACGCTATCTGTATGAGTAAAATTGAGGTGTCTGTCTGTTTGTAATGCCAAAATTTCAGCAGTCTTTATGATAGGGGTTGTGGGTTGACGTACCAAGTACCTATGTAATTTTAATCCATAAGTACTTTCTAAAGTATATATTAGGTATCACAAATGTCAGTAGAGACGTGAAGAAACCTTATACTTACTTACAATAAATATAAGTGTAAGTGAGAAGAGGCATTTGCTCTGCGGTGGACAATAATAGCCTGAAGTTATAATGTTACTTTAATAACAAATAGTATTTTTTTGGTTTATCTGTACCTGATAGAACATCTAAAGTAGCTCAGAAGACTTAAAAATAAAGGAATTACAGACTCTACGACGGAGGAAGCTACATATTATAAATCTTTGGAGGTATGAGGAACAGGGTGTAAAGTCCCTCATCCTCCTTTGAAAAGGGAGGATCCTCCGACCAGACGGGTGTTGTGTCTGGTGGGCTACTGCCCGACGGTTCTAGTCGGGGTTTTTGTACACGTTCTAATGTCGCCGATAACTCACATATCGCGATGCAGGATTGTTAGCTGTAGTTCGCATATTCGGCGATAGATGTCGCCACATCACTCCCCTCCGAGACCGGAGGTCGATACAGGATGAGTCGTCCATACATCTTCTTACGATGCTTGCCGGGCCAGTGGAAGGTTCCAGTGAGTCGGAACCGAGTGCCGCATAGTTCACGGTGAGTCGGAACTGTCTGCGGTGATGCCCCAGTGAGTCGGGGTGATGCTGCATATGATGCTCCAGTGAGTCGGAGTGATGCAGTGCTGCATATAATGCTCCAGTGAGTCGGAGTGATGCAGTGTTGCGTTGTGGCAGGATGCTGCGTCGACCAGGAGAGAAGTGCGTCTCTGCTTGCTGACCGGCCGAAGTGCAGTGGTGCTGTGCCAAAGTCGCTGATGAGGCTGCGGGTGATGACCAGGAATGCGCGTCCGCTGCATGCTAGTGGTCAGGATACCCGATGAAGCCGTGGATGCTGGCTGGCTGTGTGACTCGCTGCTCGAAAGCTCGAGGAAGTGATGCGGCGATGATGATGACGTCACGAAGGCTGCGCTGACGTTCATGCTCGGGGTCACCAGTTTGGAGGTATGAGGAACAGAGTGTAAAGTCCCTCATCCTCCGTTGAAAAGGGAGGATCCTCCGACCAGACGGATGTTATGTCTGGTGGGCTACTGCCCGATGGTTCTAGTCGGGGTTTTTGTACACGTTCTAATGTCGCCGATAACTCAGATATCGCGATGCAGGATTGTTAGCTGTAGTTCGCATATTCGGCGATAGATGTCGCCACAAATCAAAGTTGCTTTCTTCTATCTGTTTGTCGTATCTTAAAGCGTTTTTTATAAATAGTGATTATAAATAATGATTCTAGAGGAAGATTTATATGTATAAAATGCATACATGGTATGGGAAACCGGGATTTTTCACAAAAATTACAATCCATGAGTTTATGTTAGGTCCATAAGCAGAGCCGCGGGCACAACTACTCTATCATATTATAGGCCGTCAATCGATAGTCTTTGATTGTAGCTAAGTCTGTTATAGCTTTGGAAATTTAAAGTTAGTTAATTTGCCGTGAGTACCGTGACAGACTGCTGTCTAATGAACGCTTGGCAAACTGATTAGCTGCGGTAATTAGAATTCTAGTTAAAACTGCTACCGGAAAAATGCCTTTACTACTTGTGAATTGTGATGTTATTTCTTAATGAGTAATGGTGCCTCACACTGCTATACATTTACTCACACATGCGTTAAGAATTGTCACCTTTTTGTAAGTTTGTTTCTGTGTATGTCTGTTGCAAAGTAGCTCTTAAACGATTGAACCGATTTGGAGCCGAATTTTTTAAATTAAAGGTAAATTATCCAGTTCTTTGAAATGTTTCATCAAATCGGTTCAGCCGTTTTTAAGTTATTAACTCTTCTGTTGGATGAGCGATAATTATAACTTCTAGGACTAGATTTTTTCTAATTTTTCATTTACATTTTATGAAAATACTCTACAGTCTACGGTGTATTTCTGTAGTACAACAGCCCCTCTAGACAAGTGGCATTGTAGAATAGATTGTAGATTAGAATAGATTGTCAAATGTATGGGGTTGACATAAGCTTTCGCTAAATAATTTGACATCTCCATACATTTGACAATCTATTTTATTCCACTATCTATTCTACAATGCCACTTGTCTAGGGGCCCTACCATCACCACCAGGGTCAAAGCCAACCTCACCTGCACGTGGTACACCCTGCTGATTCACTGACGAGGCGCTGACGGACCAGGTCTCTTCACAAGGAGGAGAACATCGCAGTCATATTGCATATACTTTTGTTATAAATCTTTCTTCGTTCGAGATAATATTGTAAAATAAACATGGTCGTGGCAGAATTGTGGTGTGTTTTCCACAAAAGCCATTAATAAAGAGTTAAAGTTAAAGTCACTTGTCTAGGGGGGCAGGGCTTATAATATTCTCTTCACCTGAGATGTATTCGAAGTGCAGTGAATCTTTATCATTCATACATTCCTAGTTCCACTAAACGTTGTCATTACGCCACAAATGGCGACGCCGACTGTTATCACTACAAAACAAACTTAATTACTGATAATGTACCATTTCCTTTTAACTGTACCGCTGTTTTCTGCGACAATCTGCTAAACCACTGTATACGTGCACCTTAGTTGAACCTTATTACCGGTTAACAAAGACGAATTTCCCATGATTAGTGACACATTTTTAAATTTGCATCGTGAAGGTGAGAAATGCAGTTTGCGTAGACTGTATTTCTTAGAAATTAAGAGTGGTTTTGCAATGTTTTGTGGACTTTTTTCATTGTTAATAATACATCATTAGAGGTAGTTAATGCGTTTCCCAGCGCTGGTAATAGTTGCGGGTATGATGCAGTCACTTTCTATACTGATCGTGTGCGACCGTTATGTACTTGCAGTTAATATTTTTTCTATGTCTTCCTCACGATGTTCAAGATTCCGCTTATGAACCAATCATTAACCTGCTAAATTAAGTTAGAGAAATTATTATTTAAGTGCATACATTTGTAAGGTTTTGATTGCGTAGCGACCGTTTCGTTTTTAAAAAGTTGTCCTAATTTCGTAGACAGCTATCGTAGAGCTGTGCTACGGCGTAGCTGGCCGCGTAGCACAACACGGGAATACGTAAACTGTTCTAATCCAGAAAATATAGACCAATATTAGTGTTGGCATAAAAGGTTTTTATCTAATTTTTTTAAAGCAACGTTCATTCGGTCCATGCTTGTTTCTGTTGTTTATTAATATTTACCACCTGTATCCTGAACGCAATAAATACCCACCTACTTTAACCCACTAGAGTAGGGCCCCCAGAGAGAAAGTGGCGGGCTTATACACATGTATTAAAAATGTAATAACATTTAGCTTCAATAATAATCTTATGAAATCAGCACTGCATTCCAATATGAATACGTTCTGACAGCAGCTCAACATAAATCGGAATTGCCATATTATAACCAAGACCTCCTACAACCAACAAGTGGTTGGCAATTACAGCTCAATATACACAAGTGGTAACATATCATACGCTTGAAGAGAATTGACTTCGTTAGCGCTCTACATCTCGGTGCAACACTCGAACCAATAAACGTCCAATTTACGACGTCGGCACTATAAATAGTAATTTCGTGATGTTAACTTATAATGCAGGTAATAATTTTAAATCTTTATTGGTGTAATTTGGTTTTAATTAGTTATAAGAAGAAGTGTGTTAATTGCAGTGTGTGTATCTTTGTGAGATAAAGTGTGGTTTACTTAATTTAACGTAAATGTTGTATCCTAGTGCCTAAGCCGCTTTTGTGAGAGGCTGTGGGTTCGAATCTGGGCAAGTGGGCAAGTACCAATGCGACTTATCATTTTATTTGTATTCCTTAAAGTTTAACTTGAAAGATATTGTGAAGAAACCTGGCCTTAATAAATTACTCTAGATCCGAAATCGCCAATCCACCTTAAGCAAGCACTGTTATCAATGCTCGTTGCCTTCTCTGTGTGAGAAAATGCCATGCAGTGGGACACAAAAAAGCATTATTTACTCATTACTACCGACCTGCACAAATCTCGGAATATCCTTTTTTTCTACTATATTATGCATAATACATAATTATAAACCTTCTTTTTAAATCTATTAAACAATAAGAATATCTATTAACCGCATCAAAATCCGTTTTGTAGTTAGAATGATCAAAGCATACCAAGGGACAGAGACAGGCAGTGGATAGCGACTTTGTGTTAGTTACTTTAAGTGGTTTACTTGCGGTGATTTATTTAAATAATTATCTGAAAAAAGCAAAACTCGCCGATACATGAGACATAAACTAAGACATAAGCAATGTGACGAATGTATCTAAGAAAGCAGTGGTGAGTTAATTGTTCCCTCTGACGCGTAGCTCGGCTGACTGGCTGTCGTATGTGCGTGCCTAGGTTGGATCCAAGGTAGGGACAATCAGCGGGCAGATGGGAGCAGGCAAAAACAAATGACGATAGACTTATGATTTAAGTGCGGGGTGGAATAATCACGAGAATAGTCACGAGTTCTATACCCAGCTGTGTTGTGTAAAAACTATCGATAGTATTCTTATTGAGGAGGTCACACAAACAGAAGAATTATCTATTTTAAGACGTTTTTTCAAGAAAATATACTTGTAAATCTTATCGGTACGAAAATATTAAATTCTAATGAATACATTGTCAAGTTTAGAATATAAAGACACACTAAACAGATCCCAGCAAGGGATAATCAAAAGAAAATCCAATAAAACTGCCACTAAAATGAACCACATAACATAAATAGTTATCTCATAATGAATCAGCAAAACCCTAATTAAAAACAAACTAAAACAACTATTCACCGTTACTCCCTTTGTCTTGTAACTAGTTATAACATGTTATTAATATTAAACTTTCGCCCGGCGCCACTCGTGTGAAAGTAACACAAATCTCTTATGTTTTCCGTTATAATTATTGTAACACCTTTGTTTCCGGATATGTAAACAATGGAACCCATTAAAGTAACTGGTTTTATTTTAGTTAATTTCGTGTTACTGGTCGTGCCATGGTTCGTAGTCTACCTAATTTTGTAGATTATTTTAGTAGTTTTCTAATAAAAGGCAGTTTTACTAATGGCTACTTCCTTCCATTTCCATTTGACATAATATAAGCTCTTTAATTAATGTAAAGGAAATTCCAACTCTAGTTGTCAAAGTTTGAAATGGCCGAAAATGGTGTTAAAAAGTCGAAAACCTGTCAAAGTGATTGTGTATATAGGCATAGTTTTAACTAACTTTAATTGCTAGTTAGAGCCTGTAAAATTTATTCAAACTTTTTTAAAGTTTTCCCGTATAAAAGCTTTCAAAATTCGATATTATTAGACAGGTTAAAAAATTGCTTTTTATTATTTAAAATAATGATTATCTTAATATATATAAATCTCGTGTCACAATGTTTGTCCTCAATGGACTCCTAAACCACTTAACCGATTATAATAAAATTCGCACACCATGTGCAGTTCGATCCAACTTGAGAGATAGGATAGTTTAAATCTCAAATTATAGTCGCAATTTTAATTTATTGCTAATTATTTGTCTGTTATTATTTGACAGTCACAATTAATTTATTAGTAGTTGTTGATTTTGGAATGTTTTACATTGGATCTGACAGACGGCGCTACCATCGCAGTGTCAAATTTTAAATAATAATCACTTTCAGATGTCATGAACATAAACAATGATATTAAAAAGGTTCTATAAGAAAATGCGTAGCAGTACTTCTTAACATGTCGGCGCTTCCATCGCAGTGTCAAATTTTAAATAATATTCGAATTTTAATTTTAGTCTGTCCCGACCCGACAGTTAGCGCTGCGATCAAATTAAAAAAAAGTTTTGTTATCATTGTGTTATCTATTATTTTTTTGTTATTATTGTGTTTTTATTGTGTCATCTTATATCTACCCGTGCGAAGCTGGGACGGGCCGCTAGTATTATTATATTTATTGACAACTTAAGATTGAAACTAGAGTGCAAACAGAGGAAGTGGTAACAGTTCCTATTATACTATCGTTTGCCCGCAATATTGTCATCGAGAGAGTCAAAGACCGCTTAATTGTGCTTTCTCGCAAAACTCATAAATAAATCAAGTTTCGACATTTAGTATTTAAGTCAATGAATGAGTGACTCTATATTCAATAACATGAATTGAACATCTAAAAACAACTAAATCACAGTCCTGAATTTATTACCTCATCGCTGTATCTCGGAACCTAGTCCGCGAACAGGAAATAACAGTTTAATAACAGTTCATAATTATTTAATTCGTTTCAATAGTGACCGCGACCGGTTCCTGTTATTACCGCCGCTGTTTACACTACGACACAGAATATGAAACACACCAGAAGGCTAACTATTATAATTCATTAAGTAACGCGCACTGATTTTGAAAGTACAAGAAAATTAACTGTTCTTTATTTATCTCGTTTTTTTTTTTAATTTTTAGGAAAGGTATTGCCTCTTTTTTATGGCACGCATATATTAATGTAAAACTTACTGAATTAATACAAAAAAGACAAACCTTTGTTCACCGAAATAAATACATGTTTTTCAGCACGCATTTTAACTTAGCTATGTAGCGTAGCTTTATGCCTATTGTCGTTTCACAGTTGTGCGACTGTGACAGGTCTAAAAACTATGTAATATTTTTTTATATCGACAACAGTCTGAGGTACAATGCACCTTAATCTGTGAAGATAGTTCCCGAATTTGAAAAACTTTAAAGTAATTTCAAATTCACCAACATTACGTCGCACGGTGGGCTGAAAATCGGCTTTCATAGACTTAGGGATTTCAATTTGCAAGTGCTTGTTTTTATGCCGGATATCGCTTCTATTAGTCATTACTATGTACAAAAATGACACCCGAGTTAATTCTACCCAAAAACGAAGGAAATATATTTTTTTTACGAAAAATTTGTATGAAGCTAGTATGAAAAATCGAATTATCTCCTAAACGGCATGTTTAACCGTAATATCCTTGGAGATGGTCATAGTGCTAATTATTTATGATTTTTTGGTTGGCAATTGGACGAAAAATTTAATGCCGTTTTTTTTTAAAAATCGTCAAAATATTTTTATTTGTTTTTACGTATGAAACGATTCCTTTTGGTGTTTATGTTGAAGAACACGGACTTTTAACTACACATAACATAAAATAGCATCACTCCTATATTTCCGAAGGAGTTGGCAGAGGTTTATAGTACACCCACACGTAGCCAACTATGTTTGAGCTAGATATTTATCAGCACAAAATGAGTTTTAAAACTTTTCATACAACCAAATTACCAATTGTCTTCTAATGAGTCCAAAAAGAAGTGATTAAGTAACTACACTGATTAGGTCTTCTAATGAGTCTTAATAGGTGATTTAATGATTTTCAATATCTCACGACAATGGATTATATTTAACATTTCCTGATAAGTAAGCTAATTTGTTAATTAGCAGTGCTATGAGTTCTAAGAATAGTTAGTGACAATTATAGATTTTCATTAGCTAATGAGGAGATAACTAATGAGGGTAGTTACCTAATTATTGTCGTTTTGCAATAAAAGGGCTAAAGTTTTGTTTTATAATTTAATTTGTTCACAACTGTGTAACTGCTAACACTAAATCTGCGACTATAAAATCTTAAAATGGAAAGTTTAATCACCAATTTAGACTTGTTTGTTCTTCTACGAAGTGAGAGTACTTCATTTGATCATGAAGTATTGTTTAGTGCAGTTGTATCCCGCATAGGCGATTGCCTGTCTGACGAAGATTATGTTGTTCTCAAAGAATTTTGTCGGAGATTTACGCGAGCCGCTTTACAAAGGTGGGGGAAATCCAACCGATTCCTTGATAATTTCAGGAGAAAGTACGAGAATTGGTTGGGAGCAAATATTGATTGGCCGAGTTTTGTGCAAACTTTAGTTAATCAAGAACCAAGTGTTGATGAGATACCAAGAGCGCCCTCAGTCTCTCCAGAACCGTCGACATCAACGTCCATTGGAACAATGACGAAAAGATCCCGTAAACCATTCGAAGACCTGGGAAGTAAACAAAAAAAGAGAAGATCTGATGAACACACAGGCGAAGGTTCCAGTGAATTGGCATATGCAGCTGCAGCACGTTTAAAAGAAGAAGGGCATGGAGATATCGCCTCTGTCATCGAATACATGATGAAAAATCCTGAAGCAGCCGCTAAATTAAATGAAACGCTTAAGAAACCAGCGAAAACAATCATATTTACGCCAGAAAAGGCGCTTGGATTGCTTCTTTCGCTAAAACTCTCAAAGTGGCAATATATTACGTTGCGTGAGGCTGCCATTCGAGAAGGTGCTAAAGATATTTATCCATCTTACTATAAAGTGCAACAAACTAAGCTTGATTGCTACCCTCCGAAGCAATCAGTGACAGTTACTGATTCATCGGCTAGGATTACACTTCAAGCTTTACTTGATATCACGGTTACAAGAATCCTTCAAAGCCTTTCTAACGAAGAGCATAACAAGCAGTTGAAGCTGATATCCAAGTGGGGATTTGACGGTGCTTCTAACCAAAGCCGATACAAGCAGAAAATTGAGGGTGAGGAAGATGATTCAAGCATTTTCATGACCTCCTTGGTGCCACTAAAACTGACAGATGGAGACAACATTTTATGGACGAACCCAAAACCATGCTCAGTTTTGTATTGTCGTCCAGTTCAGTTTACTTTTGTAAAGGAGAGTGAAGCAGTTGTCCTTGGGCTGAAAAAACAAATGGATGAAGAAATTGAGGCCCTTATCCCCACAGAGTGCAATAATAATAATAGGGTGACTCATCAACTAATGATGACGATGATCGACGCTAAAGTCTGTACTTACCTTTCTGAAGCTAGATCAAATGCATCGTGCTACCTGTGCTTAGCAAAGCCTACAGAAATGAACCGCTTAGATGCTGTAACATCAAAAATTGTGTGTTCGGACCTGTATGAGTTTGGCTTGTCATCCCTACACGCCCGTATAAATTGTATGGAATGTCTGTTACACATTGCATACAAACTGGACTTCAAACGGTGGGCAGCGAGAAGTGATGAGCACAAAGAAATGCTACAGACAAGAAAGAAAATAATTCAAAATAAATTCAAAGATGAGCTCAATCTGTTGATTGATATAGTAAAACAAGGCTCGGGAACCACCAATGACGGGAATACTGCAAGAAAATTCTTTGAGTTTTCTAATAAAACCGCAGCTATAACCGGTTTGGATGAAGACCTCATCAAAAGATTTGCTGTAATTTTACAAGCAATTACATCTGGAGAGCAGATCGATATAATAAAATTTAGAGATTATGCTCGCAAAACAGCAGAAAAGTACGTATTACTATACGACTGGTTCTACATGTCGTCAACCGTTCATAAGTTACTAATCCATGGGGCTGACATAATCGAGAAAAATAATATTGTGCCGATTGGGACTCTCTCGGAAGAAGCCTCAGAGTCTCGAAACAAAGATTTTAGGAGGTTTCGAGAACATCATTCGCGGAAAAGAAGCAGGCAGGATTCCAATCAAGACATTTTAAATATGCTTGTTGTTTCTTCGGACCCTTTGCTAAGTGCACAAAGGCCTAAGTTAGATGCCAAGAAAAAGCAGAGCTTTTTTGCTGAAACTCTCGACTTAATTCAATTTCAGGAAACTGAGTTCGAATTTTTGGATATATCCAATCTGGATGCTGACTCAGAATTGGAGTCTGACAACGAGAGTGATAAGGAAAATTTGTAAAAAAGATATATATGTACATATTTGTAAATTTGTATTTGAGTGTGTTTGGGTTTTTTTGTAATATTTAATGATATGTTTTATTTTTTTTATTTTTTTTACTTTATTTTACGAATGCTTAGTATTAATTCCTTAAATTAACTTATTTTGTATAAAATATAACTTCATAATGTTACTTCAATATAAATCTTTTTTTATTTAAATTAATATAAATGTGTCAAAAACAGCAATTTTTTTATTTTATTTTTCTTGTTTCGTGTGTTCTTAATATTTGGGTTAATAACATATCGAACTTTTTAACTTAGACACTAAAAGGGATCGTTTTACATGTAAAAATAAATAAAAATATTTTGACGATTTTTTAAAAAAAACGGCATTAAATTTTTCGTCCTATCACCAACCAAAAAATCATAAATAATTAGCACTATGACCATCTCCAAGGATATTACGGTTAAACATGCCGTTTAGGAGATAATTCGATTTTTCATACTAGCTTCATACAAATTTTTCGTAAAAAAATTATATTTCCTTCGTTTTTGGGTAGAATTAACTCGGGTGTCATTTTTGTACATAGTAATGACTAATAGAAGCGATATCCGGCATAAAAACAAGCACTTGCAAATTGAAATCCCTAAGTCTATGAAAGCCGATTTTCAGCCCACCGTGCGTCGCTAGATTTCGAACGTATGTCACTACGGGTTAGCCTTCTGTTGTGTCTATACTCCATGGTCTAGACACTAGTATCTCGTGGAACTGTTATGTAGACAGGACATCAGTCAGTGTCGCGCGTTGTATGTGTGCCATTAATTTGATGGAACACATTCCGTAATTAATTTATATAGGTATAAGGCATGTTTTTACTATACTGGGAAATGCTGACATCCTGTATCGAGCTGTTATACGAGTATGTACTTCGTGATATAAGTTACTTTAACATTAAATTGATCGTGCTGGAGTAGAATGTTTACACGATCTGGGAGTACTTTTAATGAACTTTATTTAAAACATTCAAAATATATCCTCAATCTTAATTTGTTAAAAATTGCCCTAATTAATTTACACTGAGATGAGTTATTAAGTATATTTATACCATTAAAATATTTTGTATTTTGTAGAAGACACAGATAATTTTAGGGTAAGGTAAGCCAAGAGAGCAAACTAATTCTCTGTTAAGCCACTTCGTTACTTAGACATAATAATATTGAGATATATTATACGCAAGACATGGGCACGTCCAAAAAATACCATGCCGTAAATGCTACCTGCCGTAAAACCTAGCTTTTATGTATTTATATTAGCCGAAGGCCTCCCCCAAAGAGCGCAAGCCATCCCGATCCTACCTAGGTAACCTACATCCTTCGACTGCTATCTTCAGCCACATCTCGTCGGTTCAACAACAACAAGATGTCTGACCTCTCATAAGCATGTACCTTTTGAATTAAATTAATTACACACACACTCTCCATCAATACTACGACAGTGTTTTATTACATCGCAGAACTTAGTCGCAAAGCTACGATTAGGAAATCCGTATTATTAGGTATTAATCTTACCTTACTGGCTATTAATCTTAATCTGATACTATCGAAATTGGCATTTAATTAAAGGAATATTATAGCATTTAGCAGCAAGGGAAATCTCAAATTATTGTATCTATTACACTACATTTACATTGCGTTGTGAAACGATTGTTAAGAACCTTTCAATAATTACGAAACAGGCTGAAATCGTACAAATGTAAATGTTTTAAAATGGACGTTAACAAATGCCACTGTATTTCACTATTGAGTATCATTGTTTTGCTAATGTTATATCCGTTATTAAATTTCATTCCTGATGACCAGTGGCGTCATCTATCCCGCAGCATTGCCGTATTGATTTCCTACATCGCGTAATCAGATTTTTTTATAATGACTTTTGATAACCACAAGATTGTCCGATTAAGCAGACAAAATCAGACATTTATCTGCGAGTTGCCATAATAGAAAAATATCATCCATCTGGAACTAGCCCACCGGACATGATACCCGCCTGGTAGAAACATCCTCAATTTTCAATGGAGGATTGAGAACTCTTCACATTGCTCCTCTGACCTTTAAATACGTATTAGTAGTTTTTGTCACTATTATGAACACTAATGGATGATCCAGACGGCTCCCCGTTGGTAAGAATCTAGAGACCATTATTGTTTCATAGCGACGTCGCGGCGCCTACGTAAATCAACACTGAATATATCACATTTTTTTCCCGATTTCGATCATTTCCACGAAGAGTGGATAAGGATTATTACTTATGGACAAGGATTATTACTTATTATTAAGTCGTAGAAAAAAAAGTAGGATATGTCCTTCCTTGAAGTTTTTCATCAAAATCAGTTATGTGTTTTAGCTAGCATGAATTGTTAGGTACAATATTAGTCCTCCTTAAGACCCCTTTAAGTTTGTACTCAGACGAACGCAAGCGTTTATGTCTAAGAATATAATGTCATTTATCTCTAAATATACTAACTGGTAAACCTAGCCCACACGTGAAACTCGAATAAAACTTTTCCACTACACGTAAATAAGAAAAGCATGCCATAACAATTCGTTTCGCGTGATAACATTCTTCGTACACAACAATTAGCTGCCAATTACATGGGCATTCCACGAAATTATAAAACAATTCAAAACACTGTCAATCTACAGGTTAAAAAGGCCATATTTTTTTACAAAAATAGTAGGTTTTATCTACCAAATCAGTAGACCACAGCTTCCCAACATTTACGGTCTGATGCACCGGTCAATGGCTGACAATCTTTAATTAATCGGAAGCCGAACATTGCCGAGTGATCGCCGATGATGGCCGAACACTGATGAGAAATGTTCCGGGTTTACGCGTGAAGATTGAACTCTGTCGGGTCAGAGGAAATTAAGGCGAGATGAAGAATTGTACTTGAAATGGATACCTACTTATTAAAATTTAAATGGTTGATTGATTACAACAGTAAGCATTAGTAACTTCTAAACAATTACCTAACAAAAGTCATATTATGAGTATTTTAAGTTTAGAAGTTGATTTACATTGAGCTGTAACTGACCTCAAATTCAAGTCAGGTCATTGCTGACCCGTGGCTGACCTAACACTACCATTGTGTGAAATTATTTTGAAGTCAGTTCATTACTGTCGCGTTAGTGCTGACACGAAAAATCTTGATTTTGGTGTCAGCCTGACGAATGTAACTGCTTAATAATTATAATGGAAAGCAACAAGAAAGAATTAAATAATGGAAAGGGTTTTTTTTATTTTTACATAACTCCCCAAAACATTGCAAGCGTTGCATTGCAAACAATTAACTTCGATCTAATAATGCGATATTGATTCATGAGGAAAAAAAAAACAGAAACAAAAGAGTAAATAAATAGAACAAAATAAAGAAAACAAAATGAAATAACGGCACACAAAACACTCCAAAGACTAAATATCCAGTCAGTAATATAATACGAGTAGACGGCGCGTTTTGTTCCACGCGCGCCTCAAAGAGAAGGAGTCAGCACAGGAAGGGGCCCAACAGGGCCAACGCCTGCCGGGGTTGCGGAATGTTATGTTTATAACTGTTACCGTGACCCTGGAACATAAAAGGCAATCGAAGGAACATGAGTGGGTTTTAGTCAGTAAAAGTCTGACACGCCCTCCCGTCGCACCCAGGACGGGAGCAGTCATTGGATGATTTCCCACTCACCAAAAAAAAAAAAAAAAGTAATATAATACGAACATATGTGTTAAGAATCGGCCATTAATGAACCAGAAACAAGAAGCCGACCCGACACAGAAAGTAATTAAAAAAATATTGATACGGAAGCGAAAAATAACCAATATTTTATATACAATTAACTTTTTAGACAACTTGAATTCCGCCTATACATCATGTTACACAACTTGAGCATTCGGAATTAAGAAAGTTATTTATCAAAACGGCCAGTAACGTTATTAACGTTATTAACAAAATAACGGTTATTAACGTCACACGCTGTAACTGCGACGTTATTGTAATTATATGTTATTATGTGGAAAGTGATACCCGCTTTTAGGGTTGGGACATGGGATTTTTTATGAATATTATATTCTTGGTATTAATGGCCGTTCGTGTTTATATGACCTGGAATCCATTGACTAAGATGCCCGCATCTCATACTTGAGATTGCTTTTTAGGATTCCGTCCGGGGTTGCGGAATATTTACAATAAAATAAATAATAATTAAATTCAAATTAAATAATTTAATTTAATTAAATAATTTAATTTACCGTGACCCTGGAACATAAAGGGCAATCGAAGGAACATGAGTGGGTTTTAGTCAGTAAAAGTCTGACACGCCCTCCCGCCGCACCCAGGACGGAAGCAGTCATTTGATGATTTCCCACTCACCAAAAAAAATCCGTATCTATTGGTTAAAACGGGACTCTATTACTAAGACTCCGCTGTCCGTCCGTCCAGATGTCTGTTGCCTATATCTCATAAACCGCGATAGTCAGACAATTGAAAACAACGATCTTGTATGAAGACGCGTACGCGTCCGCTCAGGTCTCTTAACCAAAATCTGCTAAATATAGCTGAATAAATGCGCGTAGTCGTTCAACGTAATATCGACTTGTTAGCTATAAAAAAACAGTCAGATTGCAAAATACTCCTTTTTAAAGTCGGTTAACAATGAATGTCGATGGTCTACTAAATAATATGTAATTAACATTATATGTAAGAACCCTATTTAATTCGATGTGACCGCGAAAGTTGTGACTGAGTGATAGGAAATGTGATATTAATAACACAGTGTGGATCTTTGTGTCGGTACTGGTCACATGATTCAATGGCGTACAATTGTACATGGTCAATGTATGTTCTGGATCTAACCTGCAAAAAATGTGAAAACGGCCATCTTATAAATGGTTATGTTATGAACCGAAAAATTCCAACAGACACCAACCACAAAATTCTGACTTAATAGGATTAGTCAAATGTGAGTCAGACTCTGAATTCTAAACCGAAACTGAACATACATAACTAAAAAAATATAACATTGGTGCCGATTCTCTTGTGCACAAACTAACGTAAATTTAAGTTAACGCATCTTTCTCTTTCCGTTTAATTAAGAAAAGGACAGAAGATCAAATATTAGTTAAGTCCTGTCAAATTTAGACACTCCATAGATAATTTAGACGCAATTTAAAAACATGGCGTCTAAATATACGTCAATTGTCATCAGGCGCTGTCTAATTTGACAGGATTAAACTAAAATGTATCTTCTGTCCTTTTCTTTAAGAAATGGAAAGAGAAAGATGCACTTAACTTAAATTTACGTTAGTTTGTGCACAAGAGAATCGACACCATTGTAAATAGTCTGACTGGGTGATATATAAAAGCACAGCCCCAAACAGCATTTGTGCATGCAGTGTTAGCCTGTAAGGAATTGTTGCACTTATAATATTTAAAATATGCTTAATTATAATAACTGTGAATTTACTGGTGTAGACAATTGTTGGCTAACCAAAATAAATAAAATAAAAAAAGACTAATTATCCACTAACAAACGATTTTTGGCAATTCGATCACTAAATAGTAAATATAAATAGTAAAATACGATACACACAAGCAAAGCCCCTGGCTAAGGAAGTTTTAAAATGAAACATTCTTTGAAGAACATCTCCGTAAAAGTAGATCCTCGGTCTTTAGACAGATTCAACTGTGCTAGGCTTCGAAAATATACACGCCAGAATAAAACATTAATAATACCCTTTGCATAAAACTCAGCACGTAAGCTGTCCTGTACGTAATAACATACATATATTTCCATACAATTGTACCACATTCGTATGCACATCGCACGCGACCTACGTGGGAATGTCCGTCTGTTCGTCACTAACTGCTGAACTATGTGATGACATTGTTTTACTTGTGGTCACTGGTCTTAAAAGAATTAAACACTAACCGTTAGCTGTTTTATATGCGGGATGATTATTGTACCAGGATCTGAAGTAAATCTTTATGTCAAACGGTCAACAAGTTTATGTCTCATCAGATGTTAATTGATTGCCTCTGCCTTTTTTGGGGCCATCCCACCACACTTTTCCCAACCACTGCAAGTCCTGAAAGTCAGAATCAACAGTGGAGTCCGCCAAAAACTTAACGAGTTCCGGAGAAACGATTCAACTGTCTTGAATCCCACAAGGGAGAGTAAAAAACACATGATTTCCTTTTCCCTCCATATCAAGCAGGAGACAGAACAGAACTAAGCCAATAATCACAAAGAGGCGATTATAACTGGGAGAAGCCCAGATTGCCTAACACCACGTTTAAAAATGGTTACCTCCGGCTATAAACGTCTGCAATAACAGAGACCTAGCAGCGGACACGAAAATGATGTCTTATGTGCCTGTAAATATATCAGCACCCATACCCTTCAAAGTAGAAAAGGTATACCTATATAGGTATATAGATGGGACGAGCTACTTCTCAAAGACCTCTCTATTACTTGAAGTAATCAAATAAATCTAGATCAGCTTATATCACAACTAAAGGATACTACAGAGAAATACAGTACTTATTTACTTAGCCATAAGATGGCTAGCTGCCAGAATTACGATCCAATCCATTACGACATTCGAAATTTGAAATGCTGAAGACGTAAGCCGCGTTTCCACGAAACGAAAATCGAATATGCCAATTGTCAACTCGTAAGCTGATTTGATTGGCTGACTGCAATGTGAAGAACCAATCACAACGGGCTATGTGCATTTGAGTGCAGAGTTTTGGCCACCAGTATACATAGAACATCACGATGACAATCATAGAGCAAAAACGCTAGTAAAGTTTATTGAACTATTCTAATCTCTGAAACTACTTATCGGAAACGGAAATTTTTTGTGTAAACTATAGTCAGATATAAATGCATTTTTTTTTTGTTTAGGTCATACAATATATAGCTACAACCAACACCGCAAGGATATCCAATATGCATAGATATTTAATCTTTCGAACACACGTGATTCGAGACGAGACACAATAGAAATACAATAGTAACCCGACCGCCGGATGCCGCTTGGTCGTTGAAACGACAAAAGATAAGCAAACTTGATATGACTTTTATATAAAATGCCAAAAAAGTATCTAAAAATCTTAATTACAGTTTAAACTCTGATGCAAAACTTAATAGTTTCATGTTCTACCTAACACAATTAAATATATATGTTATAGGCAATGTGTAAAATGCAGGCATTCTATACAATACCTAGGAAATGTATAGAATGCCGGGGTCGTTCAGGCAATGTATGAAATGATGTTCAATGTTTAAACTATTTTACACTTTACCTAGGAAATGTATAAAATACCTAGGCATTGTATAGAATGCCTGTTGAAGCACAGGCAATGTATGTAATCGATTTTTCTTCTCTACGATTTAGTTAGATAGGTACTGATCTTTTGAGAGCTAATCCTAATTTCGACTTCCATTATCAGACAGCGATAAGACATGTGTTCTATTGGTTTGTATGCCTAAGTACATACGAGTTTTTGCGTAGAGAGCGTTTCTCCAGTTGCCTTCGGATAAACATTTACATTTACAACGCACCAAAAAATTGCTGCAGAAAGTCGCCCTGTTTATTTCTTACCACTTGATTATAGAAATTTGATTTGAAAACAATTATTTTCTTAAATATCTTCACAATCATGTTCAGTTCAGTAATCGACACAAAATCTATGCGCTACGTTATCAAATTAAACATATTAATAATAAAATACTTAGGTAAAGTTTGGTTTAAACCATTCAAAATCAACATTTTTAAACTTTTTTTTTTGGTGTGTGGGAAATCATCCAATGACTGCTCCAGTCCCGGGTGCGGCGGGAGGGCGTGTCAGACTCTTACTGACTAAAACCCACTCATGTTCCTTCGATTGCCCTTTATGTTCCAGGGTCACGGTAACTACTTATTATAAACATTCCGCAACCCCGGCAGGCGTTGACCCTGTTGGGCCCTTTCCTGTGCTGACTCCTTCTCTTTGAGGCGCGCGTGGAACACTAACGCGCCGTCGACGCGGTCCTGGTCCTAGCCGGGCGGCGAGCTACCCATCGCTCGCCATCCGCAGAACCGCGCCTACGGTGGCCGGTAGTCGTCTTGCGACTCTCGACGTCTTCGCCTGGGTCTTAGTCCGGGGCGAGAGGCTCCTCGTTGCCTCTCGCGCGCCGCCGCTTCCTTCACTAGCATAACTGCTTCGCAGAAGGAGGCGACGGCATCCCATTCCGTCTCGCCCCGAAGCATGGCCTGAACCAGCGCCGGGCGCCAGAGGTCACCACCGCCGATCGCCATCCCTCGTCGACTCCACACTCCCTCGTGACCGGGGTAGATGTCGGCCCTGTCCGTCAGATAGGCCTCGACCACACGACAGAGGTAGGCAGGCATCCGGTGATACCGGAGTGCCGCCCCTATGCACCCCCAAGGCAGGGTAATCAACATTATTAAACTTTAATATAACACACAAACATTACTCTAAATAATATAAATTAAAAATCTTCTAAAAAGGTTTCATATTATGTAGGTATTAAAAATGTGAAGTCAAGTGTGAGAAATATTATTTACCATTTAATTATCAAAAGTAATAATAGAAATGACATAATTAAATAATAGAAGCACGTGTCTCCTTCTCGTGGTCGTTCATTATACACATTGCCTGATGCGCTTTAGGCATTTTATACAATACCTAGGCAATGTATGAAATGAATCGTATTATATACATTGCCTGAAAGTTTTAGGCAATGTATATAATGCCTAGGCATTCTATACAATCCCGGATTATACACATTGCCTATAACATATACATCTCTTTAAACACAGCTGACCCCACTACCGAACATCTCATACATTATTCAGTAGATCGAATCAGGTGTAACACAGATGTCTCACTGATAACTATGGACAATACTCCGTGAAATTGTGTGTTAAACGCAAACTTAACGCGTCACACCGCGTTAACGTTAGCGGTAAGATTACCGTGAACTGACTGACAGAGAGAGGGTTTTTCTCATGCGTGATATGTGTTATCTGAACAGACAGACTGACAGTTTGTGCTACGGAAGAAACTATTAATTAAACCTATGAACACACGTGATTCGAGACACAATAGAAAGACAATAGCAGCCCGACAGCCGGCTGTTAACAATAAACAAACTAAACTTTGTACGGTTTGCTAAGCGAAATTACTGTAACACTATAATCTTTGTCGTATAACTGTTAAACTGCGATGATAAATGGCCTATTTGTAGCTCAGATAGTAACATCTGAAAAATGTTTTTAGTCTAATCTAAGTTCCAATATGTCAAAGTGTCAGTAAAAAAATCGTCGTCGTTTCAGTACGGAACATCTATTAAAACTAATGCTATAGACATTTGCTTCCGTAAATAAATGCGACTGTGGTTTTCGCCGACTCGACCTAAGTTAGTTAATTTTCACTATTTTGTGATTCTACTACTATATTTGGAAAGTTTTCATAATTAGTAGAAGGTAGTCTTTTGATAGCAATTATTCTTATGTATCAGCAATTACCCTTACGATCTGGTTTTATAAGCTATCAGCACAGCCCAGCACTATAATAAAATAACCCTTACCACCAAATGAAGCAGCCACCCAATAAAATTAAAACAAGTTAAGTCAAACAACCTGCTATCCCTCTCATTTACATATAAAATGAAGGGAACAAAACATGCAAACCTGACTAATAAAATACGTGTCGAAAGTTCCAACCGTCCACCGCGCGCGGGTCATAAATACCCCGCGCTTTGTACGTCCGCCCAATTTGTTTTATTTCACACACGACAGCGCATAAATCGTACTAAAATCGACTTAAGTAATAATGAACATTAACCAGAAAAACATAAGGGTGATAATTCTGTAGTTGATTGTTAAAAGGTGCGCTAAATGGCTCGGCTTTTTGACCTTCTACGTGTTAAATGATGGGTGCGAATGTGAAAATGGAATTAATATGGGATTTATTGTTTAATGTGTGTATGGAAATGAAGGATTATGGTCTGTTGTGTATTTTCATACGAGTATAATAAAAAATCGCTATTATAATTAACATTTATAAATTTTACCGTACCATGTTAAACGTTTGACTTTTTAAACGTTCAAACACACGTGATTCGAGACACAATAGAAAAACAATGGCAGCGCGAAAGCCGGCTGTCGCTTGGTCGTTGAAAGGTTTAAATGTATTATTATTTTACTAAATGCATTCTTATACTTATCTAGTATTCTATCTGAATGAATGAATCAAACGAACAATCAACATAAAGTGAACGGCGGCGATACAATAGCCAACAACCAAGTTTTACATCAGTAGCAGCAATAAGCTCCCGTCTCTCAACACAGCTATCTATATATTTTACGACTCGAACCCAACCTCTTAACAAAAAGAAACATTTACATTCACGACACCTTCACAAACTCGAATAAAAACCGACGTTTTCTATGCCTCGTCGATAAAATTATACGAGTCAATCACTCGAATAGATCTCGGTTCGCGCTCTTTTTATTAATATCGCCGGCATCTACTGAGCAATTACTGGCAGGCGAGTGATGTATCGATAGTATTCGATTCTTGATAGTATTCGATTCTCGATAGCATCGGTAGTGGTGGGTCGTGAGATTGGTCGATAGCGGTCGGCAGGACCTTCGCGGCCGTCGCGGGGTTGACTCAAAGAGTTTGACGAATGACAGTGGCATTTTCGCTCAGTGGCGGGTCCGTGGTAAGATCACAGTTATTTACTTTGTGGTAAGATGATACAATGACAGCTGTAATTATGATGTCTTATGCCCATTTCACACGAGGGCAGAACAGTGAGGCAGAACAGTGGGCAGTACAGTCAATCAATCAATCAATCATTTATTTGCGTAATATAGGTTTACAGAAGATGTTTAACAAATTTATAGTTTCACCATATTCAGCTTATGTTAGCATGCAAATTTTATTTACAGTGTACATAGTGCTACTATTTGAACATAATACTTGCTTGATATGGCTATATAATGCCATATCAAGCAAGTCTTTCTCTTTTGTCTTCGTTCTTCATAGGACGATTTGTAATTAATTGCTGGTGAAAAATTAAATTATAATGCACTAGCTTTTGCCCGCGGCTTCGCTCGCGTTAAAAAGAGACAAAAAGTAGCCTATGTTACTCTCCATTCCTTCAACTATCTCCACTTAAAAATCACGTTAATTCGTCGCTCCGTTTCGCCGTGAAAGAAAGACAAACATACAGACAGACAGACAGACACACTTTCCCATTTATAATATTAGTATGGATACGTTACACAAAACAAATCATAAGACTGCTAGAGTGCCCAGAGCAGGCAACCAGACAACTGATGTACAAATATTTATATATCCATACTAATATTATATAATTGTAATTAACTCTGCCTCTTCGCAGAGTCAGATAGTCCAGGGAACGGGAATTACGCGGGCAAAAGCGCGGGGCCAGCCAGTTTTGAATAAATTATACCCAAAACAGAACAAACAATCACGCTCATCATCACACAGATTCATCCTGGATGACAATAGACCTACGCCCTTCGACTTAGCTGTCACTCTGTCAGGGTCACTACCCCGCTCAACAGGCCAGTCAAACTTTTGATTCTATAATTTCGGAAGATCTGAACCACGGAGCAAGTATACTTACTTCGTGATCTGATCTTCCTTTTAAATTGAAATCTGGCCTTTATATCTTACAGCATCAGTTAGCAGGTCATTTCCAGCGGTTACCGAAGTGCGTGTTAAGCGAGGGACCCAATAAAGATTGTTTACTGTCGCCGCCTGGCCGCGTGCATATCTGTGACCACATTACTAGAAGGGATAGGGTTGCTTCTTCAAGGGTTGCTTACTTAACTAATTTGCAAGATAAATGTCGTCCTATTTTAAAGTGAAAGAAGTAAAATAGGCAGAAAATATGACCATTGTGTATAGTGTGTTTTATAATATGTGATAATTTCCCCCTTTTTTTGGGGAGTGGGACATCATCAAATGACTTCTCCTGTCCTGGGCGGGGCGAGAGGGCGTGACAGACTTTTGCTGACTAAAACCCACTCATGTTCCCTCGGTCGCCCTTTATGTTCCGGGGTCAAGGTAACTATTATAAACATTCCGCTACAATATCCCCCTTAGAGTGGATTTTGGGAATAAGCCGAAGTTAGCAACCCTGACGGTAGACATCTGTTGCGCTGTAACTTTCCACGAAGGTATTTGCACGTCAACACACTGTCGCAGTATCATCGCCCGTAGTCACCAGCTAACTAGTTTCATTACCATCTTTCTAGTTTCATTACCATCCAACGGGAATTAAAAACAGTACTTTTACGACCTATCTTGAATTTGATAAAGCCATTAGACTTTTATGTAGAGTCAATAAAAGACGATCGTTTTTCATTATACTCGTATAAGCGCTCGGAATGAACATGAGATAATAGGGAAGATGCAAACATAGTATTTATTGAAAATTTATTAATAAAATGTTGAAAAAATGTAAATGAAGGGCCTCTGCAACTTTTTTTTTGCATAATGTTTATTTTTATCAATAAAATATGAATTTAAAATTACATGAAATGAAACGTAATTTAAAACACCAATCAGCGTTAAGCGACTGGAATGACGTCACGCGCACGTTCCAAAACGTGCGAGGAATTCACTCGAAAATTAAAAAGAGGTTATAGTACGATTTTTAATTCGAGTCAGAAAAATGACATTTCCAGTGTTGCAGGTTTTTAGTTCCAAATAAATAGTGATGTGATACAATCGAGTTTTTACAATGAAATCTTAATCAAGATTTTTTTTTAATTCAATCTTATTTGTGGTGTTATTTATCTATAATATGTATGTATTTAAAAATGAAGGGAAGCATGCATTTATCTATAATATAGGCAGGCAGGCAGGCATTTTTCTATAATATCTATGTATTTAAAAATTATATAAGTATGTATATCAGTTGTCTGATTATCATAACACAAGCTCTGCTTAGCTTGAGATCAGATGGCCGTGTGTTAGATGTCCCAGGATATTTATTTAATTATTATTATTTATTAATATCAAATGACCTTTGATTATATAAAAAAATATTACATGTAATTTACGGTTATTAAATAGAAGACCTACACGGTAGATAATTTAATATTACATAAAACACTGTTATATTATTTGTTTTTGGTAAAGTCCATATTTCTAAAATTGTTTTATTTAAGATGGTATGTATTCAATATTTACAATAACAAAACGCTTTGGTATCTAATAAAACAAAGCATGACTAAATGTCTAAATGTCTGCGATTGCTACTTTATCGTCATTGTAGCAATAAGTGCATTAGAACAATCAGCGAGCGATTAGCAATCGATTCATACATAATACGATTTTTTAAGACGTTAAGCGATTAATCGCGCGATCACTGCGCAAATATTGCTGATTGCTGTTTCATAGGTAATAAGCCAGCGGAACGCTTTAAAGTTACTTTCGCGCTACTCCGTGTAACTCTTACCCTTTTTGGAACGCACCCCCGCAGTTAGTTGTCAAAGTAAACAGACAAAGTTCGGTGCCAAAAGAAGAAAAAAAAACAGACAAAGTAACATTCCTACAAAATAGTTTTGTAGGAATAAAATTAGCTTTAGAAAAGCAAATTCGCGCAGTCTTCTAATGACTCTTTGAATATGATTTCGAAGTCATGCAATTTTCTTCGACTGTAGTAGGTACTTCATCTTTTGAACTTTTCTTAGCACTACACACAGACCATTAGGTCTAATCAACAGAAATAACACACCTTCGATATGCTTGAAGCCTCTGTCTGCCATGATACAAGGTCCAGGAGGTAAAGATTCCATAAATCCAGATTCTTCAAATACATCAGAAGTTCAGCCACCAAAACTATCTGATACAAAGTTTGTAACCCCGTCTGGTGTTGGAGATATCAACATGAGTCAACATGCTTTTTTGCATAAAAAAGCAATGCATACATGCTTTCATGCGGTATCATTATGACCACGAGATGTTGATTGATAGTTTATTTTCAAATTTTAGCAATAAAAGTATCTGGAATGGCGAAAAATAATAAAAAGTTATAAAAATTTGAGAAGAACAATACAACCAGAGATACAGTGTCACTGCAGTGACGTCATCGAAACTATTGGTCCGTTTTCGCGCGGACGTTTAAACTGCCAATTTAAAACCGCTTTTTTTACAATAAATTACAACATTTTAACTTTTTAGTATATTAGTGGTCTATTTTACATGGAATTCTTTAAAATCAAAACCAAAATAAAAATATTGCATCTTCCCTATTATTACTTTGGCAACAGTGTCCAAAAATTGCAAACTTAAAAAAAACTGTTATCCTATGATTTTTGTTTTTCTCGCACTTGCTCGCCGTCGCCATTGACTGAAAAATTGTAAGTTTTGAATATTTTATATTTAACTTTTTAATTTTTCTGTTAGTAATTATTTATTTATTTTATTTATTTATTACCTATATATATGTGAATATTTTCACGCCTAAGCTGATTTAGCAATTTTCATTAATTTTGATATTGAAATAGATGGGACCTTAAGAAGGAGCAACGGTTACTTTTAATTTTTTAACGCATGATTTCTATTGATTACATTTATTTATAACATAAGTACTCTAGTAGTAAATACTCTTTATTAAATATTGGTAACAGTGTTTTGAAATCTGATACTATTGTGATTAATACATAATTTACATAATAAAACGTACTTTGAATAATAACCAGTACCTCACTTAGTCTAACGAGGCGATATCGAACGTTATTGTAGTGAAATATAACAATTAATTTATGTCATAAAACAAGATATTTATCTACAAGATTAATCCATCATGCCTAATGTAATAGATCAATCAGAAGTACTTGCGTTCCTACCTACAATAATGCTGTGGTCACGATATCTTTGTTGAATTAATGGAATTGAACCCACAATACAACAACTGTTAACTATCGATAATATCTTTATAATGTAGCGAACTATGTACACTTTGGAAACTGGCTTTACACAACCAAACACAAGTCTATTATTATGAAACTTAACATAGTACCTAACTAATTCAAAATGTTTCATTTCCAGGCCGGTGTGTCGAAACTGCGTGGTGTCACCGACTGGCTCATCACCGCCGCCCCTGCACGAGCAGGCATCATCACCACCGCCGCCCGCGCCAGCATCACCCCCCACGTCGCCTCGCCTACTCCCATCATTACCATCCCCACAACCGTCACACAGCGGCTCCTCAGCGCCCAGCCAATCAAACTCCCCGCACCCTTACTCCTATCCAAACTTCAGACGGAGTCAGCCAATCCAGAATCAGAGTTACCCAGAATGTGGACTGCTGCACAGTCATAGTGTGTCTCAACTGAACCAGCCGGGGCAGAGCTACCAGTCTCCACAGTCACCGCAGTCAGCGATGTCCTTGTCTCCACACCCTGTGCCTCAGGGCAAGTTCCGAGGGCTGCTGGAGCACGCGGAGCGGCTGATGAAGCCGGGAGACCCTCACCGGCACTCGCAGAGTGATGACGACTCAGGCTGCGCGTTAGAGGAGTACACGTGGGTGCCGCCGGGCTTGAGGCCAGAACAGGTAAATATTACATCTATATTACAATGCAATTGCCAACTCTTATCGTACTCAGTATCAAACTACACGATAAGTTAAGTACCTCAGATTTTACTACCTCAGTTTATCTATCTCAGACTCCCAGAGGGTAAATAGGCTACGTCGTTAACAGAATTTATTGGATTACTAAAACATGTGCTTCCAATTTATACTGTAGCTTGATTCTTTTTCTCATATAAAACTGTAGTGGTCTCATGTTCCTCAACGTTTTGTCTACAACTAAAGCTTGACGGGCCTATCGTCCCTTTAAACAAAAATCAAAGCCGGCCACAATCGACGCAGTGCGTGTAGTATTTTGCATTCCCTTTTACATAGGAGCCGCAACTCAGACGGACAAGTTGTACTGCAAGCGGACAAAAGTGTCCACCGTCGCTAACCGCACCCCACAATAGACCCTTTGTCCCTGTGAGCTATTGTTTAGCGACAGTTTGCTCTTTTTTGAGGCTTTTTGTGTCTTTGTCAATGAAACTGTTTTTAGGGAAATGGACAGTTTCAGCGGTCCTGTTTTAAAATGGAAGGCGACTGAGAATTTGTTTTCTTTACGTCTATAATATAGATGATATAGTTCATCAGCAAAAAAGAACAGTTTTATTATTAATAAACACATTAAGCACACTCAATATATTCATAATGACTTTAGCACAGGAAACGGACCGTACAATTATAATTTCTGTCATGTTATTTGGTTTTATTTTTATTAATGACTAATTTAAAATGTCTCGCTTCCTATAATGCTGAGGACATTCCAGTGAGCGCGACCGATGCTAATCTTTACATGTTATTATCAATCAATCAATCAATCAAATCAGTTTATTGCAAACATGTTGTACAGGGGTTGGAATAACATAATAAAAGTTTCAAACATGCACCCTGTAAGGGCACTGCAAAACAGGTAAATTACAATTCAATACAAAAATATAGGTATTAAAAACTCGATCACAAAATAAATAAAACAAAGTAGAATCAAAATAATGTCAAAATAAAATACAATCAAAATAAAGTCAAGGTGAATTATAATCGAAAGAAATAAAATTAATTAATTCAAATAAATTATGAGTATTTCTATTTTTTTTTTAATAAAGGTTAGCTATTTATTGTATTATTTATTTATTTGTTTAATATATTCGTTTGTTTGTTTGTTTCTTCAAAAAACTCTTGCAATGTTATCTGTCTGTCCGTCAGATTATCCGTCATTATTTGAGTATCATTTCAGTTCATCAGCACTTATTATGTCGTTAAGCAGATACGGTAGTTTATGTTGTGTGTGTTATATCAGTTGCCGTAAGAATGATTATGAAGTTTAATCAAAGTGAATGAGATCCAATGTTTTCCTGTACAATATTAATTAACATTACTTACAATTATCAAAATTAAGAATCGAAAGTTGTGAGATACAAAATAAGCCGGATATAATGTGTTTGTATCGATAACTCTCAGGCCAAATCTTCAGTAAAAACTTAACGAAGTTACGTAATTTTGGTCTGAAAAGATCTCTACTTATCGAATAGATATCAACTGTTTGGTGAAGCGCAATTTCAATATGTTCGCATATCCCGAGGGTATTCAGAAAAAGGAATAGTCAATGAAACAAATATAACGCTAGGGTAATGTAGCCGCTCTATTTGTGTAGGTACATGTAGTATTTTGATAAAGAAAGTAAATAGTAGTATACTGAAAATATAGTTTGGAAAACAATGATTTTCTGAGATATTTTTTCATTACCACATAAAACAAAAAAAAAACTAGCAATAAATTCATTGAGATCATTTTCGGGAAGTGCTACACTCAGTGTAAAGTCGTTAAAAATCTATGTTATAAAACACAAATAATTAAATTCAGAGTTCGGCGTATATTATAAAGTTGTCGCTACATATTTAGTGATACTTTCCTACCTAAAATATAGCTGATAAGTTAAAATTACGCTTGTTGTTAACAGATTGAGGTATGCATTAAAACAAACATGTAAAATATTAACTCAAGTTTATTTAAGTCTGGAGTAAGTACCTAATACTAAAAGCCAGCAGGATTTCATTAGAGAAACATTAAACAGAACGGTACACATCAGGGGGATGGTAATGAGAAATAAGAAACGGTAATGATAAAACGTGAGCTGAATAGTTATTGTATTGCAGTATAGAGCTGTTTGTTGTATTGCACATGTCTTTGGACATTAAAGTAAATGTTACTTCGCTATTTAAGCCTTTAAACACACGTGATTCGAGACACAATAGATAGACAATAGCAGCCCGACAGCCGGCTGTCGCTTGGTCGTCGAAAGGTTTAAAGACGTTCCCATTCATAAAACGGGCCTGTTGGTCTAGTGGTTACTGACCCTGACTACTACGCCGGAGGTCGGGGTTTCGATTCCCACCCAGGACAAACTTTGTGTGATGAGCATGATTGTTTGTTCTGTCTGGGTGTAATTTATCTATAATATGTACGTGTTTATATTTATCAGTTGTCTAGTAACAAGCTCATCATCATAGTACAAGCTCTGCTTAGTTTGTGATAAGATGAACGTGTGTAAGTTGTAAAAAAAATTAAAAGACGTCCATTCATAAACGTTTTTTTTTAAATAAATTGTAGGGATTAAAAATTAAATTTATTGTCGTTGTGTTTGATTTTCTTAAATAAATAACAAGCAATACAAAATCAAATACAAAGCAGAGATACGAAATCAAATACAAAGCAGAGAGCAGATAAAAATTAAAAGGAATGCTGTAAACTTAGCACAGTTCACAAACAATGTTGGTTTGTGAACTAAAATGCTCAATTCAAAAATACTTTTAGTCACTTTACGGGAGTAATAAGAACAACCCTTCGTGACAGTCGCTTGACGACAATTGCAATGAACTTAAATAAAGTCATCCCCGAACTTAATATTCATTCCTCCTCCCTAACCACAAGGTTTATAACCGAAGGGGCCAAGCCAGGGTCCAGGGGCCCAAGGAGACATTTTAATTTTTTGCTCCGTTGCCTTCGAATTAATGCTTTATTTTTATTGTAATTATAAATACCGAAGTCTTGTATTTAAAGTACGGCGTCATTACCCCGCTGTTGAGCTCCCTACCGGGGTACAAAGTTGTCTTTTTAAATAAATCTCTGGATTCGGTTGAGATTTAAATATGCTTACTCATGATTAGTTGTGACCGGTTTCGCTTACGTTTACGTTGGTGTAGCAGAAATAAGTATTGATTAACAGAACATCTGACCACGAAAGGTAGGGACTATTAAATTGATCCAAAATAATCAATAAAATTTAGCCAATAGTAGGCAAATGATCATTGAAGCTGACCCACTAGCCGACTAAATCGCCGCGATATCGTAACGATTTTGATTACCTGGTCGAAAGATCTTTTCTTTTCAATGGAGGATGAGAAACTACACAGATACACTCTTGTCCTTACACTTCTATAGTTAATTCATCTCAGCCTTAAAATCCAATAAGATTATACAAATACCTGCCTTAATATCACAGAAAATAAGTCCAATGTTTTCCGGCCATCCCACGTCATCCCTAAATCAATTACGGCAACATCGCCAGTAATATTTCGTGCAATAATCTCATAAGGCCACTATCAGTGTCCGACACTGGTCCACACTGTCCCGACAATATTTCTTCCGTAATACTATAATGCGCTATATTAGTGCAAGAAATATTATTATGACCATTTTTCCTCTGGGGAAACTAAATTAGAACGAAGATAAAGAAAATAGAAATGGTTTGTTGTTGTTCATCTTTCATTAAATTAATTGTATTTTGGTAATGCAAATTATTAGCTTAACTAGACTCTGGAAGTGAAATTAGTGGTAAAGTTTTTGAAAAAGTTTATACGTTAATAGATTTCACAAGCATTGAGTGTCGCAACTACATTATATTTACTACATTCAACAAACTGTTTAACTTGCAGAAACTATCATGATTCCTGCATCAACAACTAACACACACTCAAAAACCAACCACAACATCTGAACCCTAAGCTCAATCTCCAACTGCCTTCTCACAGCACTTTCCACCACTTCCAGGTGCACCTGTACTTCTCCGCGCTTCCAGAAGACAAGGTGCCTTACGTGAACAGCGTGGGCGAGAGGTACCGGCTGAAGCAGCTCCTGCAGCAGCTGCCGCCCCAGGACAACGAGGTAACTAGCGCACCTCCCACCTTGAAGGTAACTAACTCTGATGACTGGAGCATGCAGGTTAGGCTACTTTCTTCTTGGCTTGGAAGTCACTGCTCAGTTTTCTGTAATAGCACATCGTCAAGAATCTGAACAATTTATGATCAATTCTATGTCTTCAGATGATGATTCAAGAGGTGGAAAAACATTCCTGCTCATATTCCTAAGAACTTTTAATTATGAAAGAATGCATGAAGCTTAAAGGAATCATTATCCTTCTACTCTTATTGCAATATGTTTGTCCAGAGATAACAATAGCCCAAAGGCTTGCGTCCAAAATACAGTCATCCATTCCAATCTTTAACACAACTACGATAAACAGTTAATACTTAATTAGAATTTTGTTTATTTATTTGTTTTTAAACTAATTCTACCAGTCTTACCGAGCCAGTGTAGCACAGAGGTAGTAGAACAAGGGTGTCGTGGATTCCAACTGAATCTGTTTAGGTTGGAAGCTGACCCCAACATAGTTGGGAAAAGGCTAGGGAGATAATGAAACCAACTTTGGCAATTCTTTCACCAATGGAAAGCTACTCTATCCCTCTATAGGCTTTATTTATTGTAATAATTGACATCCACGGCCCGAAGTTGCACAGAAGAAATTCTTTAATAGAGACCAGCTTAGAACTGGTATTTTGATATAGCAAAAGACCAGGGGCTCTAGTCTGCAATTTCGTCACATTTTCCAAACCAAAACTGTCAAAGTTGACAAATATCCGGTAAATGACTGGTCATTGGGACACGATTGCTTAGCAGACTTGAGCCCCAGTTCTGCTCTGTTCATACACCAGTGACGTCACGGAGTACGTTGTCATTCCAGGTGCGGTACTGCCACGCGCTGTCAGACGAGGAGCGCAAGGAGCTGCGGCTGTTCAGCGCGCAGAGGAAGCGCGAGGCACTGGGCAGGGGGCAGGCCCGCCAGCTGCACGCGCCCGCGCCCTGCGACCGGGTATGTACTGATAACTATTATATTTAGGACATATTGATAGTCCAATTCTGACATTTTACTTGCTTCCTTCAAGAACAGCACCATAACACTAAAATTAAGGAATAATGAACCTTATTTATGTTAATTATAAATAATGAGGTATTCCCAACACTTATTAAGATAACTAATGGATCCTGACCTTCGTCGGCTTTGGTTTATATAGACATTGGAAACCAATCATGCAACAATATATAAATAAGACAAAAAACTGCACCTTAAGCACCATATTACTATTAAGCCAGAGCCTCGAGGCTTTCACTTGTGGTGAGCGGCGGCTGCTGAAGTCCACGTTCTCAAGTAATTGAGTTGTGCACCTCGTCTTCCTTTGACACCAATCATAATACCACCACATTGAACGGTGTGATAAAGAAACGAAATAGGGCTAGTTTAAAAAATAGCGAGGTCCCTCTACACAATCTCACAATCGCGTTGCGTTGTTTTACCTACTCTGAAGAGTGTAAATTCATCATAATGGTTAGTACATTTTTTTAAGAAATTTTCATTTCATTCACTACTCTTTTGCAGTAAAAAATACACTACTAAATGTAGCTACCTTTTATTTAGCTGACATATTCTTCACATCACTTTAAAAGTTTACCGCCATAACAATATCACACAGCAGTCTTCCTATAATTACCTGCCCAAGTTACAAACACATATTCTATTAGCACCGTGCAAGCCCAAGACGGTCCTCATTCAATTACGAGAGTACGTGTTGATTAGCGAACCTGCTTACCTCCCTGGGCACGTAGCGTGAGTTTATATCTTCATCCCCCGACGTAGGGGCCTCATCAGAGATGCAGGGCACGCCGCGGAATACTTTAGTTAAGTTTTCTTGATTGACTTTGGTTAGGATATCGTGTTAGGGATAATTTTGTTTGGTATGATATTGGTAGGGGTCTCGTCGGGCTTCTATATTCATATATTATTATTATACAAAAATGGATCCCTATTTCCTCGGTTGGGACACAATCTTTAGGAAGACTAAATCGATTTCATTCAAATTTTGTTATATGCTTTCTAATACTTTGTCTGATCCCAGGAAAATTATGACCAAAGTAACGATTCCGGAAAAGAGATTGCTCAAAATAGCCTATGAATTGGCTGGCATGAAACCTTTACAGTAATTACTATTTTTTTTTATAAAGTGCATTACGACTATTACAATATAATGGACAGGTCCTAATTTCAGAAACATTATAAAAAGTAACTCAATTTCGTTTCAATCTCCGGTGTCAGATATTTTGGTTTAATTTGAAGTTAGTAGTAGACTTAGGCCACGTTCACACGGCGACCATTCGAGTCGATTTTTAAATTCGGTGAATGAGCGAGTCGTGTGAACGAGACAACATGAACATAAGCGCCACTGCGTGTCGTATTCGATAAAATCGTTTCGAGACGTGGCGTTCCGGTGACAACTTCGCACGGTATACGTTAAAATATATTTCTCGAACACGGGATTTACCCGTATGAACGCCGTGTAAACAATTTTTAAGTTTTCATATATATTCTGTTGTCACTACTCTATTCGATAAAATCTCGTATACGGTATACGGGAAAATAATCGCCGTGTGAACGTGGCCTAAGGTATCGTAGCTCATGCAGCCAAGTATTTAAAATAAGTATGTATACCGATTTAAAAAAAATTAAATATTCTCAGCGCTTGATCTATGAATAAGGTTTTATTACGAATATATAATGCCCATTTCACACGAGGGCAGAACAGTGAGGCAGAACAGTTATAATAATAATAAGTATTTATTTCATAAAAACATGGAAAAGTGCACTCTATACATAAAGGCTTACACTAAACAGTTTAGAATGATATTATATAATTAGGTAGAACTACATTATTGGACTCTATCCCTTAAACTAGGTCTAGCCTGTATCTTAAGAGACTGGGTTCAGCCATTGGTTTAAACTAAATTGATTATATAATAAGATTTAGCAAGTGAGAACAGTGTCGATTTGAATTATTATTCATATAAACTCTCGAGTCATGAGTGCGTGCATGTGTGTGTGTATGTGTGTTGTGTGCGTGTTTGTGATTGTCAGTGTGTGTATATTAGGTGTAAAAATTGGTAAGTAACAGTAATCCATTGTATGTGTACAGCTTAAGAGCCATATGTGAGAAGGTTTTCTGTAGAAAGGTAGGAGGATAAAGAGTTGTCTCAGGGTTAAAACTTTACATTATATAGTTTGGTTGTGGGCAACATATAATATTTACGAGTCATCGTTTTAAGAAGCTGGCACAGAACAGTACTGTTCTGTGCGTTCAAACAGTAGCAGTACTTTTCTGCCCATTGTTCCACCTGATGCCCATTTCACACGAGGGCAGAACAGTGAACAGAACAGTACTGCTACTGTGTGAACGTCCAGTTACTGTCAAAACATTACTGTTTTGTGCGTTCACACAGTAGTTCTGCCCTCGTGTGAAATGGGCATTAAAGCAATTGAAAGCGCTGTGTCAAATGAACAAGCCATTTGTTTAGAAAAAAAGATCAACATATTAGTCTATTGTTTTTCGTCAATTGAATTGACAGATGCCAACATTTGACCAGGTTCTGTGTAATCTGGTTGTTTACATTTTATTATTATTCCTTTCCGATTTTATCTACCCACTTGGCTTAAACTACGGACTGTGATTTCCTCTTGAAATATCGACCTCCGGCTGTGATTGACTGATGTACGGACCTACTAAGAACGACGACCTGGCATGGCGGTGGGTGTCAAGAGATTAAACGGACATTGCAGATTTAACATGGAACCCAAAAATTATTCTATATTTTGTGTAAATTGCGGATCAGCTTCTGGCTCCATGTCACTAAAAGAGAAAGGGAACATCAATAAGTGTCTTGGAAAGACTTCTGCCGCTGCAAATGTGTATATTGGTCGAAAATATAGATGATACTTTTGATGTGACATGATGTTGTTATTAAAGTATTTTGCTGGCTTTTAGAAATCTCAAGTGTCCGTAGTTTCAATTTAGTTTCAATCAAATACATATATTATTTAGAACCAAAAATGAAAAAACACCTCCCTGTCGGTTCTTAGGCAAACAATGTATGGACGAATAGCAATGTCCTTTAAGGTCATATCCATATTATTGACAGTAATTAAAAGCATTAATTCCGATCACTGACTATTATATTTGATAGCATTATCGAGTTTACACCATTACTCGTCGCGTCGGTTGTATGTACTTCCAAAAGCAACGTTAGTACCTAAGCTAACCAAACATAACAAACTTTAAGTACAATATGTTTAACATAGGATCAGAATGTACAAATTATCTGCTACAATCATTTTAACTTTGTTCAAACTCATCTAGCTCAAACAAAATGGCGAAAATTCTAACAAATCTCTAACTAAACCGGTTTTTTTCACTGTCATGAGAAACGGTTCATTATCCCCTCTGAGATGAGCAAGAGAGGAGGGACGGGGGGAGGTAAGCCGACAATTTATTCAAGCCGAGAGTATTAACACTGCACTCTTTGTACTTATCCCAATCCCAGAGATAATACGACAGAAGGCAACGCATTTGGAAAAAACGTAAAACGTTTTTGGAGGGATTTTGGTTAATAGACGAAAATTTTCTAGGTTTCATTTAGGGTTTGCTTGAAAACCTTCATAGTTAAACTTTATTTGAACGTTAAAAGCGTTTGGGCATTCTCAATACAATGATTAGAGTAGATGTACTGAGAATGCCGAACCGAATGTTTATCGGCATAAATACGTCTTGGTATTCGCTTAAATAGAATAGCCCTCTGATGGAAAAGCTTCCTTAAAATTCTTTGATACACTCATTTTACTCTACACACAATTTAACCATTAATTACGTAGAATCCATACTAATATTATAAATGCGAAAGTAACTCTGTCTGTCTGTCTGTCTGTCTCTTCTTCACGAATAAACCACTGAACCGATTTGAATGAAATTTGGTACAGATATAGTCTGGGACCCGAGAAAGGACATAGGATAGTTTTTATCCCGGAAATCCCCTGGGAACGCGGACGAAGTCGCGGGCAAAAGCTAGTTGTCAACTCAACTGGCCATAAATTGACACCGTCCTACCCCCCGCCCCCTTTCTGCGCCGTCTCCAGCGGTGAGGGGGTCCGCAACATTTTAATCCCAAGGCCCATAAATCATAGGTTCCCTAACTCCTGCTACAATTGATACGTACGTTTTTTACCCCTGCGGTACTGCCCACCCCCAGTGTAGTCCGTTGTTTTGCAATATATTGAGTACAAGTCAACAACTGTTCTTGACTGGGAATAGATTAATTGAAAAAGGGTAAATATATCCCTTTTTTTTTTTGTTGGTCCAGTAATCTAGTAGAAATGGAGACTTCATTCCTGGAATCGAGTCCTGGGTACGGTAATGTTATTAGATATCCATACTAATATTATTAATGAGAAAGTGTCTGTCTGTCTGTTTGTCTTTCTTTCACGGCAAAACGGAGCGACGAATTGACGCGATTTTTTGAGTGGAGATAGTTGAAGGGATGGAGAGTAACATAGGCTACTTTTTGTCTCTTTCTAACGCGAGCGAAGCCGCGGGCAAAAGCTAGTTTCTAATAATTTTTCCGGTTCAGCTCGAAGTGTGGAAATTGGTGTTATGACAGTTCCGTGCTTTGGGGTCCAAAGCCTATACGGGTCTTGACTATCCGTAAGACAACAAACTTACCTTTGTAATATATTAGAAAAAATAAATACAGTTTTCCTCAAGATGCGTGATGTATTTCCTACACTAAACTTAGTATATTAAAAAGTTACATTGGTAATCGAACCGGCAACTTTATGCATGGAACTGCGTCGTCACTTGGGTTTCATTAGAAAACGGTTTTCCTTGACACAGCAATTTTTCTTCAGCTCATAATTAATTAAAGTAACAGCTCTGCAGTCCTTATATTTCTGTCTTGAGACAATAATAAAAATAATGGCGTATTCCCCAAAGAACGTAGATTTAATTGCAAGACCCCATTACCGTCTAAAAATATTCAAAGTTATCTCCTAAAAATTTGTTAAGACTAACTGCAGTTATTTCGCCACCCCCGAAATAATTAAGAATTGCAATTAAAGTGTGCAGTAACAATTACCGGTGCGATGTCCCGGGTTCGACTCCCGGACGTCTCAGATCCTTAATCGCTCAACTTTTAAATTGCTTCCACTGATGCCTGAATTTTTACTTGTTTTAATTTCGAAAGTCGTTAATTCTAACTGTGGAAGTCTAAGTATTACTGTTAAGGTGGTATAAAACATTCGTTTATTTTAAACTTTATAATTAATACCATTTCACTTTACTTCTTCAGCTGAAAAATATTAAAAAAAAATTGATTTATAGGTGTTGCTATGTTGTTAGTGTATGTATGTAAACGTGCACACAATAATAATAACTAAATAAAAATCGCAAACTCTTGAAAACAGAAATACATTTTTTTTATTTCTGAAGTAAACTACAATTATTGAATACGGGAGTCTCTCAAAGTTCACCCCCAGACAGAGACAAACTCATTTAAGTATTGTCGTAGTACCTGTAAGTAATTTATGCAGAGACCTTATATGTATATAAAAGGAAAACTGACTGTCTGTCTAATGTATAAGCGCTCAGCTCAAACTAAGAGCCCCAGTGGACTAGGGCCGTAAAAATTTACATGTAACCCGCATTTAAATTTACTCATAAGGAAGTTGGAATATCTATATGCTAATCCATTATTAGAAATAGAAATAGAAAACATTTATTTGCAAAAATGTATGTTTACAAAATTGGTGGATAATTTTATATAGTATCAATACATTTCACCTTACGGCATGCAAAGTATAAAAACTATAATGACAATACTAAGTATTATATTATTTTCACAACAAGTTCATTTTCACGGTATTAGTAGGCTTCTGCCCACAACTATACCTGCGTGTAACTATGAAGTATAGTAACTCAAATAGTAAGTACCTCAGGGATAACGTAGGTCTCAATTGATTAGAATTTTCAAAAACGGATCAGCAGTTTCATATTATATGAGTGTTCAAACAAATAAACAAGGAAACTTTTCAGTTTCATAATAGTAGCATATCCGTACTAATATTATAAATGCGAAAGTAACTCTGTCTGTCTGTATGTCTGTCTGTCTCTTCTTCACGTCTAAACCACTGAACCGATTTGAATGAAATTTGGTACAGATATAGTCTGGGACCCGAGAAAGAACATAGGATAGTTTTCATCCCGGAAATCCCTTGGGAACGGGAACTAATATTCCACGCGGACGAAGTCGCGGGCAAAAGCTAGTTAATTATAATTATATTCTTTTATCTCAATGGAAGAAAGGTTAAAAATAATGCTAACTTACACCAATGTTTTTACTCATTTTTAATCGTTTCAATTTTTTTTTTTTGGTGATTGGGAAATCATCCAATGACTGCTCCCGTCCTGGGTGCGGCGGGAGGGCATGTCAGACTCTTACTGACTAAAACCCACTCATGTTCCTTCGATTGCCCTTTATGTTCCAGGGTCACGGTAACTATTATAAACATTCCGCAACTCCGGCAAGCGTTGGCCCTAATGGGCCCCTTACCGTGCTGACTCCTGATTGAGGCGCGCGTGGAACACTAACGCGCCGTCGACGCGGTCCTGGTCCTAGCCGAATCGTTTCAAATATAAAGACACAATCTTTTAAAATATATAGACACGAATATTTACTTAAATCACAGAAGATAGAAAGTGAATTGTCAGCTACAAAATATTTCCAAAACCACCGACTTAGACCAAACACCATCACTAGAAGTTTTAAATCTCCCAGCAGACGGTCCGGGACCCGGGACGTTCCGGGACAGAGCAAATAAAATCAAAGACGACGGACTCCCCCAGTAGGGGAACGTCTTTTATTTTATTTTTATTTCTTCTCTTAATGAGGGCTCGTAAGGAAAAGGATTCTATTTGAACGTTATTTGAGTTTTGTTTTAAAGCTTTTCATATATATTTTACAAGTTTATTTTGGACGTTACTGACATTGGGAATGAACATCTGTTAGAAACCGGCACTGCACAAATGGCATTGTAGAATAGAGTGTAGAATAGAATATTTTATTAAATACTAGCTTTTGCCCGCGGCTTCGCTCGCGTTAAAAAGAGACAAAAAGTAGCCTATGTTACTCTCCATCCCTTCAACTATCTCCACTTAAAAAATCAAGTCAATTCGTCGCTCCGTTTTGCCGTGAAAGAAAGACAAACATACAGACAGACAGACAGACAGACAGACACACTTTCCCATTTAGAATATCTATTAGTATGGAATGGACTAGTATGGATATGGGGTTGACATAAACTTACAGCATTTTCAAATACTTTAAACCGTCGAACACACGTGATTCGAGACACAATAGAAATACAATAGCAGCACGACAGCCGGCTGTCGCTTGGTCGTAGAAAGGTGCGTATACGTGGTTCGAAAGAGAAAAGTTTGACAATTTGTCTAGCTGACCCTTATAATAATGGTACGTCTGAAATCGCCAATTCACCTTGAGCAGGTCTGATGATCAATGCCTTCTAATGTGTCTAGTAATCTACCTGCTTTTGATTCTAAGAATAGTTCAAGGAACACCACATTTAACAATTCTTAGAAAGAAAAAGCTTCAACAAAAGTCATTTAATGAAGAATTGAAGTTCGCGGAATCGACAATTAAGTAATTACAGTTTTCTTGATATTCACGTTGGTTTCTGACGATGAACAACTGATTTATTTAATACCTATGTATGTACATATGCACGGGTTAGATTTCTTGTCTTCTAGGGCACAGTCAAATAAGAAAAGGATCCTTAAAACCACCCGGTCTGTCTGACCTACAGAAAAAAGGGCCTTTAAATCTTTACTTACCTACAGATTACAATACCACATTAGAACATTCTTCATAAATATGTCAGTGCATGAGCAGAATGAGAAAGACAACCGAACCAACATTTAATTCGTAAATCGCTAAAACGAAAAACTCAATTAAACTTTCACTAGACTCAAACCAAAAAAGCAATATCCGAACCTTTTAAATATGACCCATTCGTTTCAAACTTTGACACCGCACTCAGAGCGCGACGGTGCATAAAATCAGTATAATTATGAAAAGCATTGCACCGCGTGCACGACTGCGTGAAATCATCCAACCCCCCCCCCCCCCTCCCTGCTCACCCCCACCCCGGACAATTAGCGGTAAATGTGGTGGAAACACTTTCCATAAACGGAAAGTACTCTTTCATTTTCTTGTGGCGCGTGTCCATTGGGAGACGATACGTGAGCTATTGGCATATACGGTACGAGAAAGAGCTAATAACAGTCCTAAGCTGTTCATCTGTACTGAAGGTCTAAGTCTTATGAGTATATCTGTGAGTGTATCTGTGTCAAGGTTTGTCTTAATTCAACATTAACTTTTTTTCTTACACCATTTAGTTGTGTAAAGTAAAAAATAGTCTGCCTAAATATAAAAGTTCATATTCTTAAAACTGTAAAAAAAAACCGCACTGTCATCTGACAGCTGTTTTATTATTATAATTATAAAAATAAATATTTTGGGACAACTCGAACGGCATCTGATCTTAAAATTAACGTCATTCCTATTCAGTAAAAAAAGTACCTAAATAAATAAATAAATAAAATTGTGTCTCGAATCACATGTGTTCGAAGGTTTAATACATTATGAACATTTAGTTTTTTTTTATAGTGGCAATACTACGAATAACAGAACCTAGTAATAGACACCTAGGCATCATTTATTTAGGAGCCAGTAACCATTTCTTGGCTGTTTAGACGTGGAACAGTTTTTCACTACTCTTTGAAAAAAGCAATGGAAACGCGCTCCATCTTGACTAAACTTTCGTTTACTTAGCGCTACAATGGTTTTACGACGCAAGTGAAGCCACGGGACGAGACGTGTTTCTCTGATTTTATGTTTGTCATTACGATTCATTGTTCTTGATTGAGGTATAACAAAAGTAAAGAACGTTGAGACTAACTACTAATAAGTGAAATTGATGGCAAGAAAGCATTAAGTTAGTTCGAAAGGAGATGAAAAACCCGGGTTTTAAAATTATACTAGCTGTCCCCCGCGGTTTCACCCGCGTTATATTAGATTTTTGGTTACTAAAAAAAAAGATAAAAAATAAAAAGTAAGTAAGTATTCTATGTCCGCCCCTGGTCCTAAACTCCCTCCCCACCAATTTTCAGCCAAATCGGTTCTGCCGTTCTTGAGTTATAAAATGTGTAACCAACACGACTTTCTATCCATACTAACATTATAAATGTACGGAAAGTGTGTCTGTCTGTCTGTCTGTCTGTTTGTCTTTCTTTCACGGCAAAACGGAGCGACGAATTGACGTGTTTTTTATGTGGAGATAGTTGAAGGGATGGAGAGTAACATAGGCTACTTTTTGTCTCTTTCTAACGCGAGCGGAGCCGCGGGCAAAAGCTAGTTATACAAGGTGTATTTTTGGTATTGCTCAACCCGTTATGAGATGATTCTACCCATGAAAACAAACAACTTTTGTTATGGAACCAACTCTGAAATCGCGAAAAAAATATCAGCTGTTTCTAATAAAAGTTCAATGCCCTCGGACTATAATGTATGAACCAGCTGATATTTTTTTCGCGATTTCAGAGTTGGTTCCATAATAAAAGTTGTTTGTTTTTATGAGTAGAATCATCTCCTAGCGGGTTGAGCAAGACCAAAAATACACCTTGTATATAGATAGAAGATAGATTAAGCCAGCATTGTCACAGCCTTAAGCGCAGATGGAAAAGTAGTCCATGCTGTTTCCATTACATAGTAGATATTTCTTCCAATTTACAATAGGTAGGTATTGATATTTTTTTATTTATTTGCTAGCACCCGTCCCAGATTCGCATAAACACACGCACAATCTTTGAAATTCTCGGATTTTCTTTACTGTAAATATGCATGTATTATACACATAAACCTCTCTAAAGAATCTTTCTGTCTATTATAAAAAATCGCACCAAAATCCGTTGCGCAGTTATAAAGATATAAGCATACATATGTACAGACAGCGGAAAGGGATTTTGTTTTATATTATGTAACTAGCTTTTTCCCGGGGGATTTCCTGGATGAAAACTACCTTCTGTTCTTTCTCGGGTCCCAGACTATATCTGTACCAAATTTCATTCAAATCGGTTCAGTGGTTTAGGCGTGAAGAAGAGACAGACAGACAGAGTTATTTTCGCTTTTATAATATTAGTAGGGATAATGATGATTCCGTCAATAACACAATTTCAGCCTAAATATTCCAATAAAATGTTATAAAACTTATAATAAAAATATTGAATCCCATGTTCGGTATTAAATTCAAAGCCATCTGTGTTGTCTTTCGCCGTAATTTATATTCAGCCTTTATTTTGTTTTCCGCTCTGTTCCGTGTTACATACACATGTTCAGCGGAGTTTGGTAAACTCATAACTTTACTGTTAGCAGATTCCCCCTGTTTATTTCTTCAGCAATAATAAAGCAATATATTATCAGACATTTGATATAATGGGTGTCGTCATGGCTCTGTGGTTAAACTTAATCTTTTTATTATAAATTACAAATTCAGTTTAAATTTCGCATAGTCTGTCACATCATTAAGAACAAATAACAATAAACTAGGTATATATTATAATAAAAACCATGCGCCTTACTAATAATCGCTGCACAAAGTTATGGCAGGTTTATACGTCAAATAATGTATGGTTACACAGGCTTTAGTCATGACATAACTTTACATAGTGATTATTAGTAAGGGCATATATTTTTACCATTACTGTCTTACGGCTAGGCAGGAGAGGCATTTTCTTTTCATTCAAAGAAGGCACAACCATTGATCACCACGCTTGGTCTTGGCGGATTGTCACTATGAAACTTTGTCTTTAAGATTACAAAACAAAACAATCAATTTAAATTCAATCATTTTAGTTTTAGAAATTCAGACACAATGTAAAATTTTTTATTGAATAAATGAATTGAATTGAATTTAATTTAAAACACCTCTTGGCGTGGCGAATGACAACTATAGCCAAAAGTCTTGCTTTTCTGATAATAATAATAATAATAATGATAATAATAATGGTATTTATTTGTCAGAATAATGTCACAATAGATCTTAAATTTATTACATGTCCAAATTATTCTACCGTTTTCGGTGTACAAATACTTAGAGACTATACGGATTATATAAATGTCAAAATTGATAAATTAAAAAAAAAATAAGATAAATTATGGTAGTGTAATGTCAATATTTATAATTGAGAAAATCATTTACTGAATAAAAACATTTGTCCAAGAGCCATGAAAACATTCGACTTTTAAATTTATTACATGTTAGTGTTCTCAATTCTGCAGGTAGTTTGTTAAAAATTTTGATTGCCATGCAATATACATTTCTGCTATATAAATGTAATCTCTGGGAAGGTACCCGTAACTTCCCAGGATTTATCCTATGCAGCCGTATTGATATGTGCTCGTTCAATGGAAACAAGTAAGAGTATTTTTTCACAAATAAGCTAATTTCAAAAATATATAAACATGGAAGTGGCAGAATTTTTAATTCTTTGAATAAAGGAGTACAAGGATCTAGATACTCTGCTCCACTTATGGCTCTAATACATTTTTTTTGCGCAACGAATGCTCTATTTATGTCGACAGAATTTCCCCAAATTATCAATCCATAACGTAATACAGACGAAACATATCCATGATAAGCACTTTTTGCTGTTTTTTTATCAGATACTAATTTTAGCTTTCTGAGAGCAAATACAAATTTGTCAAGCTTAGTACAAACTCTGTCAACATGTTCTTTCCAATTTAATTTGTTGTCAATAACTATGCCTAAAAATAAAGTTGATTGTACTGGTGATAGAATAGAATTGTTGTGTCGTATTATTGTTGGAATAAATGTCGAGTTATGAGTTGATGGTAAGTATACAATACATTATTCCATAGGCATGGGCGTAGCCACACTGGGGCAAGCTGGGGCGCTTGCCCCACCCTGGCTCTGATCTATTAGGTGCCTAACTAAAAAAAAAACATATACTATTATAACAACAATCATAATATCCGTAAGAAAGTTACACAAAATAGTAGACTTGAAAAAAGGTGCGATCAAAACAGAAAGCGCGCACGATTGACCGAACGTGCGCATCGCAGCGGTCTTTTGAAACCGAGCCGTATTACCGTAGATAAATACACACATCAACATGGTCTAGGGACATTTCACTTAAATAACTATAATTCTATAAAGATTTAAAACAAACCTTGTTTAATAGTCTATCTAATCTGATAATAAAATTTTAGATAAAGGAGTTTCGTTTATTTATTGTTAGAGTAACACAAAATATATATACAATACTAGCTTTTGCCCGCGACTTCGTCCGCGTGGAATAATAGTTCCCGTTCCTGGGGGATTTCCGGGATGAAAACTATCCTATGTCCTTTCTTGGGTCCCAGACTATATCTGTACCAAATTTCATTCAAATCGGTTCAGTGGTTTAGGCTTGAAGTAAAGACAGACAGACAGACAGACAGACAGAGTTACTTTCGCATTTATAATATTAGTACGGATAGTGCGGATTTACAAACTAAATTACTATACTTAAAAAAAAGGAAAAACACTACAATTAAAATATGATAGCATCAAAAAACTCCTCCGCATCGCTGTCAACCGGTAAAGTGCCCAAAAGGCTGGCAGCATTGCCACGTTGGATGGCAATGCTAAGTCTCTGGCCAAAATAATAGCCAGCCTTTGGGTCACGGGAAGTGTCAACCAGTCTTTTTGTCTTTTTGATAGTTCTTTAAATAAAAGGTGGGCACTCGGACCCCACGGCCTGAGGGTTTCAACCCCAAACGGCTCAAAAATATAGTTACCAGTAAGGTTACTATACTTCCGCCGGTTGAGGTTTTCCGCAGCCGAGGCGGCAGCACCGGCACAGCACGCCTTACTAGGTCCCACACTAAAGGCCTACCCATCTTCCATGGGAATAAAGACATACCGTCCGGTCTCTTGCCATCGTCGCGTGCCAAACCGTTGGGTTCTAATACAACTGGAACGCCGACGGCAACAAGAGCACGTCGAATGATGTCATTAATATTCGCGTGCCGCGCTATACGGCCTGCGCTCCGGCTGCACGACAAACCATGGTGGCTTCCCCACAGTGTCAGCGATGCGGAGAACAACAGGCAGCCCCTAAACGGAGTGAAGCAGCGAGGCGGAAAGTCGTGTCGTCGAACAAAGTGCCAATGTTCGACGACGGTAGTGCCTGAAGCCAAAGACCCGACTCCCACCTGCCCACAGCTAGCAGGCGCGCTCGCTCCGCAGCAGTAGCAGATGTGGAGAGTAATTGACTCTGAACTACTCTGCAAAGTGGCTCATCCCAATGTCTCTGGGATGATGGGTTGTCGGGTGGATCAGCACTTGGGCAAGCAATCCTCCAGGCTTCTATAGGTAAAGTGAAATTAAAAAAAAAACTTAGTAGAAGAGGAAAAACTCAGACATAATTTCAATCTTAACTTTATTTTTGAAACAAACAACACAACTATTTTTTTTTTAACTGTTGTATAGTTAATATTGATGATCCGTGGATCTGCAGCGGTTCTGCATTCTCAAAACAAGGGTGCCAAAATGGAATACTGGAACACTGCCCCAAGTTCAGCTAAGATGCAAGTAAAGCTGGTTTTCATCCACAATATCTTCAGGGAAATTCCTAAGTGATTTTCTCTAAAGCATATCCCAGACATGCTCAATATGATTTAAGTCAGGGGATTGTGCAGACCAGTCTAAAGCTTGGATGCTGTAGTAACTTGTAACGAGAGTACAAGTTACTCCAGCGCCGTATGTGGACGGGCGTTGTTGTGCATTAGCTGGAAATTTTGTCCGATTTGCTATCTTTAGGGCAAGATGACCGGCTCTCATCTCGGTATTTATAACAGTCATATTGCCTTGTATCCAAACGAGGCCCATTCTACCGCCGAGACGAATTCCTGCCCAAACCATAATCGTGCCACTATCAAAATGCATGAAGTTGTTGTGAATGCTGCCGTTGATCCCAACGTCCAGGTTCTCCCCAAACGCGTACTCATCGCGAATCAGGATGAAATCCAAACCTGGATTCATCAGTGAAATGCACAAGTGACCATTAAGAATGGTTCCAGTTTTCGTGTGCAGTAGCCCATTGTAATCTTCTTCCTCACTTGCCTCTCCTTAGCGCTGGCACCCGAAGTGGCTTACGAGCACGAAGGTTGACTTCATGCAGTCTTCTTTAAATTTGATCGCTTACCAGCAAACCATACTCTCTCTATGTCTCTCTCGTTATGTGAAATTTGTACCTACTTTACTTAGGTATTTTGGGAAGCTTTTATTATTCTGTATCTCTAGGCCAGAGCGTTCCGGCGCTTCCGCTCTGCTCTTTCTCTAGCACATTTTATTAAGGAGCAGAGCCCAAACGACTCAAGTTACAAAAAAAAAAACGGGAGAGGGGGGGGGGATAGGTTGACTTCTGCCCCATCTTGAGCCCAAGGCTGGCTACGCCCATGTCCATAGGCTTTAATCATTATCGACAGTACATAATTACTTAATTAAAGTCGTCGCCTATTTCACCTGTAACAAATCAACACCCCATAAACTCATTAACCTGTCAAATCATGTAACAATACAACACCATTCTAAGCCGAGTCTAGACACAAGACTGCCATAATAAATCTCGTCTCTCAACCGCTGTCTCGCCGTGTACCCCATACATTACACGCTACAAAGGCAGATGTCACGTGTGGTTGCTAAATAGCCCATTAAGTGACAACGTACGTTGCGGAGTTACCGCAGCTGGAGATGTGAGGACTGGATTACGGTTTGTGTAATTGCTTTGGAATAAGGTAGCTGTTGTTCAGTTTGGGACTTGGGAACATGAATGGGATCTGGATTATTAGAAGAAGTAAGAAAAGGGTTACTGATGTAAAATAAGTAGTTGCAAAATAAATAAAAGCGTACCTAATTGACTAAAATCAATGTACTTAACAATCAATAATTCTGGTTTAAATATTAAAAGATATTTTGTTATAAACTCGCTATCCCCTGCGGTTTTACCCGCGTAGTTCCCATTCCCGTTAGGGTTTTTCGGGATAAAACTAGGTAGGTATCTGTCCTTTCTCGGGCTATGGACTATCTCCGTACCTACTAAATTTCTCTTAAATCGGTTCTAGTTTTAGCTTGAAAGCGAGACAGACAGACAGACAGAGTTTCTTTCGCAATTATAATATTGGTATGGATTTTCTCTACATAGACTTCAACTTCAACTCTTAATGAATGGCATACATCTACATAGACAGTGTTTTCTGAAATAAGCGAATACATTAAACCTAAAAAAATTCGTGAGGTACCTAATATTGTTGATAACATTTTGAGTCTATAAATATTTAAACTGTGAATGAAAAGTTAATATCCAGCTATAAAGGTACATTCAAAGGTTTGACCAACTGAGCGAACCTAAAGATTTTCCTCAATAAAATTTCAAGTCACCACTGTACAACACATTTCAAAAGTTCCCCATCAGTTTTCTACACACCTGACACCTGCAGGGCTGCAGCCAGCTATCGTTCGTTCGTACTTTTACTCATAAACACAATCGTTCCCTGCTTCTCAACTTTTCACAAGATAAATTACACAACTTCAGCGCCCTCTGTTATGATATCCGTGATTTATCGGCGCAAGTAATGAGCACGTGTCACCAACAGATGGCGCTGGGGAGTTGTTTATTAGACTCCTGCCGATTTATTGCAGAGGGGTTGTAAAACAACAGACTAACAAGCAAATGCTTAAACATTTTATTGTTTTCATAAGTGCAAATGTGTGTATGATTTTCTCGGAATCATTTTCGGTTGTAATTAAAGTGATTGTGGTTGTTTTATTGAAATACCTTTAGCACTAGTACCTACATCATATTATTTATTAGATTTTTTTTGTAGTGAGTGCGTTAACATTTATACTGATAACATTAAAATCTTAAAGACTCAAATACCATTAGCTAATATTTGTATCCCGTGAAAATTAATATAAGTAATGGTTATGCAAACAAATTAAGTATCTCTGATCTCCGAATAGACACAGCGATCGCTAATTTGAAAACCTTTGAGTTTATTTTAAAGATTCTAAATTACTTTTATTTAGAATATGTTGCATGTTGCGTTACAGCAAATAATAAAGTCACTGTGCTTGTAAAATTTGAGAAATTCCCACGAATTCTCCTAGATAGGTACTTACCAGCCTTAAATCCTGGCCCGATATCTTATCCTGAAAGTAAATAATACTATGAAAAAGTAATAGCATCAGTGTGCCTATAAAACTTTAATTTCCCCGATTTCTTCAGGATCTCGTGATCAGATCTTAATCTGGAACAAACAAAAAAATAAATTTTCAAATCAGTCAAGGTGTTTTCAAGGAATCGTGGAAAAAAAAAAACACGAAAAAGATCATAAAAACCATTTGAACCCCCATTTTCTAAGATGGCCGCCACGGGACAAGCCCCGCTTTGGATTAAATTTCAAAAATTTTTTGTGTCTAAGTATATTTTTTTTTATGAAGGTTAAAACTCTTCTTTTCTCCTAATCTTGAAATGCAAGAGCCTCTCGACCCTTCGTACGATTGTTCTGGTAGTCCCGGAGAGTATAACTAAATGCCACAAGCACAGATTAGAAAACACAAACAAACTTTCTGTTTTCTAATCTGAGGCCACAAGTATCGCTTTTGGACCCTTTCCTTTTCTTAGTACACTTCTCATAAAAAAAATGAAAACACCTTCGTTTTAATTTGTTAAAAAATTGAAACATCTAATTTAATACAAAAGAGTTTTCATTCCATGAAAAAGAACGTTATTGTATAGCTGGCAATCTGGCCATTACAATGGCAAGCGAAAATTTAAAATTCGAAATTATAATTTCATTTGTTTATCCTCTAAATGAAATGAATCACTATTTTGAGACAAATGTGCGTCTACAGTTGGAGAACATTTCGCGTTCAAAAACTAAAAATTTGCGTTTATCTTTAATGTTTTTGTTTTTAATTTGTTTACTGTGACTCTGAAAAAAGCTCTATGGTAACGACCGAAGAAACAAGGTCTACAGAAGAGATGGAGAACGCTTTGCACAATGCTGCATTGAAGAAAGGGTCAGTTATGGTGGTGGTTCGTGGACGGTTTGGGGAGGAATCAGCGCCGACGGTAGGACAGAGCTTGCCTTCGTGTCTGGGCCAAGTCTACCTGCGTTGAACTGTCATCGGTACGTGAAACAGTGCCTAGAGCCTTACGTGATGCCCTATGCACACTTTATCGGCAACGGGTTCACATTATGCACGACAACGCCAGAGCCCACACCGCGAGCGTTAATTGTACGTGATTACCTTACTGAAGTCGGTATCTCCTTAATGGAATGGCCAGCAAGGAGCCCGGACATGAATCCAATTGATCATCTCTGGGATCAACTAAAGAGGCAAATCCGAGGAAAAGATCCTGCCCCAGACTCACTTTACCAGCTTAAAAGTGCCATTCAGGAAGAATGGGACAACATCCCACAGCATGTCATCGTAACTCTCATCCGATCAATGAAAAACCGGATGGAAGCGGTGATAAGAGCTCGAGGAGGGAACACTAGTTATAAAAGTTTTTCAGTTTATTTTTCCAATAAGGTGTGTTGTTTCATTCATTGCCTTCGTTCTCCATACAAAATAAAAATGATTCATTAAAGAAAACACGAAACCTATGAAAATTTAATTTGAATTTAGAACAATAACATTAGAATTTGAAAACCTCATAAAACTCACTATTAAGCGACATTTGATATTTATTCGTAAATAATAATAAAAAAACAGATAATCCTTACAAAACATAAACTTCTAAGGTGTTTCGATTTTTTTGATGAGAAGTGTATTTGTGTGGCAACTTTTCAATAGACTATGAGTATAAGAAATTTTATTTCATTTTCTCGACAATATTGACAAACGTCTTATATAACACGCATGTGCATTTCGTCATAAAGTCCTCGCCTTGGGTTCAGCACCCGTAGCATGATCAATTATCTCTATTCTACGAAGAATAGACAAAGTTCTTTTATCCAACTTGGCATCTCTTGAAAAATTGGCAGTCATGCTCGAAGTTGTAGACTTTGTCGACTGAAGAGTAAAAACATTTCTTTTCGATATCATCATGCTTAGGTCGGTAGAAATCTTTCTACAAACTGTCACTTTGTCTATTCTTCCGTCGACAAAACTTGTTTCTACGGCGATCATGCTACGCGTGCAGGCTGCTATCCCGTCTCTTTCGACCATAGACTATTGTCATATAGGTGCCCCTATTTGGTAAACTATAAAACATTTCTACACAAAATTCTGTGAAAGTTTTTTCTTTTATCTTCGTAAAGTTTTATACGTAGGTACTAAGTCTAAAATAACAATGACAAAAAGACTTAATGTTAGTTTCACTTTTACCATAATTGCGTACTTAGTCGGTAATAATTTATAACCGCATAATAGTAAATAAGTATAAAGTTTCAAGTAAAAAGTTAAGTATCTACATACCTAGGTACTTATATCGTTTGAAAATGTTGTCATTCTCTGTTGTGAAACTAAAGAGGAAAGTCCTCCTTCATTTAGATAGTATGTTTTTCTTTATTTATTTGAGTTACAAGTGTTTTAATGGAAAATAATATTCAGGTAAGGAGTTGCTATTGTTTTCCCTTTTATTGTTATTTTGTTTCGAAAAATGTTTATTATGACTATTTAACTATTGAACACAGCGCCATCTATTCATTACAAATAGAAGCTTATTCAAAACCGAAAGCTTGTGTAGTTCGTACACTCGCCACTGCACGCGCCATTCGGTTTAAGAGTACCACTAGGTGGCGCTGACCTCAAAGTACAAAACATTGAAACTAGATGTCGCTCGGACGCACTTTCTCAAAACTTTGTAAATCAAAGAAAGTTATGTATCCATTATTATTTTACATTCATAATAAAACAGTCTTAAAACGTTTCCGCGAAGGTGTGAAATGATTTTTGTTCTTCCTATATTTTTTTACTCCGCGGCGTGGGAACGTCGGGCAGGTAGTGTGTATCACAGATTATAAAGCGTCGTAAACCCGATGGCGTAGCATTATTGTTGTTTATTGTGTTTAGAAGTCGGTTGCATCACGTTCGTCTGCCGGCCGAGCTCGCCCTACGTGGCATTTCGAATCGTCTCACCATTTTCCGATTAGATAACCAAGCTGTGCGAAGACAAAGGAGTCGCACAAAACTTTATAGTCTACTTAGGAAACTAGAACTAGTGCATGCCTTTTATGTAGGCTTGCATAATACGCGAGTTGGAGCTTTATTTCTTTCTTGAATAAAGTGCAATATTGATCTTTATGTTTTATTTTCTACAAGAAATAGAATGTAAAACCAATTTATTGGATAATCTATGTAATTATCACTTGACATTTGGTCGCCTACTTAGCCCGACTCGCCCGTGGGAAAATGCTAAAAGTTCATAACTTTCAAACTGCATTTGTTACAAAGAATAGACGAATGTGTACTCGTCAGTCGGCCTCGTTACCCAAAACTGTAGCACACAACTTTATGATTACCTAACCCACTTACGAGACGTAACACTATCGTGTTTAAAACAACGCTTTTAAATCTAAAAATATTCATTCAATTTTATTGAACATAAATTTTATTTTCGATTAATCTCGACCTTATTCCGTTGTTATAAGATGTAATACTTTTATACAAAAGGATGTTTTATAGTGAAAACAGTAGAATGAGCAGGTTGGTTATTTCTGGATGTTATAGAGTCCTCTGTGGATGTTTGATGTTCGGTGTAGGCAGGTCATGCAAGTTTTTAAAGGTACTAGGAATGGGGTCAGTATAACCGTTGATCTTATCCATAGTTATTAAATGTAACTATTTTGTTACCTAGCTAGTCGTAATTATGACACACATAAAATGTTATTAAGCCATTCGTTATTTTACTGGTAGAATAACATCTTTGTATCAGTACTTACAATATCTGATAACAGAACAGCATTCTAGCTTCTAGCTCAAAACAAATAACAAAGTATCTACTCTGCTATACCGCATGTAAATATAAAAAACCGGCCAAGAGCGTGTCGGGCCACGCTCAATGTAGGGTTCCGTAGTTTCCCGTCCGTCACAATAAGTGTATCTACTTATAAGTTTAAAAAAAGGCTATTTGTTACGTTGACATACTAAGTACGCAAAAATTATTTTGTACAACCTTTTTGTCTTTTTTGTACAAAAACTGTTCTTCCTATCAAGTTCAAAATAATTTTCCTAGAAAGTTCTTATAAAGTTCTACTTTCCAGATTTTTTTCATATTTTTTAAACCTACGGGTCAAAAGTTAGAGGGGGGGGGACGCTTTGATTTTTCCTTTTGGAGCGATTATTTCCGAAATTATTGACATTATCAAAAAATGATTTTAGTAAACCCCTATTCATTTTTAAATACCTATCCAACAATATATCACACGTCAGGGTTGTAATTAAAAAAAAAACCACTTCCCTATTTACATATAGGGGGGCTACCCTAATAAAACGTTTTTTTCCAATTTTTATTTTTGCACTTTGTCGGCGTGGTTGATATACATATTGGCACCAAATTTCAGCTTTCTAGTGCTAACGGTTACAGAGATTAAGCGAGGACGGACGGACAGACATGGCGAAACTATAAGGGTTCCTAGTTGACTACGGAACCCTAAAAATGGTAATAATCATTAAGACATCTAAGCCCTAACCACAGCCAATAAAATAAATATACATAAATAATAAGGAATTCAAAACCTAAACAAAATCTTCCAATTTCTTGCAAACTGCTAAACATTTCTGTCATCAGCCTTTTACGCGAATCAAACCACAAACAACCCACAAACTTTGGCCCATTAATAAACCAGACAATAACAAATGAATGAATGAATGACATTAGACAATAGTCCATTCAAAAGGCTAACATTTGCACAAACGCCCAGCGTTATGAATGAAGTCACTGCGGGCTATATTTAGCCGCTGTCGGTGCATTCGAGGCTATAAAGTCAGGAATATGCTGACCATTCATACGATGCTATGTTGACGTGGAATTCTGTTAAAATAGTACTTTAACTGTACTTGTTGTTGTCATACTGAAAGTCACCATCTCCCTAGCCTCTCTCCCAATTATGTTGGGGGCTATTTAATCCGATGGATACCAGTGTTTTACATAAAGCAACTACCTATCAGACCTCCACAACCCAATTACTGGGCGCCGCGATACTCCATTGGTTAGACGTCAGACTTTTGGGCTTCTGCTTCTTTTTGACTACCTTTAACGATCGTCAAAGTTCTACGAATGACAATCGGGACCAACGGCTTTACGTGCTTTCCGAGGCACGGGATGTCAGTGATGTCCAAGATAAACTTTAGAAAGTACATACGAATTGAAAAAATCACATTGGTACTTGTCTGATATTGAACCCGTCAACATGAAAGGCGGGCCCCTTAACCACTGGTCCAACACGACATTTAGAGATGTCATACTAGAGTGGTAGAAGAAAATGTATCTAAGTATTACGTGGTATTACAATTAAATCGGTGAAAAGACACCTATAGCCACTAGCTTTCACAACCAACCACTACAGTCTGACATACATTAATAACATGACAGTAATAAAATGCTTGTACCACAAAAAACAATGATTGTTAATAAAAATTCAATAAACTCGAACACAGAACAGTTAACAAAAAAACCTCTGATGGCGCTTGACGTTTTTTGTAAAAAAAATCGTATTCAAATTGTGAGGGAGGCTTTTTGTCCTCTCGCACCACCTGCCACCTAGCGGCTGCCGGCCACAACACATAAGGAGGCTTTATGTACTAAATATACTCTAGGGAAATGGTTTTAGGGGTCATAAATATACTTAAAAAACTTTGGAAAGCTAGTATCTATAAATAGGAAAAAAGTGGGCAGTAATGAAAAAAGAATTTACGATAACTGATGAACCGTTGCTAAGCTAAAAAATCCTATAGCCAATTAATTCAGATTTGCCCTGAAGCAAAACAGCCACAAAATAGCAATAACATTATTTCAAGCACTTTAAAAAAGAACTCCATCTAAGCCAAAAAGAAGTGTAATAAGGCGTTCTAAAAAGATCAATTTCTTCAAAATGTCTGCAGGGTTTTTACCAAAGGCCGTAAGATCAAAGCTGGCCGCTGGACGAATTAGCTAACGTTTTATGTAAGTAGATCAACGGAGCAGGTTTTGCGCATACCATCGATCGGTAATCATGGCGGTTTTTATAGTGAACGAGAACCAAAAAGGGGTTTAGTAAGTTGTAATAAAACCTAATAGGCCGAGACCATTGAGTCGAAAGACAGAGCTATACTAAGCTTGAAATTTTGAATCAATGCTGGTGCAAAATACAAAATCCAATTTATCAATTATCCAAAAAAAGAAGAGAATGCGTTGAATTTTGCAAATAATATGTCTTATGTTCATATTCCAGTAAGCATTACAGCAAGTTTCTTATTTGCTTCGTAATAATAATGTAATAGAAGAATTTTAATTATCACGTTCGTGTCTACCCCGTTGAGCTTTTGGATCTCATCTTACAGGAAAAGTTTCTAACTTCCTTATTGTAAGCACTTGTAGATAGTGGTATTTATTCGGTAACTAGTTAGTTCCTAATATCCCAGTGTCCTTGTATCCTATAGCTGCAGTAGTAAAATCTACTGTAAGACTTGGGACTGGATTTTTCCAGTTCCAAGGCTTGATCAATTCCAAATGTTGGTACTTATCCAACTATCCAGAAATGATGTCCACAAAATTCACAAGCGTGCCAGTCGGTAACCAATACCCATGATTACTGTCAAATCCAATGAAATTAATGCAATACACTAATCGAGATCGCAATCCGCGCAAGTGACGGACGCTGGCGACAGATGTGCTGAGCGGGCGCATCACAGGGCTGGCGGGGTCAGGTTAAGATGAGCTTAAAAAAGGCTGGCATTTGCTCATTTTTTGTAATAGAGGTATATTTTTTCTGTTACTAAAGTGCATAGTTATATCTTAATACTTTAGGAGGTCGTAAAAATTGAGTTTAAAATAAAAAATAAAAGTGACTTTAGATTTAACAGATTTTTGGAAAAAATCTGCAAACCTTTGATAAAATTCTTGAATTTTCCAGACAACTTTCCATTTATTGAATATTCCACCTACGTTGTATCTGTTGGACAGCATGCACTCTGCGTGCGCGCAGCCCTACGACTCTAAACGCCTCCCATAACATCCTCTATTTAACCTCAAACTTATAGTTTTTGCTGCAATTTTTTTCTGCGTCTAACATTATGCTTATGTAACTATTTTTTCTATTACTTATCTGTGTTTGATGACTAAAAAAACTTTTTTTCTTCTCCCGACATATGGCGCGCGGCGCGTGCGCTAGCACATTGCGTCCGTTTTTTTCGCATCCGATTCGAAATTCAAAATTCAAATATGGCGCATGTGTACAGACGAATATTGTTGTGGGTTTTTGTTTATTTTTTTTTCGTATTATTTCTTGTCGATAGACTCCCGTCTGGTCTTTGGAAAAAATTTAAAAGTAATAAACAAATAAAGTGGTATTATGTACACCAGGTGGACTGGAGACCTGGGTAGGGTCATTAGGCATCAGATGGAATTACTGATTACAATATTATCTTATTTTTTCTGCATTTCATGAATACTATTGACTTGTGATGTGACACCTGTTGAAATGTATCAAAATATACCGATATATTTATCGTATCTAAAAACTTTTTAAGGCTATATTTTTAAGTCTTGGTATATATAAATGTCATTGGTGGTTTTTATTGCACGAAAAGTGATGACATGTTGCTTTTTTCTATTGCCTAAAATACTACTGATTTTCGCCCAACAATTGCCACATGCACTAATTTCAGAACTTTAACAATCATAAGCTTCTTCTCTTTTTGTGCCCACATCCACAGGGTGTTCACATCTAGTACACACAAGTTTTTTACTCTAACTTTTTTCATACCTCCTGTTACTTTTTCAATCCATTACGTCGGCTGTTTAAGCATATTTTATGGCGAGGAGCCGGGGGTGACTATTATATTTTTAAAAGACTTTTTTAAAGTCTCTCTCGACGTCTTTTGGGGTGCTTTTTAAATTAATGCGTGTGTGAGATTAGCACTTCTTAATTTGCTCTCTTGTTTTTTAATTATAACCCGTTAATGTGTTGAAAAGGGGTTTATTTATTTACACAGCGGGCATTTGTGAAGCAGTTTTTTATTTTTTGATGATACCAACATATTACTGTCCCTCTGCTACCGATTTCAGGCTTTTATGGCTATGTAGTACATAAATAAAACAGTAAACTGCCTGTCTGGGTGATATATCATATTTAAAGTAAAAGCTCGAGAACATTTACTTAGGAGTTGGCAGACTCGTCTCACAATTAATTTGTTGCATTTCTCCTTGTATTTATTTGTATCTCTCTTCACTTTGTATGTATAGTATGTATGTATATATTTAAGTATGTATTCATGTATTTAAGTATTGTATTATTTTATTTTAGTCCTGTTACTTTTCTGTATTTTTGCACCTACTATGTTTTGTCTCTGCGTCACCCAAAGGCAGACTGGTAGAAAATGCCTAAGGCATTAAGTCCGCCTCTGTACGGTGTTCGTACGTATAAAGCTTAAATAAAATAAAATAAAATATATCACAGCCCAAACTGCTGGAACTAGACAAGAAACTTGGAGGGCGTGTTCTTTAGGTATTCACTAAGAAACGATTTTTGGAAATCCAACCCCTAAAGAAAGGTAAAGCGAAGACGGGCGAAATCTAGTTTATTATATGTTTTGTCATGGACCGATGCACGATGTCTGTGCTGTTTATGAGAAACAAAGAAACTACAACTTATGAACTGAAAACGTCGCATGGGTCATATTATCTGAAACAGAAACCAATATAGAGAAGAAAATAAAATGACTTTAAATGCAGACGTTCCACACTTTTATAATCCTACTTCATAACTTCATTAAATAACTAATAAAGTTCCCAATCATTTGATGTGAAAGTCCGTCTCCGTTCTTAAAGTTATGTGCGATAAATCTGAAGAAGTCCCGAATGATATGAATAACACTAAATAGAACGGAACTATTCCAGTAACGGAACGATGGGACATCGATAAAAGTTATGTCCAACGGTTTATTACGTCTCGCCTCTAGTTCCGCGTTAGAAAAATAGGTTTATGGTGTTGTAACATGTGCTTATATGTATATTGTTCGCTGTAATCAACTGTAGTGGCTTTTAAAACCTGCAATTTTGTTGACTAAGTCAATTTTAAAAGTCGAAGTACTAATTTTAATAAGTGTAGTGTAGACACTTTTAAACCACTTTTAGCAATGAAGTGCTAGTTGCAATGGTGGCGAAAAAAATAAATAACGTTTACTTAAAAATAACAGGGTCTCCTTGATTTGCTTGAGGTATTTATTTTATTATTATTTGCTGCTACGGCGCGGGCGGCAACAGATTAAAAAATATTTTGTAAAAATTTCGACTCCATCTATTAAAACCTTCGAACACACGTGATTCGAAACACAATAGCAGCCTGACAGCAAGCTGTCGCATGTTCGTCTTAAGGTTAAGGTTCTTGAGGCTGAGCTCGTTGACAATCAGACGGACATCGGACTCTTATTAATAGTAAGAGCTCTGAAAAACATAATAATACCAGCCTATAACTGTCCCACTGCAGGGCAAAGGCCTCTTCTCATACAGAGAAGGCCTAAAATTATTTTCTTTGCCAGTTGCATCGCATTTCCATTAACTGCGTTTTTCGTTCCCATTTTTGGAAGGGAAGGCACTGCTAAATTTTATGTTCATCAGACTGAAGGTCACTCATTCACAATCGCAATAAACGAAGATGAATTAATTAAACAAATAAATCACAATCAGTGTTTTACGTCAGTGAGTGTAGTATGGTGCGCGGACGCGGGCCCGCGCATGCGCCATACGCCTCGCCCACTGACGACCAACGACCTCGCGGTTATGGGATATGTCTGAACGTATCGTGTCAGTACCTACCACATTATACCTGGCAGGTCTAGTGGTTAAGTGACTGACTACTAAGCCTACAATATTATACCTGGCCGTCTAGAGGTTGGAGCTAAGGGTTCAATTTCCATTCAGGATAAATCTTTGTGATCAGATGATTAAAGTTAGAGTTACACCAAAGTGTGTTAAGACCCTGAACTATTATTACTGTTATATACTCGAACGTAGTTTTAACTAGTGAAATCAGTCATAAGTACTTAGTAGGAACAATTAGTTCACTAGTTCAACAGTATTCTTTCGCCAATACTACTTTTGACTAAAGTAAGTCTGAAATTAAAACTGATACATAAAAAATCGACTCGGATATGTTAGGTTAGAAGTAGCGGAGCTCCCGCGTTAGCCTTTATGGTTATCTTTTGAATCACCCAGAAATAGGATCCCCGCGAAGCAGGACATTGTTTAAAGCTTATGGCTAGGAGCACTCAATTTGTCAGACTTTGTCAGCAAGACAGCACTCTTAACCTTCCCTAGGTTAAAAGTTTTGACTGTAACACTACATAGAATGATGAAACAATGCGAAAACAGTAAGTACTCCTCTACTTCACATAAAACATTCTTTAAAATATCTTCAAAATCCAGAAGTACTTGCAATGCCTTTAAAAAGCTTGCTAATACACTTTTTTGTCTTTACACTTACGTTGGTTTAGCTAAGTTCTGTCTCTGTCTTGCCGTCATATATGAAAGTGGTGCGACGATGGTGGCAGTTGTCTTGTCCAAGCTCTTTTGTTTACAATGCAGAAAGCTTTAAGAGCGCGCTCACATATTTTGGGCGTTTGACCAAAACTACGTACTTTTTCAAGTCTTCGATATTTGTTATTTAAAGATAATAGCATAATATTTCAATAAAGAATCATAAATCTGACTTTGTTTTAGTTCGTAGAGTGATTACAATTTTGTTATTAATGTAAATATTTCGAGAAATAGCAATTTTCCGACACCCATTTCCAAGCAAATGGAAAAACATTAGGATTTTCTCTGCTTACTGTATCAAAGTGGCAGCACGAAAACATCTGAAAATATATATATTTACGGGTAATATAGTCCTTAAGGTTGTGGATTGATTAGAATTGCGATAAAAATTGAATCGACGCAAAAAAAAAACGATATAAAAAAGCAATACTGATCTAAAATGTATGCATTTTAAATGTTGTTTAAACATAGGGTAATAACATTTTTTTTTAAAAAAAAACGTAACCATACTACAGTGTAGGACTTTACCTTCCCTGTATATGTATATATATATATTTTTTTACCTTCAAATTGTTTTATTAAAATATTATAAAATAATGCCTTATTAATAGTTGATGTACATCGCGCGTGCTGTCAGCAGTGTCAGTAACGCCCGAGGGCTTGTGGAGGACGGACCTGTGTCGCTCGCACTCCCGTTTTGCGTTAGTGTGCGTTACATAATTTTAACAGATAATCCAGGGGTCGTCAACATTTAATTTTTTTTATTGTACATATTATGATAAATTTTAGTATAATAAATCTTGGTCAACAAACTAATGGTAACTGTTATGCTGAAGAAATCTTTATCTATGGCAAATCTATTAGAACAAAAAATAATTCTATTAGAACAATAAAAATATTTAACACTAGCTTCTGCCCGCGACTTTGTCCGCGTGGAATAGTTCCAGGTCCCTGACTATATCTGTACGAAATTTCATTCAAATCGGTTCAGTAGCTTAAGTAGGAAAGCGTAACAGACAGACAGACAGACAAACAGAGTTACTTTCACATTTATAATATTAAGTATATGGATTGAAATAATGGGTCGTAAGAGTAATTCACGCCAGTCACGGCTGCACCATAAGTGTTGACTCAATGGTGGTCGGATGGGAAAAAGGAGACGTCGCAGACCGCTTCGGCTGTTTAAAAGCCTTAGAGAGCTATCAGGTGGTTGTGTACGAGGATAGAGAGGAAACCTTGAGGTTCATCAAAGCACCCGGAAACCCGTCGGAGCTAGTGCGACGAGCTCCACAAAAAGTCCGACTACGCAAAGCGGGTCCGATAGAGCCCAGCAAATGTCAGCCGCAAGAAAACAGAGCAAAACCGCCAAAAACATGATCGCGCCCGCGCCCGTTTCCGCCTGAAAGCGATTGGCACTTTCCTCAGCGCTCTGGTCTTGTCCACTAGCCGCCCATCACCATCAGCGGAACAGGAAACGACAGTGGAGCGGTTTTTTCGAAGGAAGCCCAAAGATCCCGAACCGCGGATGCCTAATGCTAAGAGAGTTCGGGCACCACAGACCACGTCAAGAACGCTTTCCTCGAGTACGTAGCAGTTGTGAGGGCCACACTAAGGAGGTAAACCTCAGAACCTGCAACAAAATTATGCTGACCTTCCAGCGCAAAACAGAGGGTCTGCTGAGAGTACTGCTTGAGGAAGCGGGCGGCTGTGTACGACAACGCCACATCTCAAGTCATCGTACATCAGGATCGTACATGGCAGCCTATAGCGCGCTATTGTGCGCTTGCGAACAAAGTCATTAATGGGTCCGTTCCGCTCGCGGTGGAAACCGGGCTTAAATTTCAAATGGCAGACGACGACCCGATAGTGACTACCGGCAAATGCACCAAAATCTTAAAAATGGCACAGTCCATTTCTGGGACCTCAGACACCTTAGCGTCGATGGAAGCTTGGGAGGTACCCAATATCAGGTGGATCGATGAAACGGGGTCCGGGACTGCGGCAAAACTACTAGGTGATAGAACACTTCGACGAGAAGAGGGACGTCGTGGCCACTAAGGGTCAATTTATACTAGCGCAGAGTCAAAGCGCATCGAAGCATCTTTCCAAAACTGAACAACTAATTCAACCTAAACTCCACAGAGTAGGGCACACATTACTCTTCAGATTTAAAAAAGTCGCGCGCATTTTTCGAAATTTGCTCGTCTGTGCATGAACAACGCTGATTGGTGCGCGCGCATTGTCGCGTATACATGCACCCACTAGCAAACCTACGCGTCACACAAAAAAGGAGAACACTATAATTCCGCTTTCTTTTTCTTCTTCTTCAACTTCCGATATAAGTCTAACATTTTACACACGTTTCAGTTACGAGAGTCAACTGTCAAATGTACCAATGTACTGTTGATTCCCATTACTACACGTAAAATAGTGCGCGCGTATTCTGGAAAATCAGCGCGCATTTGTGCGGTTTCGCTTTAGTTGTAAAAAATTTGACGCTTCGATGCGCTTCGACTCTGCGCTAGTATAAATTGACTCTAAGACGACTGAAGCTGCCAAAGATCTCGGAGAAAAGCTTGCGTACCGCTTGGGAGATCATTCTAAGACACACCTTTGTCTATGGCCTCAATTTTAGTCAACGGGTTCAAGCCGAAGTGTGGTGCAAGCAAGGTAGTTCTTATCGGAGACGTGAATCAGCTACCATTTTTGGACAGACAGAACCTTTTTGAGTTAAGGGATACCCGTCCAAACATGGTGGCTGGCATCACTCAGGAGCTCCTCTGTGCCCACCGACATCCGATGGACGTGGCATTTGCACTCAGTGAGATATACTCCGGTATATACTCCTCAAAAACGTCGCTGTCGCAGATACACTCCCTGAAAGTGAAGGGTTATACAGTAAAGCAAATACCGACCACCGTCCAAAACACCCTATTCTTGGCCCACACTGATCAGCCGGGGATACTGGTCCGGTGAGGGGACGCGCGACCGCGACCGAAGACCGCGACTGTTACTTGACGTTCGGCAATGTATAGACGACAGTTCGCGAGCGAGACAGAGTCAGGAGACAGAGCTACGCCGATGCCGAACTAAAGTAACGGTCGCGGTCTTCGGTCGCGGTCTTCTGTCTCGGTCGCTTGCCTCTGTCGCGGCGCGAACCTCCACCTTAACCATTCACGAGGCCCAGGGATTGACTTGCGACAGCGTCGTCGTCGCGAACACCAAGTCCAGGAGGCTAGACATCCACGACAGTGTCTCCCACGCGGTAGTGGCGGTGTCGATACATACGGTTAGCTGCGTCTATTACACCGATGACGCCAATGATGCCACCGGCCGCTTAATGAAGAAAGCTATGGATGCGCCAACAAAAACGGTCGTCGAAAACAATCTCAAGACTTTTCTAGCGCTAGCTAAAACCCTGGTCGCTAGCGGGAAATGAGCCCACACCTGATCCCAAAATAAAGAAATTTCTCCCAAAAATTCCAAAACCTAGTGCCATAGAAATTGTAATAGACAATAAGAAACATTAGTGTCGCCGCCCGCGGGGCGTGTCTGCCTAAGTGCAGCAGTCTCACGGGGCTAAAAAAAATGATAATATTATGTATACATAAATATATTAATCAATGGACCCACGTAGTTTTTATTTTAGTTATAGTTGGACCAGGCTAAGTTTTAAAATGCTTTTATTAAAGAAAATGGCACAGTAGTTTTTAATAATAAACATGCCTGGTTTTATCGAATTCAGGGCCAGCTGCACAGCAAATAAAAAATGTTTGTTTATTTGGCGTGTGGACTGGCTCTGAATTTCCTACAAAAACTGAAAAAAAAAATATAGAGATAACCTATTCTGAATGAAAAATGCTACCTAATTGGAGAAATTTTATACTGTTTGCGTTCTCCCCGAAATTGTAGATTCTAGACAGTCCAGATCTATGTCCTTGAGGGAATTTGTATTATATAACTATTTCATATTTTTTATTAAATGCACTTGCTCGTGCCTCGAATTATAAAGTAAAAAAGTGAGCCGTCACGGGACGCCTGGCAGATTTGAAACATCGTCATTATTTTGTAACAAGACTGTGACTGTATATATACACCATCATTACAGCGTGGCGACGCATCGCCACGGCATGCGTCGCCACGCCAGAAATTTGTTTTACGTGCGGCTATAGATGTTTCACATCAAAAATAAAATAAGACAAACTCACTTTCGCATTAATAATATAAGTTAGGTAAGATATAGTTATATTACCTATATGCTGTAACTTTCACTGTCCTATAATATTTTTATTTTATTATCATAATAACACGTTCCATATCTTGCATTTTTTTCTCAATTAAATCATAAGTAAACTGAACCGTGTTACGCACCCCTGTCTCTGCACGTGTGTGTATCAAGAAGCGTGCGACGCGCACACAGGCACACTCACCGCCAGTTTCAACTGTTTTTTGAGTTCCACAATTTTGCGAGAACGCTCTTAAGAGAGGACCCGAAGAGCTATAGCTGTAGAAATTTTTTAAACAATTGGACAAGGATGTCTCGCACAATTGGGCATGGATGATCTTGTAATACTAGACAGTGTTAGTAGACGGAAGTTGGAACACCAGAGTTCATTCAAAGGGCGTCATTTAATTTTCGCAAACATTTTGCAAACCCGGCTTTTCCGATCCGACAATGAGCGAGACAGTGACGTAATGACGGCGGTATGACTAGCGGGGTCACTGACCTTTATCTCGTATCTCATTGTGAAGCAGTAACGTATGTGTTTTGGCAAGCGGCGCGCTTGGTTACAGCTCTATTCTGCCCCTCTCTAGCCCTTGTAAATTATGTCGGTAGGCGGGCTGGGGTAGTGATGGAGTGATGCAATAGTTTAGTATCGATAAATGTGGGAAGTTTTCAGGATTTTGAAATATTTTTGACCAGAGTATATGCATTGTGCATTGTGGAATGCAATAAATGAATATATGCTGTGTAACTTGCAAATAATGATTAAAAAGCCAGGCAGCTTTCTTAAGTGGGATTAAATCATATGTCTACTGAAAAAACAATATAATTAATTACTTTTCTCACTTTCTAGAACCATCATTGACAATGACAATCACTGTTAAGATTTTCTGTTTTTTATTATTAAGAAAACATTGTGAAGAAAGTTGGACTTTGAACAGTAAGATAAGATGTTTACTACAATACATGAAAGTATTATTTAGCGACATTTTTTTTAGTATATCGATACTAATCCCACCATTACCTTGGTACAGCACAGCCTGGAGTATCCTACTGTGCCAAGAGTGAGGGCTTGGCCATCTTTTTGGCAAGGGACACCCCAGTCACACCCAGTCACACACCATAGAAAAACTAAGCACAAGCCAGATTTATGTGCACATCCGAATTGTATCTAACTATTACTATTTATGTCTGCACTATAAATTATTTTGGCGGTTTTTTGGCAACTATTAATCCAGTTTTGGAGAGAATAAATTTTATAGGCACCATTTGGTGTAGTTTTTCGTACGTCGTTTAATGTTTGGACTTAAAGGCTAAATTTAAATGAAAGCATGTCAATTATTGCATAATATTCAAAGTTCTTATGATTTTATGCATCGATCTTACAGGGAATTGTACAAGTTTTCTTAGGGCACTGCCGAAACTACTGGTTTTACTCTAGCTACAACCAAAAAATTCGTACGTCTTACTATACTGCTGGCCCCAGTAGATCGAAGCGTAACCTAATAGCCCTTCATATATAAATGGGCTATCCTACGCTAAAATATTTTCTTAATTCGTTCGTCAACTAATCTCAAGAACAGTAGTTTTTGAGATTAGCGAATTCTACCAATTAAACTTTTCAGCTTTATAAAATACCGATAAGCTAACCTTTAGTTCTGCGGTGGTTTGTTAGTACCTACATCTCTAAGCTCGCTCACAATTCCTCATAAGCTCCTATTGTTGAGTAAGGTCCAAGTCACGGCTTCATTCAACTCCTCGATGAGAAGCAGTATCTCCGCTCTATTACACTTCCTCAATTAGTATGGAAATCAGCGAGCTTGTCAGCGCAGCCCTCGATACGGTATTACATACATTACAATGATAATCATATGTTATGAATCGTCAGAGGGATATTTCAATCAGTGAAATTGGAATGTGTATAGGCGACTAGAATCAACTATTTTTATATGTAGTTGACGTTCCAAAGTGCTTACAAGCGCTAATATATGATAACAGTGATTTATTACGATAGTTTTCTACTGACACAAATAGACATGGCGGTTAGGAGCATTGTCATGCTCGCTCAAAAAGTCTCGCTGATGGTGGCGAGTGCGTTGGATCATTCGGTTCCCTTCAAAATGGTTGAGCTAAATGGTGCTGATGTCACGCGTCATGCTCGTGAACGGGCGCTATCAGTTGAGATGGGTCATCTCTTAACTGCCATGACTTTTTATTTTTACTTTTTATTTTAATTTTGTATTTGTTTATTTTGTTATATACTTACATTGTTTTCACATGTAGAAGCACCAAAAAGAAAATGTAACCAAGACTTTGTAAAACATGATATTTTTAAAAAGAGTGTCCGTGGAGTTTCTTGCCTGTTCTTCTCCATAGAGATCTACGTTTTGGAACAGGCAATTAGCGTCACTTTTTCTGACTAACAGACCGACCGACTCTTTGACAATTCATAAGTACCTGTAAATGGTCTAAGTGAAATAAATGCTTTGAATTTTGAATTTTGAATTTTGAATGGAAATAAACAATTTGTGTTTGTCTATGGGAGTACCGTTGCAAGAATTGTTGTATTTCAACTAATTTTAATGTGTTAATTATTTGATTGCTAAAAGAGTGTTCTAATAGCAATTTCTTCCTGTTTCATGGGTGCGTTTACTGACATACACCAATAACCAACCTCATCTAACTTTTTCACAACTAATTTGTTTGTTTGTTATTCCATTTTTTTTCCAGCTTGCGGTTCTGTGTCTGTAACCAACGGCTCCCTACGACCCGTAAAATAATGAACACCTGTAGGACGTACAAAGATTTATCCGTGGAACTCTGGACGTTTAGCCACGGCGCTTTGCATTGCAGAGGGATTCCTTAGTTCCGACCTAGGACACACATTCTAATACAAACTCAGCCCAACTAGACTGCTAACGCGAAGGATCCGTTCCCCGCTGACGACGGCAGCAATTAAAACTAATTAAATCATCCGCGGTATTCGTCACTATCCCCATAAACGTCGCATCAAGCTGAACACTAAAATTAAATCGCACTTTATTCTAAGTTTAGCTCACGTCTAAATAAGGAATTCGCGTATATTTGCGCCATGTGTTAGCCCTTTATTTTTAGCAGACGTCTAGACTACTCAGTCACTATAAAAATATGTAATGAATGCCCCATTAATCAAGGGACAGGAAAAGTTCTTTGATAAAAAGCTATTTGGCCGTCTGGTTTGGTGGTTAATGTAAGGAATAGTCCTGTAAATATTGTTAAGAACTTACATTTTGTTTGACTAGGAATATTAATAAGAAAGAATCACGTAAAGGGTCTGCGGTGAAAGCACCCGCCTCTTAAGCATGTTCTGGGTTTGGACAGAGTATTGCTATTTCCGATATGACTTTTTCTATTTACTATTTACGCACTGACCTCAGTGAAGGAAATCATGAGGAAACCTTGACTAATCTACTCAGGTTTTAAATTGTCAATCTGCCTATAGGTGACCAATGCTTGTACCTTCTCCGTGTGAGAAGAAGCCTTTGCCGTAAGTAGTAATAACAGCCTGTTACTATTATTTTGACGTTAATTGACTGCGTGTCTTATCCAGTTAATACCGCGGCGTTACTGCGGATCTGTGTTTTAACACGATACTTAATTAATTGTTGCCAAGCGCCCGCGGTCCTTTTGTACCGCAGAGGATGCAATGAACATCGCGCATGCGTCACTCGACCGTCACAATGTCTTCCACACCATGTCGCTAACATTTTATCAAGTTTTTTACAAACAAGCCCACATTTTAACACTAATTAAATTACCATTAAGCTTTTAAAAAAACTTTCAAGCACAAAAAATAATTACATTTATCGCAATTTACATCAAACAAGTTCAAAAGGACACAGTGTTACACCTCGGTACGTTTGAAGGAAAAAATGATTCACTTGCAAATGGCGACATTTTCATTACCCTTTTATTTTACGAGCGAAGTTCGACGATAGCGATCAGTTCACACAATTAAAGTTAAAATGATTGCTATTTAAACACCAGACTTTCAATAACACGGGGAAATGTCACTGTTGCATATCTTCGTTATTATATCTTTGCCATTGACTTTAATTACCTTTTCTTGATTGAAATGAAATGACAGTGATTAGTGTTTGATCGTTTCGCGTTTGATGCGCTAGGGCTAAGTTGTGAGTGCCTTTACTTATGAACAGGGGCTGGCACGCGATTTCGCATGTTTTGCAAAATGGCCTTAATGTAGTTAGGATTCAATAACAACCAATCACTTTCGCGCTGTTAAAATAATTTGACTTAAATGTTGTAAACATAAATTAATCACTAATAATCTTTTAAAGAAAATTAAATTAAGCTCTCATTTTATTCTTCGAAGGGTTTTGTTCTACGTATTTCTCTTAGTTGTTTAGCTAGTAAAGCCATTAGAGGATCAAATGAAGACACAATGGAATTCGCAAACATTGTCCTGAAACCATCAATATTTACAAACCACTGTAAATTCACCGAAACACAGGATTTCACTTTGAAATGCTTCATCAAAGTTAACTTGATCATTCACAATAATGCGATCATATGGGTGATGTTTCTCGTCTAAGATTTCGCGAAATTATTTCTATTTCAGTGCGTCTGTGACTGTTTTGATAGCATTTAACTGAACGTAGCTTTTAGCCGCGTTGCAAATAAACGGCGCAAGCGCACTGGCCCCCTACAGACTGATGGCGCACAGAGCTATGAATCTAAAATATGTGGACAAAAACATTAAAATGTTTTGGGATATTTTATTTAATAAATAAGTTGTAAGAAGTAGAGTATAATTAAAAATAGTGTGTCATCATTATTATGCTTCTGTTATTTGTTTTCTAAGAATGAGTAAAGAAAAAAAATACAATTAAAAAGAAAATAAAAAATTGCTTTTTAATTAATGTTTCTCAAACCGATTGTAAAAGCCACTATAACGTAGGAAAAGAATTTATTACAGAATTAACACGCAATTTAATTATTTTCCTTACATTTCACGACTATAAAATCGTTGTAAAATATTCGTCAATGTTATGTCTACGGCGTCGCAGCGCTACTCTTGCTCAGATCAAAGCGGCCACGCGACGGGATGCGCAGACGACGTCTCGACGCATCCCACCCCCCGCGCCCGCGACCCGCGCGCGCCCCCTCTGTCGCCATGGCGCCTGCTGCGGATATTTGCATGCACCGCGCAACTATTGAATAGCATTAACATTGTCAATGATTGACTACATAATGTGGGAGTATCGATAAGTAATTTATGGGTTAATGTTGGATGCAAATACATTTTTAATAAGTGTGTATGTAATCTGTATTGATATTTGTGGACTTATTGCGGTAGACGCTTGCATATTTTAGTGTGGAATCAAAGGAAAGCAGAATGGTAATGAAGTGCTATAAATATCTCGTTGACTCCTCTTTATGTCCGGTGTAATCAATATTGTGTGGTGCCTGACTACCGGTATCAGTCTTACATTTTACATTTTCTACTTTTCTATGTCGACTAGAGATTTATAATGAATAGACTGTTCTCGACCTTTGCCAACGCATGTCTGGTTGGCAACTGGCTAAGAATACGTCAGTATGTGACTCTAATTATAGGTGCAATTGCTTCATTATAGTCATTAGAATGCCTACCATTATCTAAGAGCAATCAGCTAAGAGGATAGAAAAGGCTGTGATTAATTTAACCAATCGTATGAATCGTACATGTTAATGAGGGACCATAAAGAAGATCACATAATTTAAGATTTATTAAACTTCTAAGGAACTATCATAAAATTCATCTCAAACAGTAAACTAAAAAACGGAAACGTAAGAAATTAGTTCAGAAAAGCTTGACAATACTCTTCGAAAGAATGGTGGAAACGAAAGCCGCCTACTGAATAAAGTTTCGCAGTAACTTGTGATAATATTCGCCTTATTATTGTAATATGTGACAATACAAGATTGTACCATTTTTGTGCTTCATTACTTTATGTGTCTTTACCATTTTCCCTTCATCTTCCGTTCTTTGACCTAGCCAGAGTCAAGGTCGTGTTTAATCAGATAAATTGATCTTGGTCCTTCGTATATGAATTATATGTTAGTAGTTATACAAATGTTCAGACACTGTTGTTTAATTCTTAACTATTAACAACTGTAACATTCTTATGCTCTATTATTCTCTTGAATATAGCAATCTTCACTATGTTGCTAAAAGTAAATACACCATTGTTATTTCATGCATTAATTATCCTGAAAAAGTTTATTTTAGTTACAAAAGGGTTCAAAAAAGACTGCTAATCATTTCAAGTCCATTAATGACTCATGGTTTCCTTTACATTCATATTTACTTAAATATAATAGTTTTTGTAATTTTGGTTACAATTTCACGATATATTTAGAAAGGTCTAGTCATCTCTAATAATTAATAAGCTAGTGTATGTTTCTCTGTACTGTAGCTAGTCGTAACTAGAAATTCTTTCAGCACCGCTATGACTTATCTTTAATATTGTTGAACTCTAGGTATCTTCCTTCAGCTACTTCATTGGAAATCAGCTATTGCAGTATTGTTGTTCTACTGCATTGGAAAGTACAAGTAGCAATCCTGAAAAAAGTTCCTCTCATTGCTCTTGCTTCACGTATCCTTATGATGCTGATATCCTTAGTCTATTGTCTAAAACCAATCAATCAATTTTACTAACTCTTTGGAAATTGAATAGACATGTTGGCACTAGTACAAGATGCGTATTATCTTTCCTTATTCTTGCTTTCATTATATTTTTTCGCAAAGGTTTACATTGGTAAATGGTTATTGAACTCAACCTTGTAGTATAGATTATATAGATTGTTTTGTACACCGCAGACTATCGTCGTTGTATTTTATCATAAAATTCACGGTTAACAGGTGAATCGGTAATCGTGATCGCGTTGTGATAATCGATGTGGTCTGCGACCCCTGGTCTAAGGTCAGAGACCACAACACACCTTTAATAGTCCACGAGTCACATAGTATCTGTGTTTTTATAGCCACAACCAAAAAACTATTAAATTCTTCAACATAAGATCAATAGTCAATAGTCATTTATTCATTTGCAAACATAGGTAATTGTACATGTACAGGTATTAAATTTATAGTAGGTCCTCCATATTCTACCGACAAATGGGCATGGATCGAGGTTAAACAGCACACTTTCAAGCGTAAAATGTAAAACTGCAAACATGTCATGCAAAATCGGGGCACGAGCTTAGTTTAAAAGTTGCTAATGAATTAACATGTTAATCTTTTGTTCACAATAATGTGCGAAATATTAGTTTGGCACAAAAGCTGAAGCGTGATACTCACCTACGCGGTGTAAACTTGCAGGCGGGGTCTGGCACAAGTAAGAGAATGTAGCGGTTGTGACACCAAATGTTAAAAAATATAAGACCAAGCAAAAGGTATAAGAGCAAATATTATAAATAAATTATACATATTATTGACACATACAAGTTAGGAAACATGGAAAACATGACACATTATCGGAGTTAGTTAAGAGAACAAAAAAAAAGTTGAAGTAGCCATGGACCCCAAACTAGGCACAGCCTGTATAACCTGAAAAGGCTTACATAAGACATGTCAAAGTTTCTAAATCAGAAATGGAATAATACAAACCATCACTCAAATAATAACATTATTTAAATACGACATAAGTTTAAAGTTATATTCAAACAAGCCGTAGTCTGTCCAAATACTGCAAATTTAGGAAAAAGTTCAATATTTTTATCTAAAATTGTCTGTGCATTATACCACAGGATAAAAGTTATTTCGGAGCAGACGTACAAAAGAAGGTTACAGTACGTTTTTTGAAAGAAATATCCAATAAACCTAAATTCACGTGGGCGTCCTAATCACTTAGTTACTCTTTGTAATTCTAACATTGCTAAACATAATAAAGTCTAGTCATTCTCATTATTAACTAAAAAAATGTCGCTTAAAATAACCGTCATTGTTCGAAACTTCTAATTTCAAACACAATAGACTTATATTCCAGTCTTTCCTAAGATATAAACTAGCCTAATAATAATTCTATTTTTAGAATAATCGGCTAATGACCAGTCTTAGTGACATTTCTTTTTTTTTATATCGGCTGCCAGACATTAGATGTTTTTGTGTAAATTAGTTACGGACGGAAATCGGCATTGAGTCGCGGTGACATACACAAAGCTTACTCTATCGTTTATGGAATACAAATTATCAATAATTGTTGGTACAGTTACATTCGCCTACACGCCATGTCGACTGGTCATATCAAATGTGTGCCATTGAATATCAAATCGCATTTAGATAATATAATTCATTGGTTTCGTCGTCTCCGTTGGCAGAAACCTCTGTCTGCGTTTATCTCAGTGGACCAAGGAGAAAATATGAATGGCTATTATCTTTTACTATCTTTTTTGGTGACATTAATGAACCTTTGTTTCATAAAAACGTTTTATTTTTACACTAAATGAACTGCATTCACCTTATTTGAGGGTTTCAGTAACCAGTCAAAACTGCATATCTCCAACTATAATGGTTGATTAAACATGCATCATTATCCTAAAATCCAAAATGATTTTCAAAAGGCGCTAAATTCGTTAAATGGTGATATGGTTTCAATAAAGTATTTTATATTGCACAGTAAACCGCAAAGCTTTTAAACGTCCATCACATTCAGTTCTAATTGGCATTGACACTTACAAGTTACAACTCACACGAAGCCTCAAGTGCGGACAGCTGTCACGCATGCTTTCACAGATAAACTAACAAAAAAATATTTCGCTGTAACAAATTGCTAACATAAAATTAATATTTACAGCATTTTTTATTATGAAAGGTGTTTTTTAAGCTTTTTATGACACAAACACGATACAAATCGAAACATTTTCCCTATAAAAGTTGACCCACATAATTTAGAAACATTATTACTTCAACAAAGCGCATTGCTTCAAGTAACAGGATCAGATAAACCGCTACACATTGTAATGTTAGGGAAAAAAACGGCGCAGCTTCTAGACGACATCTCTAAAACTAGGCGCGACATCTGGCGGGCCGCGAAATATACACATGTCTTTTTGTCCAGATGACTTAACATGCGGCACACTGTGCATACTTGCGCTTATACTGACGAAAATAAAGTCTAAATTGCATTGTCGATTTTATTTATATAAATATATTGGTAGAAATAAATATTGGGCTTTAGTAGTGGGGAATAAAGTTGGTTTTGGTGTGTTGTTAGTTTTTTTGAGAAATCTTTTTTCGGAAGTAGCATAATTCATATGGTAAGGAGCGTGTCGGGTTTCGCGGCAGATGCGCGTGTTTTAATTTCTGCGCACGCGTCTCTCGGTGACGACACAATTTTAAGCTCCGTTTAGTTTACCAGTTGTTGGGATTTTTTTCGGCGAAACCCTTGACTTTTACTAAATAGTTGTTGTCTGGCCAAAATGTGGGCTTTGTTTGTTTACACATCTTGAAGTTTTCACTAAAAGATAAAAACTTCGCATCGTTTTAAAGTAAGGGCGATGATGCTGTCTCCTACAATTGTATCACAAACTTACGAATAAAAAAAAACATAATAAGCGTTGTAAAATCAGGTGTTAACAAGTGTCGAAATCATTAAAGAACAACCTACTGAAAACTTTAGTAGGTAACGGGCCGATACATTATCCATCTAAATTATTCTAAATACCTCAATAGCAAATACAACAACTTTTTGTAAAATAAAATATGAATTTTGTAGAAAAAGTAACGGTTCCTTCTGGATATTTATTTATCTTGGAGAATCTTGGTCCTCGCACACTACACCATTATTTCATCATGTTGTACCTAGCAATAGTGTATCTATCCCCCAAATACCCAAAAGTCACTTAAATTTAAGACGCTCTGAAATCTATTATTATATTATATTATTATAACAACAATCAAAAAACCTCCATCAAGACCACTGACCAACCCGCCAGACACTTTCCCTGACACATGCAAATCGCATGTACTTGTCGCACGTGCGCTATACCTGCGCACGCGGCGCTGCTCACAAAAACGCGCTCAGCTGCGCGCGCAGCTGCCGCTAACAGTACAGCCACCAGCTGGACCAGTGTATTTATAGATAGAGGCTTCAGATGAACTGGATCGAGATGCTTCGGGATTCCTACTAGACAATAGTACACGTTAATGATGAGGTTAAAGTTCATTGTTTGTTTTGAACCTGTTACTGAAACGGGAAAAAGAAAATCTTGTGGAAATTTAATAAAAAAATTATTCAGTCGCAGGATTACGTCTCCAAAGCCTTTTTAAGAGCTAGAAGATAGGCTATGGAACTTGGTAACCCAAATACTTACTGTCTTTGGGCTTGCTAAAATTGTCTTGACGTAATATGGGTATGATTGGATTTCAATGCGTGAAATAGAGCCAGAACATAATGTAGATCTTCTTTAGAACAACTTAACTAGTTGTGTACAAGCTACGTGTTTAGAATAGTTAAAAGTAAATCTTAGAATTTCCGCAAGTGCGCCTCTCTTCTTTTACAAGATCACAATAGAATAGAATTCGCATAAAGAATACTCTGCTGGTATAAGAAATGCTGTGTTTTGAAACTCAAAACAACATGAAAATGCCTCGTTTTAAACGCACAATTTCCTACAATTATGCGTATTTTGATTTCTTCCTCATTCGCGTGCTGACACGAACCATATCTCTTATTACGTAAAGGTTATTTATTATAATGAATAATTCAGTATAAACACGGAAAATGCCGAATTGCCCCGATCTTCCCCGAGGAGGCTGCTCTAACGACATGATTACCGCCAAACACGAAATCCTTTGATTGGTTTGATGAAGATTCGCAACGATTTGCCTCGGGATACATCGTTCGGATGCTTAGAATTTGATAATCACCGTGTTTTGAATAATCATTGAGATTATTCGAATTTTCATCACGATAGGGTTTGTTATTGGAATGTGGAAATGTTGTTTTATTTTGTTCAGTTTCAAAACAAACCTTGAGTCGACGCTTAGGGCTTAAAGGTAAAATGGCGTGCAGTTTGAGAGACCTTTTCCGGCAGTAGACTGCTGTAGGCTGACGAAGATAATAAACTTTATATTGCATAAAGTTCCTATTGTTCTTTAGTAGTCGTTCAAATTCTATCTATTGCCGTGTTTCATAATTTCTAGCAACAATATACATCTTTCATTAAAAGTATGTTCATACATGTTAGACGGTCTGTCCTTTACATCTAACCTTGAAACTACATCAGGCATGTTTAGCTTCATCGCTTATTATTAATTTAACAAGTTAACATGCAAAAAGATGATGTTTCGCGTGTTAGTAACCGCCGCAGGTGAGCCGCCATTACTATTAAACCGTGCAATTACACTCAGACGCGTATCCGAAAGCACGCGCGTATTCTATTTTTGAAATTCGAACTTTTCGCTTTATAATCATTGTTTGATTTTTCTTTTTTTTTTGTATTCGAGGCATGGATATATTAATGTGTTTCATAAATGCATCGGTTCGCATGCTGTGTTATTCTTTGTTCATCTCGATTAAAGACATGAAATGTCAATTATTGAAAGGGGGCAATCAAGTAGATTCGTTTCTTTATTTTTATTTCATAGTAAATGTATTAGTATGTATTAGTTATTTTCATTACACAATTAAAAACATTTTAATTTTAACGTACTTACACTTTAATACAGTTATGCACTTTTATTTAAACGACTACCTTAGCCATAGAAATAGGTGGCGCAGAACAATAGGGTATTACACTCTTTTTTTTTAAGTATTTCAAATAACTCCTACAGTACTAAGAAACCACAAAAAAAATCCTAAATTTTTATTTAAGCGCTAAGTACCCTAAAAACGCTTTTAAAAATTGTATTTTCAAGTTTCGCGCGGAAATTTCCAAAAACGGAAAACGCCGTGGGCGTGGTTTTGCTTTGGCGATATGACGTCCTTACGTTAGTAAATAAACAAACGCGCTGTGACACTTTACATAATTTTTATTGTTTTTATCTCAAAAATTAGTTACTGTTCGACTTACCGTTGGTGTGCGTTTCGGAATGCAAGAACACAAGTATGAAAACATCGGAATAATTGTGAATTCTAGTGTTAACTGATTCAAATTTAAGAAAAACTTAGTTAAAAGTTGTGGGAAGAGTATTACAACTATTACACCATAAAAACCCGTTTGTACCGTTTGTACTGTTGTTGTAAATATCACTTTGATGTAAGTACACATGTGCATTAGCCATCTAAACTATCTTTCACAATAACTTCCATGAAAAAGTATATTTTTATAATAAAGATCGTATTAGGAGGTTATAAATAAAACAAATAGTGATGTCTAGTTGACACTGTTGACAGTCGACAGCTGTCACTGTCTATGGTCTGTATTTCGGTGTGTTCAAGAACAGGTAAAAAAAACTTAAAACTTTGAATTGAATTTAAAAAAATATTTTCTAGTTTTATGAACTAAAACTAACACTGTTCGGCTGCTTTTTGCTTAAGCTACCTCAATAATATATTTTTATATTTTTTCTCTTATACAGTGTAATACCCTATTCTGATGACGTGCAAATATTTCAACCACTTTTTAATAAAGTATTTTTCTTTTTACAAAAACGCAAGCCCAATACGCTTAAATAAAATAATGAGAACCACAACGCCGCGCCGCTACTTAGCTCAAATTAAATGTGGTAGTTCTTATAATTTCTTAACCGCACTTAGGGGTCGCGATTTCTGAACGAAAAAAATATTTAAGAAGTCAATGCCCCCGTACGCCATCTGGCGTGCGCTCGCGCCGAATAAGGGTTGCTGTCCACTGGACTGTAACATTGTTCAACAGTGTTGAATTTTATATGATGCGCGATATTTTGACAGGTGCTCGGGTTACACCACTTGATATGTTAGCAAATAATTGTTAGTGCAGGTTGTCTGGAAGAAATTGCTTTTTAGCGATAAGGCCGCCAATGTACTCTTGCATATTTGTTTGTATTATCCTTCACTGTTTTTGTCCTATTGGTGTACAGTCACGTGTATAAACATGTATACACTACACAAAGATTTTAATCAATTTTCTCTTAAATTAGCCATTAGTTGTAGTTAAAACTTATTTTATAGTAATTATATCATAGACTTCTATAAAATGTGTCCTAAAACTAAATTTTATTATAGTTATTCTAAGAAAAAAATGATTTTAATGTTAGCGTGGTGTATACATGTTTAATGCTCGTGACTGTACAATAAGTATATTCTATCTATATATTAATATTAGTGAATATTAATCCTAACACAACCTATGTTAATAGCCTGGTCTGTCTGAATTTTAAAACACTAACTAAAACCACTTATTAATATCTATTCGAAAATAGGCACTCGCTCATATAGACTAGAAATATTAGAAAACTAACGTTTTTAATTGATTTCAGTTATCAGCTACTATCAACATCGCATTCTTTTGTTAGGCTATAACTGCCATTAACCCGAAACAAAACGATTTGCAATAATAAGCCTAATGCTAGTGGTGTGATGGTTAAAGATACCTAAATCGAACAATCACACCACTCTGGTGAACCAGTACCCTTAAGTTTCAAAACCACTTTTTACAAAATACACCCCCTAATTGCTATACAAACTTAATATAATACGTTTCTTAAACATTCCTCATTTAATTTTGAACTTTATTCTCCAATACATTAGATTGATTTATAATTAACGTAAACAAAATTAAGGGGTAGGCAGAATTCAAAGCAAACACTGATCTTTATTGCAAAGTAATAGAGTTTATAATAAAAGGGATAATTTCGACAATATTAAAGTGTTTTTATAGGTAGATTATGAATGATAATTACTATCATTAAATTAACGTTTAGTTAGCATTAAATTGTGATCTGTATCGCTTTATACCCTTACGTGGGGTGAGTTCTAGATAACAATGTGGAGTTCAATATTTCCTTACTTAAATATGAGAGCTTTAAATAATTATTAACGGGACAGTTTAGAACTAGATCAATATATTTTTGGGAGATCCTAGCCCAAAAGCAGGAATATTTGCACTGACAGAAAACTACATCATTGCTTGCTAGAGAATATAAAATAAAGAAAATTCTCCATTAATTTAACTGTTTTTTTTTTCGTAAATGTATGCTTAGGCTCCAATATTGTCGGACCCGACAATAGGATAGACTTGACAGAGGATAGGTACTCTGTTTTGGGTCAAATTAAGTTAAATTTTCTTATGTACGGTTATGAATTTCATAATTTACCATTTCTCTATTAGGTGAGACCATACCTATGAAAACAAATCTTATTAACTGACGCTGGTCAAAAACTACTGCAGTTTTTGACCATTAAAATGGCCTTTACTAATGCAGACTGCCACGTTTCTAGTATCCATAGACACTAAAACCTTACCAACATTAAAACTCCGTAAGATTTTAATGTTTTTTACTTAATGACGTAGTAGGGTTTATTTATTTCGACCTAGAAACAAATCTAGATCACAAACACAACATGGATGACGTAAACGACACAGCCTTCAATAATTTTTCCATTTAATCCATGGAAGGAAATTCAATGTCAGCTGTCTGTCTGTAACACCGCGATCGTGATCTATTATAATGATCGCAATAATTTCATTCTATTGTCTTTACCTCGACATTGCGTAGTTTTCCTTCAAGCAAAACCTTTGACTTTGGCCTTCAGGGCTTATACCTAGAATCTTCTTTTAATAGAGCCTAGGCATGCTAAAAGTCGTTTAAAAGAACATGAGGCGTATTACTGTTATTATTGTTGGCTGACAGTAAGCCTAATGCCAATTTAAAATCCAAGGGCGAATTCAGCCTTCTATTGAGGACGGGCCATTTTGTCAAATTCCAATTGTTTATATCAGGGGAGACAGTCGAAAGTCTCGTCAAATATGGTCCCTATTTATGATATTAATATTTTTAGTGATCGGTCTAAAACTCTTCGGTCGGTCGGTCTTTGTAAAAACTACGTAAAATATCAGTTAAATTCAATTGAAATGTAATTATATTTTCAAAAGTTAGGTCTTACCTTACTTAATGATGTCAAAGGTAAAACAAAAAGAATCGATCAGAGCTTTTAAATAATAAACAGAATCAACAACATGCATATTTTCAACTACACAATAAATCAACCCACACGACAACTTCATCATACCGACAACAATAACCCTCTAACTGCAAATCGAATTCGTTCCCATACGGTTCCCAATTCCCAATGGCTTTTCGTTTAATCTCGAATGAAAAATGCTGAGTTTTCCCATACGCTGGGCCCCCCCTTGGGGCGTAGGCACGGCATGTAGCGTGAGGAACGCCGCCATTTGTCAACCCGCTCGATTTAATCTTACGGCGGATTTGGCCGACGTGTTGTTGGGCTGGGGAGAATTGGCGTCAAAAGTTTTATGAAAAACTAGCTTTTGCCCGCGACTTCGTCCGCGTGGAATAATAGTTCCCGTTCCCGGGGAATTTCCGGGATGAAAACTATCCTATGTCCTTTCTCGGATCCCTGACTATATCTGTACTAAATTTCATTCAAATCGGTTCAGTGGTTTAGGCGTGAAGAAGAGACAGACAAACAGACAGAGTTACTTTTGCATTTATAATATTAGTACGGATTATGCATAAAATAGTAGAAAAAAAAGGATATTCCAAGATTTGTACAGGTCGGTGGTAATAAATAAATAATGCTATTTTGTGTCCCACTGCATGGCAAAAGCATTTTCTCATACAGAGAAGGCAACGAGCATTGATCACAGCGCTTGCTTAAGGCGGATTGGCGATTTCGAATTTAGAGTAATTTAATAAGGCCAGGTTTCTTTACGATGTCTTTCCGACTACCAACACGCAATGCCGACTTTTCTTGTTTCTTCATCATCGAGATAAACCAACCAGACTGCTGAATTTCAACAGAAAGTTTCGTTTCAATTTTCAACCCTTATAAACAATAACTTTTATCCTTTGTTTATCAGATGTACAACATATTGTCGTTATCATTGGAAGTTTAATTAAAGCTATGTATATTATCCACACTTAGAAAATCTTATCTCTAAGCAGTAGAAAGTAAAGTCATCATTTTTATTAGATTTCGTTTCCATTATTATTCAGAGATTTTCCCGTAAGATTTTATGAAAACCTTAAAACTTAAATAATATAAAACCGCATGAATGGCTAGTGCAAAATAAAATTGTATCAGAAAAAACACGTATTTAATTTTAGAAAGCTAATTTGTATCGCTTCCCATTTCCCAGAACAAATAGCGTGTTACCAAAACTATTAAAATACAAAAGTTTCAACACGTTTCTACAACAGTATGCGACTAATTAAGTTTTGCTAACTAAACCGGTAAGTGCTGCATTAGTACTGCATGACATAAAACATAACTGTTTAGTAAATGTCGTGTGAGTATGTCGCGGGAATTGCTAAATTCCCACTGTTTTGTTAATAGCTCCTCCAAAAAACAATAAAAGCACCGACATTCTAAATAAGGGAGGAAGCATTAAAAACCGTACTGGATTAAAAATATAACCATAAATGCCAAGTCTCACCAATCGCACTATAAAGATTGTAGCCGTCAAAAAATCAGACTAGGTGAATCATAAATCCCTATGAGGTATGTTCCCATAAGTTTTATAAACCATAGCCCCTCATCACATCCTCACGCGACCACAAGTTCCATTAAACGGTGGAATTTGGAGATCACAATCTTGACTATGGTTTTAGTACGCTGTGAAAAATACCGCCCTAAAGGAACTGTGCGTGCCATAAATAAGTTGTTCAATTTTCAGTATTTTTATGGTAATTTTCCTAAAGCCTGTTTAAGTTGAAGATTGGCATAATTTTGAGTGACTTTTCGTTGTAAGGTGTTGGAGATAAGTAGTAACTGAAATAATCACAAAAAATAATCGGCCATAAAATGTTCCATGACAACTATATACGAAAACGGTAAATATAAATGTATTAAAAACTTTATCGAAGTAATTGTTTGCTCAATTTAAAGTATCGAATGGCGTCTGCGTTTCTATACACTTTAGTTTTATTTCAGTGTCCATCACTCTCCTTAAAACATAACCTTAAACCGATGCGACAGCTGTTAGACTTACTAACCCACATCTCTTTTAAGGGATAATCAACAAAGTGACTTAATGAAGTCTCAAAGTAACTGATCCTATTCAGATAGCTGCGTCTCGACTGTCATCGATAACAACTTTATGATAATGTGATATTTTCACTCGGGCTGCTTCAAATGCCTCTGTTTCTCATTGATAAACACACGTTTTATCTTAACGCATTTCACTCCAAGTAAATAGCATTCGTACGATACTTTACGATTGATTGGACATTGAGTATCAAATAGGTAACTACAAAGTTCTTGTACTTGTAATAAGCACAATCTACGCAGTTAAACGTATGAAGTGTTGGGATATAATAATTTCATAAATACCAGCCACCCACAGCGACCCGACAGCCATTATTCACAAGAATTAGCCTCTTACTGACCCCAAGCATCCCACATTGACCCACTCAACGCCCAAATAACACTTGAAAACTTCCAAATCAGCAAACACTTACACCGGAAAAACATCATAGACATTATTTGTGTTTGTTAGTTACGGAAGTTAAAGATGTGAGGGTTTTTCTGCGAGCTGCCGCCCCTCGCCACGTGGCAAAAGATGCTGAATATCTTCTAAAAGCAGGCCTAGTATAGACCCTTGTGGCACACCTGCTTTTAAGTACGAACTTACCGATATTACATGCACGCGAAAATGAACTCTACCTCTCTGAAATAAGTATTAGCAGTGATGCATTGTGCTGTTGTAAGTGACAAGCGTATATTTGGCAGGAAGAGGGTGTACATTGAATTATATTTAGTCGTAAGCTCCCTACGGTTATGATTGAACAAACGATACGTCGGCAAGGTGTGCGAGACACGCTCCGCTTTGATAATATTTTCATTACCAACTTCTTATTTACGCACGCTTAATATTAGGCATAAAACAGATTTTTCTTTATCGGCAAAAGTATACAATTTGGTGGAAGCTATTTATTCTGAATTATGAAGCCAGACCGTGTTATTTGGGGCAATATTTTTATTGATATTACAATGTTGTTAGTTTTCGATGAGATCTTAGCACGCGAAAACACGACTTAGGATTTATAGCTGCCCTAAGTTTATGATTCAGTTTTGCACCTTCGTATTTTTTGGGTTCTATTGTGCGTTGGGTACGGTTTTTTTCCTCAGCCTGTTATTCTGATATACCAGATATGTATTAAATGCTGACACGTGTACAACCTTTGTTAATTCCACATTCTGTATCACTATTATTACCGTTACCTGAACCTTCATCTTACAACTTTAGTTCATCTGTTTAAGCCCTTATTCCTTTGCCAACAGCATTCAAATTTCTATATCAATCATGTTTATTACCAGTAAGATTATGTTTGTAATCGCGTTACACAGTTGCCGTTTCCCTTTCTGCCGATTTTTGCACCTTTCGTCAGTTTATATCGGAAACCAATTTTATTGATCCACCATCTGTTGCGAGGTGGGCGACCTTTTCTAAAGACCCTGCAGTATACAATTTATATCTAATGTGTTTTTTTTTTCTTTCAGGTAAGTGTTTGCGAGACAAAAAATGGTGGCATTTGGCGGAGCACGTGAGTAGTGCGGTATTGTTAAGGATTATCATGGTGAATTTATGGTATATTTGCCACAAATTGAATGACCATGATACATAATTATATAAGGATTAGTAATACCAGCCTAATATTGTTGCACTGCAAGGAAAATACCTCTTCACAAGGTGGATAGAGAATTTACATTCATCTATAAATTTAGATTTCCCCACCATTCTGATGTTTAGATTCTTTCACAATGATGTCCATAGTATACTTAAAAGCTCGGTCACATTGATACCTACCTGCCCAGTATCGACCCTGCAAACTCATGATTGATAACCCGCCTTAATAGGCCATCTCGACATAGGCTCATAGGATATATACAGTTTAATTCTATAACTTGGATTAGTAAAAAAAACTACATAAAAATCCTTTAAAAAAACTTGTAAAAACAACTATTAGAAAGTCTTTCAACACCAATCAATTTAACAGTAGCTCTCAAGCAGTCGGTGTTATTTCAATTGAAAGCTGTAATGTTGACCATAATGAATGCGCCGAAGTCACGTCGGTGTCTGATGAAGCGAGGAACAGGTGTGGTGCTGATGGGACTGGTGGAGACTAGAGGGGGACTGATGCGGCAATCGGGGATGAACTCAACTGTGAAATGGGGATGGAAGGGCAAGGAACTTGCAGTGATTGCATGAGTATTGGTTTTAAAGAAATGATAGACCGGCTATCGCGCTGACTTAACATTAAAATAAAGCAAAATTGAGTCACAGGTCCCATGATTTTTAAATAGCTAATATGTTACAAATTCAAATGAAGTATATTCAATTATAATATTTACAAGAACGTTTGAATTGTTAGGACGTAAATCCATCAGAAAGTTGAAGCAGTTTACTCGTTCCTTAGGAGACGTTACAATAAAATATTAGATTGATCAAATCTTAACCAACTCTCTTTTAATAGAGAATTTGTTGGGTTTTTTTATAGTCAATAGTCTAATCGTTTATTTTCATTAGGCCAAAAAAGGCACTTTGAAACGTCATTTACAAAAGTGATTCTAGTTGCCCATTCCAAAATGTTTAAATAATTGTAATTCAATATTCTTCATTGCATTCGGCTCAATTATCATGTATTATATTGATGGCAGACGGACTACCCTTTTTCGTACATTTTTCATTTTGGCTGGTTTTCTAATTTGTCCCGTGATCCAAGACGATTTTCTCGAAACTTTAGCGAAACCAGTTAAGTATGTTCAGTTTAAGTACGTGATCTTTCCTAATGTATGATCTTTATGTAAATTCATAATAATTATTAAATTAGGTGACCCAATTACCTGTTTACCAATTTTGCAAAATCAACACATGCATCTGTGGATCACGTCTTATACAAGGCTGGGTCAATGTACTTTAATAATTTGCTAACAAGCTTAATTATCTCAATTTTCTGGAAAATTTTACATGTCAATTGTATATAAGCATCTTCATGTTTTCTAATTGCGAAATTCCCTGAATTGCGGATCTGCCTCTTTTACATGAAACCAAGTCTTGATATTGAAATCTGTCAAGCTCATTATTTAAGCGTTAACTTAGAAGAACTTTGGCAACATAGCACCTGATATTCAGTCAGGCAATTAATGTTTATTTTTTTTACAATTTATATACATTAATAAATACCTGTACTCATATATCACGCTAATCTTTGGAACTATCAGCGGCAACAGTAAAAACTTTTTTGAAAACGTTGATAACCTGATTTATTAAGAATAGTTTAGGCTACATAATATTACGCTAGGTTAGTAAAATAAAACTAACTAAATACTGTTTATTTTTTTTGCAATGTGCTGTCCACCTGCAGGGCAAAAGTCTCCTTCAAAACATTTTACTGTTGCACTAACTGAATACTGGCCAAATACCATCATTTATTTTATGATAAAGCCCACCATTTTATAAATAGAATAAACTGCATGGTTACTTAAGTATAAATGAATTTCTACATTATACAAAAGCTCATCAACCGCGCTGTTGATGGGGCAAGCGACAAGGATACACCAATGCCACATTGTATGGCAACACTGACTTAAATTAAACAATAAAAAGCAACGACATTTCCTGTCTCTATAATTCCGTGCGACAAGGCTTGCAACACCATGAAATTGACCTTCATTTTCATGGAAACGTAAATAATTGTCTCAGTTAGCAATTGAACGCATTGCTCGCATTTTCAGACAAACCTTTAGGAATTTGTATTTTCTATGAAATGCAACATCTGTTATAGTTAATTTAAATAACTGACATACATAGTCGGCTTGATGTAAAGTCGTGTATCGCAACGTTTCCTGTAGGTATATCTTAAGGTATTAAGTTCTTTAAAAAATATTGCAGTGGTAGTTTTATATAATATGTGAGACTGTTTCCTCTACGCGAAGGAGCCGCGCTCTAGGTTATGATGAGTATTATAATAAAGTTTAAAGTAACGTTGACTGTTTCTTCTGATTCTGCAATTAAACAATTTAACAAAAACAATTTCGCTATGTTACAAATAACTGTAGAAATCTAATTTAATGTATACAATAAGACGGAAAATGATTCTGCCATAAAATATCAGCACTCAAAGCAGGTCGACACTCACCCTTAAGTTAACCTACATACTTATCTTGGAACTATTTACTAATTGCTTTAAATTATAATTCCTACACAAAATAGAAAAAGTAATAAGTATTAGTTCTAGTTCCCATTTTGTTAATAATTATTTTACCTCTACTTGTACGACAAACATGTTCCAAAGGGCAGTCGGGTCAAACACATAAAATAACCTATAATAACGTTATAATAAAAGCACCAACGTTTATCTAAAACAAAATATATGAGCGGACATAATTTAGGGCGAATTTGGTGAAACGCGAAGGTCGACTAGTCTGGCTGTAATTACACGTGGCCTAGGCGGTAGGCAGTAGACTAGGCACGCCATCGCACCACGCCTAGCGAAAATTAGATGGAATATAGTTAGGAAGCGGACAAGCTTGCGATTTTGCGATGAAAGGAAATATTTGCTTGTGACTTTTTGGGAACTGTAAAGCCGAGATACGTTTATTCTTTCATTATGACTATGACTTAGATGCCTTTATTTATTTACGCTTACTTGCTTAAATGTGACTTTATTTAGTAAGTTTATCTTGGATATCACTGACATCATGTGCCTCTGCACTCGAACCATTGGTCCTGGTAGACATTCCTATATCCTTGACAGACGTTACGGGTAGCCAGAAACCATATCGTCAGACATAATTTATTGTCTACCAATACATCATTGCCCTCCGTCAACCTGGTGGTCAAATATAGAAAGAGACCTTAAGAAAGCCCAATTGCCAGAACCGACAACCCAGGACAGACTCTCCTGGCGCCGTAGAGTGAGGAGACCCGACCCCAAATAACGGGAACAGGGATGGACAAAGAAGAGAAGAATACATCATTGCCCAACCAACTCTAGGTTAGATTGATAGACCATGTTATCTGGTTACTAGGTCGTGGTGGTCTGATGGGCAGTCTCTCCGTGTAAGATATAGGTATGCAGCTGAATCCAGTTAGACTGGAAGCCGATGCTAACATTAGCTGGGACATAGTAGGGACAGAGATTGTTTTTCGATAGCTCGAAATCAAGACACATTTTCTAGTCGCAAGTACCAAGAGTTCAAAGGACCAGTCCCGTGGCATATTGACCATGTTCCCGATATTGACACAAGCTCCGAGCTGTCCCGTACGTGACACTCTGGTGAGAATGTCCCCGTTGGCGCTAGTACCATTGTAGACGTCTACAAATATATCGGAGAACAAACATCTCATTGAGTGAACATGAATGAATGAACGGACAATGATTGATCAGCGCTTTGCTTGCTCTTCATATGTTTGGTCTTCTATTATGTAAGAACTTTGGTTGGGATTGAAGACTGAAAGGAACGTCTTCTTGTAGGTAAATAAGGTATATAGCTCTTTAATTGTTTTCTTTGTATTATTTTGTTGGTATGTACACGTAATCTCCAGAACTAATGATTCAATCCTGAAATATTTTTAATAAGAAAATTAAAGGCGGACGAAGTCGCCAGCAAAAGCTAGTTCTAAATAACTTCACGGTGTCCATCGATTGAAATTACAATTACGGACTACGGTCACATAATAATACATATTTAAGTTCAAAGTAATACACATAATTACATAATTTCGCATTTACAATTAAAATGCACAGATTTTAGTGCCTAACCCATAAACCGTCGCGTCGTCGTGTCCAAACGCACGATCATTATTATTAAATAGCTAATGAACGTAAATATGAACAGTCGCGCACTCGCGTCGCACGACTTGTCGCAAGTCCGGACGGAGCCTTAGACGTGTCACGCAGTTCATTTTTATGATCGTCAATTATTATTTCGTGCTGTAATATTAAAAATGTATCTATTAAAATGTCTACAACTTTATTTTACACGGTGAATATGAGTGGGTTATATTATTAAAGTTTTAAATGGGTATCCCTCGTTTTTTCTAGTAACAAATATAGGTAAACCGAATGGTGTAATTTATTTTAAATCGGTGCAGTACTTAATTAGTTTATTCGTAATAAACATACAAACTACAAATCTTTTTTCTTTTTTATATTAGCATTCGTTTTTGGTATTTCTTGTTTCAGTAGCACTATTTGTTAATACTGTTAGCTAAATAATTACCAACAAATATCATGTACCTTGATGTATGTAATGAAAATAGCCTTATAGCCTTCCTCGATAAATGGACTATCCAACAAAAATATTTTTTTTATTTTTTTAACAGCAGTGTCTAAGATTACGATTAGCTTTATTATATAAGTACATATTTTAGAAATCTAGCAAACCTAGGTCTGCCAATTGTGGTTGGCATCGCGTGTGGTCTGGTCACATCACACATAGCACGGCGCTATAATAATTGCCTCCGCTTCAAGATCTATAATCGCCCGATGTAATCAAAGCATTCAACCTTAGCTTTCACTGAAGTGTGCTAAAAATTACTTTTCAAAAAGTAACGTTTTATAGCATAGTATAATAGGTACTTAAAAGAAAATTTTATACTAGCAATTGGTGAAAAATATAAATTAACAACAATAACCAGCTAAGTACGAGTCGGTGAGAGAATTATTTTTGGTGCTTAGATTACAAAAAAAACCGGCCAAGTGCGTGTCGGGCCACGCTCATTGTAGGGTTCCGTAGTTTCCCGTCCGTCACAAGTTTAAAAAAAGGCTTTTGTTACGTTGACAACTAAGTACGCAGAAATTATTTTGTACAACCTTTTTGTCTTTTTTGTACAAAAACTGTTCTTTCTATCAAGTTCAAAATAATTTTCCTAGAAAGTCCTTATAAAGTTCCACTTTCCAGATTTTTTTCATATTTTTTAAACCTACGGATCAAAAGTTAGAGGGGGGGATGCTTTGATTTTTCCTTTTGGAGCGATTATTTCCGAAATTATTGACATTATCAAAAAATGATTGTAGTAAACCCCTATTCATTTTTCAATACCTATCTAACAATATATCACACGACAGGGTTGAAATAAAAAAAAATATCACTTCCCTCTTTACATATAGGGGGGCTACCTTAATACATTTTTTTCCAATTTTTATTTTACCACTTTATCGGCGTGATTGATATACATATTGGTACCAAATCTCAGCTTTCTAGTACTAACGGTCACAGAGATTAAGCGAGGACGGACGGACAGACAGACAGACATGGCGAAACTATAAGGGTTCCTAGTTGACTACGGAACCCTAAAAATAGTCTTAGTATTTCGGGAGTTAAAGATTGTATTAAAGTACAAAGAGACAGGCACACGAATGATTCTAGCAATAAGGTGGATAATATATTTTGTCATAATCACAAAGCGAGTCCGTAGTACATTCAATATACCTATGTGACGTGAAGTTTTGAGCTCTAAATCAATATTAACCTCCCTGAATCATTTAAAAGGGTAGGTTGCCCACATTTTTCACTCATTTCCTTTTTAGTAAGGACAGCTTTTAAGCAGAAACTGTATATTTTTTACAACAAAACATCTCAATTCCAAAAATTTTCGTTATTGAAAAGTGTTGTACCCTACGCTCGACCAAAATTTAGTGAACACTCGCCCAATTTAAATATATCACGGGTCTTAAACTGCCAATATACAAGAATATTGTTAATTTATTATTATTGCCGATCATTTACGTCTTATTATCAAAACAAACACTCTGAGATCGGAGTTGAAATCGAAAATCTGACGACAAACTTAGCTTTGCAGGCAGAAAACGTATTTTCGTCCAAAAGTTCAGTACATAAGGTGTGTTTTTGAATAGCAAAACACCCGGTGATCGGGTTACACAGAATGATTCACATACTAAATGGGTCAATTCATTATCTGTGTCCTGATCTGATAAAGGATCGTTATATATTTATTTAGTTTTTTATTTTGTATCGTGGACGGCACATTACAAGCGCTCTTCATCGGAGCTATGACGCGAGCACACTCTGCTTTGGATGCGGCAAACTTTGACCAAATACAGTAGGTATGATGAAAACGAATACGAACTTTAAAAATACATGATGTACAAACCAAATATTTTTAAAATGATTTCACAAATACACAATAATTTTATATAACAATACATCAACGTCAACTCAATTTACTACCGAAAAAAACAATTACCCATCCTTTAATTATCTGATAACCTGCCCTCTAAAATCTCAAACACTGGAACAACCAATAAATCTCTTCCTAATCGCCTCCTCCACTCTTCGTGGCTCCCCAGCGAGCCTGTTCCTGGAACACAATACATTGATTCTCGCTTAGCACAGCTTCGCTCTGTACCGCACCGTAGCGCACCGTACCGCACTGCGTACTGTCCGAAAACGATAAAAACATTCGTGATCGTGAACCATCGCACCTATAAGCGCGGGCGCCGTCGGATCGTGGAATAAAGGCTCTAGATGTGGCTACTAAGGCAAAGTGCGCTCTGAGAGTTGCCAACATACAAAAAGGGAACACTTGAGTGCATACTCTCTTGATAAATGTAATTTTTCCTCTAGATCTTGACCATGATCTTCGTTATTTGATCTTTTAGCCAATCTAAGATGTGCTTTTATCACAAACCCCTGAAACAAATTATATACTTGTAATAAGATACCGCAGAACAGTATGCAGCCTAGTAAAGACCCAAAAGATGCATAGTACGCAATATTATGACATCTTTATCGTCATTTTAAACATCCAATTCTCATAACACATCCCGAAAAACACAGACGAGTCACATTCAGTAATTTGTACATTGACGTTAGATTCCATAGGGCGCCAGGACCCTTATCTGCGGCACCATTGGGTCGGTGGTCACCCAGATACCTTCGATATAACTGCCAGATATCACTAAACGATCGTGATCTCCCGATAGGCCCCTCCCGCCATATTAATGATTTCATTAGCCCGCCAATTTATACGCGACCTTAGAGGTGTCGTCGCATTTTTTAGAAATACGATCTGAAGATGGGTTCTTAGTAACAATGGCTCTGTCTCTACCCAAAAGGTGATTTAGGATTTAAAAATGATATTGTTTTGCTTGACCTCCGATGGTGTTTAAAATCTTCATGGTCTTTGGATGATTTGACTAATACAATTGTTTTTTTTTTTTTTGGTGAGTGGAAAATCATCAAATGACTGCTCCCGTCCTGGGTGCGGCGGGAGGGCGTGTCAGACTTTTACTGACTAAAATCCACTCATGTTCCTTCGGTTGCCCTTTATGTTCCAGGGTCACGGTAACTATTATAAACATTCCGCAACCCTGGCAGGCACCATTACAATTGTATTAACTTTAAGAGAACTCTGAGTTTGTTTCTCTAATGAAAAACTGGCTAGGAAACACCGACCGTTCACTTGACAAAAGCAAAACTATATTCTTCTTCTTCTTCCTCCTCGTCACGGCCCGAGACTCGTCTGCGTTTATAGAGATAACAATATTGAACAAAAATGTTATGTTTAATCAATTCACAAAATATATATATCATTATTTCCATGTAGAATGTAGAATAGTGTAGATTTTAAAAGGTCTTTATAACCAAATATTATATACTTAAATTTGTAGATATTTGTGCCAACCATCGCGTATTTTGCGCGATGCCATAAGGTAGTTGTCCTAATAAACCTTGAATCCGTGATCATCGCGCGGGCATCGCCAGAGTTATTTATTTATTTAATGCTTTGGAAGACAGCTGTAAGTCTTCCAAAGCATTAAATATATATAAATAAACACTTAATAATATAGAAACTTTAGTCTCTAATAGGCCAATTACAAGTGTTCACGTGTGGCAACAGACTAAATTTAATGTAAATGTGAGCACGCAACAGTAACACATTTACGTTGTAAAATTAATAAAAAAAAACATTGTAAAATCTAAAAATCATTGTAAAAAAAAACAAAATAACATTGTAAAATTTGTAAAAAAGGAACAAAAAATCAAAATAAATAAGACAAGCTCTGCTTGCTATTTGAAGAAATTGAGGCTTAAACACCTTCTAACTGACGCCACACTAGTTGTAAAAAAGGGGTCTAAGTCATGATGTTTACATATTATATTATAGTGGTTCGATCGGATCGCGAAAATGTCAATTAGGACATGTATTCAAACCTAACCAGCGTAGTCGCGTTCTATTAGGACAACGACTAAGTATGGAGTATGGACGAGTAAGTATGGAGTTTCTTGCCCGTTCTTCTCCATACGAATCAACTTTTTGGAATGGGCAACTAGATTCATTTTTCTTTGTTTTTGACGTTCTAAAGTGCCTTTTAAATGGTCTATTAGAAATAAATGATTTGAGTTTTAATTTGACTCAAGCTACGACAATTGCCCTTTGAATCAGCACCCTTCCTCCGCTACGTCACCGGTCGCTCAGCATGCGGCGTGCGCGCAGTACGTGTCCTGACGTAACGCCGCGCATGGGCATTTGCATCGGTTTCCGCCACCAACAAACACACCGACACACGCACGGGTTAACGATATAGGATATGGAGCTATTAACTTATGGGAATGGGAGGTGGAAGACGGTGAACTTTGCCCTTTGGGAGATATGAGTCATTGTTGATGAGTCAGTCTTCTTGATTGGAACCTTCTTCTTTCTGCCCTTGTTCCGTCTCTTAGGGTCAAGCTCGAGGCACGTTTTCTTCTTTTGTCTTACCCTGACTACAGAAACTGTCAGAACTTTGACAGCCGTTACGGGTAACCAGAAGCCAAAAAGTATGACCAGTCGCAGGGTATGACAGCAGTAACTCTCTTCTCGTCAATATATATGTATATTTGAAGAGTATCGCCATTCTGCAAAGGCCATATCTCATTAGGACCTCCTCAACTTGGTCGCGCCACTAACAAAACATATGGGTGTCACTGGGTGACGGAACTGCTGGCGCCATGTAAGACCGACCATATATTTTGTCGCGCAACCCGATTTTTTAAAGAAATACGACCGTAATAGGCTGGTATTAGAACGAGATTATTTCATTCCGAGTAAAATATGAGGTGACGTGACGAGCGGTGGACACACGGCTATAGTACGAGTAAATGTATGTCTCGCACTTTACCGCCGTCATATTATAGACGGACGGTGACGGCGACGGTGGACAAACGGCCTTAAGTACCACACGTTGATGGCATCCGATCTTTGATTCATCCTCACTAGATACTGCGGGAACAGGAAACCCTTCAATTTTACTGGCGCATTACCTACATACTAATTACATATTGCATGTGTGTGATAAAAAAATATTTTTTAAATAGCTTATGGCCAGAACATATACATATTCGTTTAAATAGTAGCCTAACTCTTTATCCTACTCTAAATCTGCTTAACCAATTTTAATGAAGAGTAGGATAAAGTCCTACTCTTCATTAAAATTGGTTAAGCAGATTTGGCGCAGACAAACCAATCCAACCTTTCGCATTTATAATATCAGTAAATAAGTAAGATTTTGTGAACCAACCAATTTAGACGATGACACACAACACAATTTCCTAATAATAAAGCAATGTTCAGTGATAGATCACAATCACGCACAATGGTCCATCTCGACGAACATTGTGGACAAAAAGAAGTACACTATTTTTAAAAAAAATATAAAAAAATATTTCAATACTGTGAGGTGCTTACAACACAATCGTACAAAAAACCAGTTAAAAGGCGCTCAGAAATAAAATTAAGATATTCAAAAGTAACCCTTTGCCCGACAGCGCGTCATAATCCGCTTTATCAAGATACATCTTAAATTACTTGCGAAGGATTTTGAACTTTCCGAGTTACAACATACAGATGACATTGGTAAGCTGAAAGCTTTGATATGAAATAAACAATCATTGAAATGCGCTGACAAAGTGGCCTTAGCAATTTTCGTTACTAATAAATAAGATCAGAGGTGTTAGCTTGTTAGTATTTTTTTAGTTATTTAGTTGAAATATATTTATGTACAAAAGTATCTTACTTAAAATTGATGCATCAATAGTATGCCTGTATGTACAATATTTTGCTGTTCACACAGATCAGCAAATATATAAAGAGCAAAAAAATAAAAATAGTGACTTAGTTGTGGGTTACGTAATGTATTTGTGTTTAGGCTTAAGTTTAATTTTGTATAAAACACGTGCGCTTCTCGCCATCAAACTGCAAAGTTTGGCAAGTTCAAACTGTATGTAAAATTAAGTTTGATTTAAGTTAATAAATTCTGAAAAAGAAAAAGCAAGAACTACATCTGCGATACTATAGAATAAATAAAAAATGGTATGCAATTATTTCCATATAGTTATAACGTACTGAAGCACACTCACATAATAAACCAAAGTGGTCAAACATACACTTTTTCTGATCATAAAAATATACGAATGTCAATAAATAAATCGGGCTTTTTATTCACTACAAAAAAGCACTCCTGGCATTGATAATGCAAGTATATTTGTCAAATAAATTGATAAGATTACCACCACGTGCCTACCACCCCGTGTAAGTGTGATTAGATTAACAAATATAAATATTGGCTTCTAATAACACACTTGCTTTTTACAAGCTTTTTTATGTTTGATAAGGGCAGGTGCTGCGGCTTTAGTTTTTATAGTTTTATCTTATGTTACTTCCTTTGATTACTACCCTGAATGTTCAGAGATATCGCCTTAGTTTATCTGAAATATCACTGACAGCGGTAAAGGAGAAACATCGTAAGGAAACCTGGACTTGAATTGGATATAAAAATACCAACCCACCTTGATTAAGCGTGCCTTCTCTGTATGAAAAGAGACCTTTGCCCTGCAGTGCGACAATAATTGACGGTTAGTATTATTATAGAGTAGATCTTTTCTAGAAAATTTACTTACAAAACCAGAAAGAAGTCTCACTGATCTCTATGTAGCCCATCTGAAAATGCAAACTCATTACTAGTATTGTACCAAGTGGCTGCAGTCACAAGCCGACGACAGCTAATTAACACCAGCCATCGCTATCAAACATTAACCGCAGCGCAGTAAAAGAGAAACTGCACAATTTCTCAGAAATCAATTCAAACGTAAGATATTTTTTATGACAACTTCCTTCCCACGTCCATTCGCAACAATACTTACAATTTCACCTAAACAAACAGACAGACATGATCTTACGAAGCCGTGGCAAATATTTAACGGTATATGAATTAGTAGGCTCGCTGGGCTCCCAGACGCCCCGGTGGGCCGAGCGTGCACCAACCTAGCACAAAAACCTATTGTATTTTTACCTTATTATTGAATTTACACCTCGGCTGTGGGATAACAGTGCTGATTCAAACTGCCGTGTCCGAAATCGCGAAAAAAACCTTTGAAGAGACAATCGAAATGTGTCACAAGGAGTTTTATTGTCACTGTCCGCCGGTGTTTAGGATGTAAGAGGGTTTAGAAATTGTTGTGTTGCTAACTGTGTGGGATTGGCATTGTTATTTATTTTTTCACGTGTTTGATTGCAAATAAATAAACCTTACTACAAGCAAATTATTATATCAAGCTAATATATTACGAAAAAAGAAAATAAGCAGAACTTAATTTCACATTGTCCATTTTTTGCTCAGACAATCAATGTTATAATCAAACAATACAATGGTCATTCATTGTCATTTTACATCTTTACTTGAACGTTTAGCTCCACAATGGGCGAATCGTTCGCAACTATAATATCATTATAACGCTTCACCTCAAACCTGACATAATTACATATAATGTTGCTTTCCACCATTGTGATGCATCGACGGAATTTTATGCCCATTTCACTATAATGGCTGTCCCTAAGCCCCGTACAAACAACCATGATGGATGCGTTGCGGCGCTCACAAAAGGACCATTGACAGCATTCACGTACCCTACGTCTAATTATAACGAAAACGTAAAGATTTTGTCCACCCGCAACGATATCGACCCACTGTGTCCGACAAAAAATATTAATAGGGCTCGTTGGTTTGTTTACTAATGAAATATATCGGAGAAAATATAAATAACCTAGTTATATTATGTTTTAGCAAATAATTGATCTTTATCTTTATATAATAGTAAATGAAAACCATCCTTTTATAATGTATTTTTATTGAAAAAATAATTAATATTCTAACACAATGTACATTGACAAAACATTTCGAATTTTAAATGGTCGTTTTGGCAAAATCTTAACAACAATTACGGTTAATTATAATCAGACTACACTAATCGTCCTCTACATCGGACCGACTGAGCCTTCCTTACATAAATTACTATAGGGACAGGCAGGAGAATAACAGCTCGTGTGACTTGCCCAGCCTAGGCTACTGTAGCAGCACATGGCTAGAAGTGACGTCATTGAACTTGCCCAGGAGTCTAGCGCAGGACTGCTGGTGTAGCTCGCAGCAGTAGGCGCGCGTGAACCTCTGGCCGCAGTGTCTGCAGGTGAACAGGGACCCACGAGGACCCAGCGAGTCCAGGGAGTGGCGGCACACGCAGCAGTCCCTGAGACGAACACATAATTATGTTACGTCATTAACTGTATCGTTACGGCGACTACCTAAATGTCCTTTCTTTGGTATTGATCGTCAAGGCGTTGGAGTCCTTATGATTTTAGTTGAGGTATAGATTACTGACTAAAAACTTGCTGGATAGGACAGCAAGAAGCAGGTGGCAGTCAGATGGCAAGACATTCTGGACAGGTCCACTCAAATGTGTGCTTCTCTCATTAAGAGAACACATTGATCATTAATCTTAATAGTCTTCTCATGTTCTGACTAATACAGATGTATGGATTTCAAAAGACTGACCTCTGAGTTTGTTTCATATGTTATTTCATAGAGTAGTCAGATAGGGAAGTGTTTAAAATAAGCAAAGAAAAAACAATGTAGACGTGTGAGAGTGTTATATTTAACCGATTTACAAAATAAACAGAATAATTATTATCAGTTGATGTAGCCAAGCAATATTGATAAGATGCTTTGGGAATTCATTTCCATAAGTAAAAATTCTGTAATACAGTCGCACGTTTAGAATGTTTCAAGTAATTACCTTGTTCTTCCCGCACTGTGTTGTTTCACATGGTCACTGAGCTGTGATGGCTGAGGGAACGAGGCGCCACAAATGTTGCACGTGTAATGTGGCTGGCACTGCCTGGCCGGCACCATCAGCGGCAACAACGACAAATAAGCGTAATAGTTCAGGTTCGGCAGGTACGACAGCAACCACTTCACTGTCTGCGTTGATATCTTCAGTAAAGTCAACCAGCCTAAAGGATCAGTATTCACAGCTACTGTCATTGGCGCCTGACCCATCGCTGGTATCTTTTTAATAAAAGTCCTGTTATCAGAATTTGATGTAGCATCAGACAAAGAATCAGTAACTTCAGTTGATCTCTCTTTAGTCGGAATTTCAATTGTTATTTGTTGTGAACGACTGTTTTCAATATGTGGATTCAGTATTTCTTCGATGTCGCTTTTAGCCTTGTCGCTCCTTTCTCTTTCTTCTATTAATATTTCTTCCATTTTAGAAATGGCAGACTCTCTATGTTCACTTACGTCAGTGGTTGTTAAACTGCTGGAGCTGTGTTGCTCCATACCGCGCTCATAATCTTTATTTTGACTATGCGAGTCGCTACTATGTCTGTTTTTGACAGGTTGGTTGTCGATAATGATATTACTGGCTAGTACTGTAGTAGTTTTACTGGATGCAAGTGCGCTTCTCCTTGCTTCAATTTGCATCATCATTGAATTCATAGACTCCATTAAACCGTCTATTTTCTCTTCAATTGTGGCCAAAGATTTTAGTTTAGTGTTTTCTTCAGATCGGAGAACTTTTTGTTTTAGTTTTATAATGTTATCAGTAACAGTTTTAAATTTTTCATCGAAACTTCGTCGACTTTGTAAATCATTCACACCCTTATGACATATAAAAGATTTTTGTATATTTGTGGGTTTTTTGACTATTTTGTTTTCGATAGGTTCTAATTTATCAGGACTGAAATATTGATGTTCAGTGCGGTTTGCACCGTTTTTAAGTTGGGTAATTTGTCGTGGTTCTTCCGGTAAGGGACCTTCATCACGCATTTCGCGTCTGAAATTTGACGGTTTAGGGGGTGGTGTTATACCATGGTTTTGCTCTAGAATATTTTCTGGGGCACTTGTTGCTTTCGAGCAATAAGAAATACATTTATTATTGAGTGGGATTTCGGTCATAATATTATTTAGCTCCTTGCAGTCTTCTTCATTAACTAGTGGTAAGTTAACTGTCTGAACAGGTACAGGTCTACCCCCTGGTTTCATCACATGAGGTACTTGAGAATAAGGTCCGGCAGCGCTTTGAATCTTATCACACCCACATTGACGAGTGTTATCAACCACTCCACAGCTACGGAAGTTTATCCCCGCTGATGTAGTGCGCCCGTTATATTCATAAGTTTGTCGTTCTTTATTCAACTTTAACATGGATTGCGAGCCACCTGGAAAGGCAATACGGTCATAGCTGGAAATAAACGGTCCAACATCTGGTGGTGTTACAGTACTTTCATAATTTGGCGAAAATTTACCGTGTGTGGTCGTTGACATATTATCAGCTCCATGAAGGTCTGCCAGCAAGTGCTCATACCTGCTTGACTGGCGCCAATCAGGTCTCAAGTTGTAAAACTCGTCTATCATTTCAGGAGTGTTGTGATCTCCTGGGACGTACTGAGGTAAAATCCTACTCGGTTCGTTGCTATAATATCTGTGTTTATTTTTTAAATCATTGATGTAATTGTTCCACACTTCTCTTTGTTTTTCTCTTTCGCGCGCAACTACTAGTTTCCTCACTATTTTCTGTAATTTAGCATTTTTAAGTAATAATTTGTACACCATCTGCTGATTATACACATTTGCTAGAGGACCGCAGTAAGCGTTATTCTCACGTCGTGCATTTTCATCTGATGTATTATTATTGTGATGATCAGTTATCATCTGGCTACTAGAGAATCGTCCATGTCTATTATTGTCTTGTTTCAAATCTTCGAAATTAAATAATTGGTCACTTCGTGGACAAGTATACATATCTTTTTGAGGCGTGTATTGTGCTTGAAACCCGTTTGCAGACATGGTAAGTATTGGCTGCGAATATGGTATTTGGTTGCCACTGAGTAAAGTTTCATAGTGTTCCTTTATGATAAACTGTTCGTTGTAGTTATTCAACAAGTAATTCGTCAGACTTTCATTTACTTCTCTAGGGGGCGTTTTATCGAATTCGTTACTCTGTGTTTTATAATCAATACTATTGCATTCTTTATTATTTCGTTGAGTTTGCACAGTTTGCTTGAGATAGTCTATGTTACTTGGGACGCTATCAAGAGGGTTTATGTTTTTAACAAACAGTTGTCCTGCATTACTTACATAGTAAAGTCCGGTAACATTTGTATGTTCACAACAAGATCTCGATTGGTCGAAATCTCTCAGATCCATTATTTATGTCACAGAAAATTTACAATATCCGAATTATATGACTGTTTGGCATTTTGAGTCTGAAGGGTAAGAGAAGACATTAGATCTGTCACTGTTCTGATTGCTGTAAAGAGTTTTGAGTTTTTGAGTTGCATAACTCGAATACTTTATAGCACCACATAGAGTACAGTCAAGGACTTGAATATGTATAATCTGAGAGTAAGCTGTAAAATACCAATAAAACAATATTCTCTTCCTATAATAATGAATGTATTTAATATCTTACAATTTAGATATTTTTATAAAATGTCTTTTGAAGTTAGCCAGTCGTTGTACAACAAACTGTTGCTAAAAACGTGAGGAATCAAAAATTAACTTAAGAGTTTGAAGTCTTAAAAATGCTAATAAATGAGTTTTAGGCGGTACAAGTTAGTCGTCGCATACATTTAGCGAGCTTGAGGTGTGTGGCCCAACAACCCGTAATCACGACCACCCAAACTTTAGCGGAATATTCTTTGCGCTTGTGCCGATGTGAACTTCATAAATTAATTCTTTTTATGACGTTTGTTTTACAGAACATAAGTGTTTTAAAGATCCATTTGATTTAAATCGAACTTATTTTTTAGATATAAAGTTGAAGAAAGTTGGACCTGTGGTATCAAAATTTAGTGAGTGTTGCCATAAATACATAGAAGAGAGGTGTAGATTTACTTTTCAATTACGCTCGGGTCGAGTTCTAAAGGGGTGCAGCTTAATTCAGTATTTTACATAAAGCAAGCCTATCAGATCTCCACAACTCACTCACTGAACAACAAGATACCTCTTGGTAAGAGGATTGATAGTAAGAGGATGACTGATATCAGACTAATATTAGACTTTCTGACTTCTGAAACACTTAAGGATTGACTGGCTAGGGTCGATTTCATTAATCATCTCAAATATAATTAAAACAGTCTTTAAAAATAATTTTGTATTTAATATAAATCTATAACATGATCTAAATAGCGTCAACAATATTATTGAGCAAACAAACTAAAAAGGCAAAAACGATCAAAAAGCAATAAAGAATCAATTACGAAGTATCCAAACACAGGGGGGACAGCAAAAAGCAAGATTATCGAAAGCACTACAGAACATTATACAATCTATTTAGATAACACATCATCACACGGGACACATATTTACATTATCTTTTTTTATTAATTTACGAACTTACGACCACAATTTTAGGGTTACTCGCTATATTTTTCTAAGCGTTTCATACTAATGATTTACGAACAAAACGACTAAAATGTTTAATTGAGATAAACAATAGGTAATGGTAATGGTAAATGGTTAGTTGAAGAACTATTTTGCTACTTTTATAGCACATTCCGGTCGTAGAACGTCCGCATACCGTCAATCCGATAGAAGCTCGACAAAAAATTAGACAACAATCGATAACATCTCAATTAAACAGTTTAATCCATGGTCGGTCAAAAGCTGAAAGTATGCGCTATCCTTAAAATGAGTATTATTGTAACTCATATTATCCCGCACTTAATTAAGCAGATTAGCCATTGTAAATACATGATATTGATTTTGATAAGAAAACAGATAATTTACATTTAACAAGATCTAATAAAACTTTGCAGTTTACCCAAACAGTAACAGATACTTCATGAATAAATATAAAAGAAATAATGTACAGAACACACAGCACTCTTTCAAACCCACTCTTGTCACAATTTTATCAATATCCAAAACGTCTGTTTGCATTTTGATGAGTTTCTTCAGGCGCGTGACACGCCCGCTCTGGTTCGCAGCTTGTCGCGATTATGTTAATGGACGCATACAATATTCATTGAAAAAAACACACCCTTATACTTTATCTTATATTGTTACTTTAACTGTTCTATGTGACGTGTCCGAGCCTCCATGTTCCCTGTCGCCCTGTCATCTGTCGGTGACTCGGTTTTTTCATCACCGATTGTTATTGTGTAATGAATATTTAAATTGGGGCACGTTTGGAGACGATAGTACCTTAAGTATGTTATCCCTATTATGTGAACGCTTCTTTGATTTTATTGCCTTTTAAGTCTTTCTTATTGTCACTCGCTGGACGGGGCAATAAGAAAGACTGTCCTACCAAAAAAAATGTAGTACCTATAATAAATTAACAACTCCTCTAATGTTAATTCCAAAGGTATGTATTCAATTGCCCCATTTACGTTTAGAGTAAACAACTTAATACATAAAGAACGTCCTTCAAATGGGTCACCTCAGAGCAGCGGTCCTAATGGCCCACCCTGGGGTACTCCACACGGATTTCTTAGAAAAAAAACTTCCTTGACTACAAGGTTTTTTTAATTGTCTATTATACATTGATCTTACGCTTCCGCCAAAGAAACGCTGATCTAAAGCAAAAACAGCGATGTATTGGATGTAAAGTGGGTATGTGACTCTGTTGAAAGCTTTTGGTAGCACTCGTTAAGTCTAGACGACAATATTGCCAGCAAGGTGAAGGTCGCAGCCGCTGCGCCGTCACTATGGGGATGAATACAAAGTGAGATGATTGTAAATTAACCTCGTATTGAAACGCGTAATTTCGTCTTCAATAGAAATAATTTGTCTAGTAGGAATCTTACAAAAATGTGACCTAGAACTCGCGAATAAGTGGTTCTTGTTATTTAGAATTTGTGATTTTTGTATATGATTACTGTATTATAATTTCCTTAATTATCTGTTTTCCGATATTTCATTTCACCGCGTCTTAAACTCTTATAAGAATTCAAGAAACACGAAATAAGACTCTAATACAAAATAACACATCAAAATCCAAATACATCATAACATTCTGAGAAAATCACAACTTCATATAAAAGTTACAAAAACATTTAAACGACTTGCATCTAAACATCCAAAAATCGGCCATAAAAATGCCAAAACAATGCAAGTTGACCAATTAAGCCATCAAATGGGCACTGGTATCGCTCGACAAAGCCGAGCCAAACGGAGCTATCGCCGATAAGATAGCAGTAACGGGCCGCTGGTCCCACGGTGACAGACAATGTGTTTGTATAGATAAAGAATTACTTGAGGAAAATAAAGAAGTTGTATTTACTTGTGTCACAAATGGCGATGTGTCGAAAGGTGCTTGTTTTTCGTAAACTACAATGGTAGTTGGAATTCTAGAAAGAACTAATGGAAAGGCATTAGATCTAAGTAGGTTTAGCCAATCATTTACTTCTACATCACTAAAGTCTCTGGGATATATTATACTCTTTTGTTAAAGCTCTTCTTAACTTCTAAAGTAATATTAACATGATATTGTTTAGTTTGTGTACATAGTTAGTTGCAACAACATCCTTACATTTGTCAGTTCCCAATATCGATATATCGTCTAAATATTGACTTAGTTTCCAAACTGAAGGCGGAATGTTCCACGCATTGATGGTGACGTGCGAACAATGGGCGCCTCTGTGCGTCAACTTTGTGCCGCCGCCGAGCGTAATCTCCTAAACTTCACATTCCTCACATAAAATCGTGGTGCGAACAAAAAATCTTTGTGATTCCGCTTTTACTGAGAAGGGATCTGTAGTTCTGTGCGCCTCGCCTTTTATTGATAGTATGGTTCTAAACATGGTTATTCCTATATAGCATTTAGCTTGGTAATTAATGGTAAGATCAGTAAATATTTTTTGCAAACGTTTGATGATATAATCATTGCCGCAGTTTGCTCTTCTTAATCACGTCTACCATTCTCAAATTATTTTAGTCTCATTTCAAAAATGCTATCCAGATTCCAGTCAACCTTATCAATATGCTGGAAAATTTCCAAGTCACAATCGTTTCTCACTTAATTGGGCATAAAAGGATAACCTTCACAAGCCCGATCCAACCGCCGTCTAAAGAACCCTAATTCGAAGCCAGAAACTCGGTCGCGACACAATAATGCTTACCTATGAATAATAAGATCAAATAAAGAAAAAAAAACACTTGGGACTGAAGCACAATCGTACACGCTTGTAGACAAACCATTATATAAATACAATGACATATTGTTGTCCTGCTCTAGCGCCAGTCTTATAAAAGCGCTTTTTTATTTTCTGTCTCATTCATCTGAATTAGCTTTATAGTTTATAATGTTAAAGAGGCTGTTGATTGTGTTTATTTGGTCTGGATTTGTTTCATGTTGAGGTTGAGGAAGGTTACCGAGATCGATACTGCTTCACCACATTGGTGGATCACAACGGAAATTTACTATAGTTAAATATTTCTGACGACATGTTATTGCACTGCATAGACTAGTATTCTTTCCCTCGTGAGATTCTACTAGCAAGAAGAACCATAACATTTAAGTGTGAACTTAACAGTCATTATATGATTTTAATAATCCTACATCATGAAATACAAACCTTATCATACCAATAACTCCAAATTCTCACCTTCAAAATTCACATCGAAAATCAATTAAAATTCCTCTGGAAGCTGTGCAAGGTCACATACCAGGCATACCCTTAGGAACAAGTCCTGGTACGTGGTGCCTCACAATATGGCTGCCGACAAATACATTTATTTCAATATAATTTAAATTTAAATGGGGTTCTGCGTTGCCACGCCCACCGAGATTAGAATACCGCTGTTTAAGACCAAGTTCAAAGATTTTCACAAACAATTTCGGATTGAAACTGACGATGGGTACAATGACCAAAAGTTTATAAGGACCAGTCATAACCTGCCGATAGCTGAACGAACCATGAAAATGTGTTTAGAATGGTTGAAAGGGCAAAGTCATTTTCCAATATTTTAAGTTTATCTTTAAGGTCATAAGGACTAGGTTGACAGTCTGTTTATTATACGATAGTCGGTTCATAGTCTTACGAAATTAGGTGAGTCAACCCACAAGCCTTAGCCCATAAAATATTAAGGTTACCGGCCTTCAGCAAGTTCACATAACTTTATTCTACATTATTGATCAAACGATCTTACCCTTAAGGCGGAGGGCAAAAATTTCGAGACCGTTAATTGAGAGTCGGCGGTTAGCTCTCGTGAAATTCCATTATTATTCTAATTATTACCCTTTGCTCGTAAAATAATATTTTTATACGAATGTTTCTTACGATTTATTTGATTAGACTTTTGTGTTGAGAATTGAGGTGTGTACTGGGTAGTGCGAAGTTTTTACGAACTCGTTCGATTTAAGGTAATTTTGCGGGTACAGTCGACGTTGAGTGGTTAGCTGCTGTGCTATATGATGTAAATTCAATTCCCACACGGGACAAATTTATGGCCACAGTACGATCTACGTATTTGTTACAAGTCTAGCTGTATATAATTATGTGAGATGACATTTACATTAACGCGATCGAATAGGTTTAATTGACGCACCAAACATAGTATTTTTTTTTCTTACTGTTACTAAAGAGCTTTCTTTAGTTTAGTCAGAAGTTCCAGGACTGAAAATCAAATTATTTGAAAAGAATCAAATACCATATTTTTAAACGTGGTCAGTAGGTCCACGCACAATACCCCCGAACCAAAAGATTCAAAATAAATCAACACTATCTTCCCCACAGATAACAAAAATAAACACCAAACCAATCAATTAGTCAGTCCGTAAAGCCAATTGGATTAGATTCCACAGCCACGAGAGAGAATTAAAAAAAAAAACAAAAAAAAAGTTAGGAGAGGCGCTGTAGCCTCCACTTTTAATTATCGTTTACCGACGCATTGTTTAGTGTGAAAAAAAGGATAAAAAAGAAAAAGTTTAAAGAATATAAAGTTGTCGAAGATTGAAGTGATCCATTTGGTGTCAGGAGACGTAAATCTACCCCGAGGTATCGGTTACACTGACTGCCGGAGATAAAGATAATTATTGACCATCTTAGTTTTTTCACCATTTAAAATTATCTACTAATTGTGTTTTATTGATATTTTTATTACGAATAAACTTAGATTGTTATTGATAGAATAACAATGTGAGTTTTAAAAGATTTGTTAATCTTAGTCCATATAAATGTAAATCGTGTCGGAGCCGTGTCGCTACGAATATAGCATGTCTGATAACTTGTGAAAAGTAATTCAAAGAAATGTATTGAAAATTATAAAGAGACATAACTGCGCTTAGTTTGACGAAGATAAAACCGTAACGAGATCGCTATTTACCGTAATGAGGTAAATGAATATAAAATGATACAAATGGCGCCAGACGAATGACGGCGAGACTTGTTATACTAGCTTCTGTTTTTAGTGAAACAATAATATTCTAGTTACATGCAAAGTTACTTAAATATATAACTGTAAAGATAATTTCAGTAACTGTTATACATTTAGTGAGTAGGAAAATGTAGTAGGGAAACAGTTACTGCCATGCCGATTCCGTTGGTATAGTCAATGACACTGCCTTGTTTAAATACTCTAGGATCCAGTAACGTCACTGGTCTTTACATACCTCATAAAATAAAATAAAAAACCTTTATTTCAGACAAAACACGACAACAACACACAACACAACAAGAGAGACAAGAGAGAGAGAAATTTTTTATTTGATTTTTTTTTATTTTTTTTTATAATTTAATACTTTGTTTTACCATTTTTTCAATTAGTATTGAGCCTATTGTCTTCCATATCGTTACACAATTGTATTAAAAAGGCGATGTTCTATTTATACATAGTTCTTTTAAGCTTAGTATTACAGGTTAAAAGTCAAAGTCTGCACTTATTTTCATTAGACCAAAAAAGGCACTTTGAAGCGTTCACAAAACAAAAATTGATAGTAGTTGTCCATTCCAAAATGTTGTTTCGTATGAAGAAGGGCAAGAAACTTCATACTTTTAAAAAAATATACACGTTGTCTCTGGCGGCGCTTAAAGTCGCAGCACACAGGCCTCATCGCACCGTCCCCGTCCCGCGTCCTCTAAACCTTTGATTTGGACAGTTTTTTAGTGCGGCCATCGCGTAGTGGCGGCGATTTCACGGCAGACCCGTTTCTCACACGCGCTGCAGACCGCCCGCGCCGCCCGACCCGTTTTTTTACTACTACGATGGATTGTGATGTCTGTTTTACGATGATAGAACTCGCAGCTTTGATAAAGCTCTTAGCTTTATCGTCTTTCTTTTTAGATTTGATACTGGAGATGTTCATGATGTTTTGGTATTCGTTTCTTTCTGTGGTCCTTCCAGTCTACTGTCAAGGTCAACTTTGATGTTTCATTCGAAATCTCGGAATAAAATGTACTACCTATATTTCTAATACGCATCCCATTAAAATCTATCATGCAATTACAACATAAACCATACCTTCTTAGAATCGTGTTCATGGTCTATATTGGCCATTCATTCTTTCCTGATAACCTACTCAACTTTATATTTCTAACCCATCATTCCGTACAAAATTTCGTTACGTCAAAATCAACAGTGTTGTCTAAAGAAAACAAATTATGAACGTGATGAAATACTTCATTTCTTTGCTTTATCCTTCCTTTTTTTATTACTTCATCTCTAGATATCTTTTCTTATAAACAAAGCTTCTCAATGAGCAATATAAGGCGCCGCAAAGCCTAGGAGGCCCGACTGTAAGGAGCAGTATGAATGATGCCACAAACACTGAGAGCAAACCTCTTGAGTCTCCCACACCGTCTGAAGTACAAACACAAACATACACTTAGCTCAACTGTGGCCGTGTTAAGAAAACAATCTCAGCCATGATGCTCTTTTATATTTTAAACCTCTATGGAAAAAACATGATACGAATATTGTGTATAAGTTTGTCTTCAGGATTCTAATGGACATAGATATTATGTGTATTATAAAGGAGCGAAACTTTTCAGATACCAGTTAAAAAATAATCAATTGAATAAACTTCGTCTAGTTGCTTATTGTAAAAGGCTTCCTTACGCCATATTTTTTTGTCTTTCGGTACGTGCAACACTTAAATAACGTTATGCCTGCACAAGGCTTAAAATTACTCAATTTGTCGGTAACTTGGTGTTCTACTGACCCCACAGCTGATAGCGTGAAAATACATTTAGTTACTTTATAATATAGTTTATAATACCGCATAACATGGCAGCGGTGTCGAATTGAAATCTTCAATATTAGTTGCTAATGCTGGATAGTTTACTATTTTTTGTTACCTTTCAAACAAATAAACTGGTTTTGATACTTTCTATAATTATTTTTGTACCATTAACAGCTTATTTTTTTTTGTTGAAGTAGAAATTCTATGTTATTAAAAGTGTATCAGTCAATTAAGCTCAACTGTGTTAACGAGTCGGTAAAATCTCAAGTAATGCCACTACTTACCCCACAAGGGCTGTTCGTACATAAATCTAAACAACATGGCACCACATTGTTTGTCAATTTATTTGTCGAACAATACTGTCGTTTCGCTAGCGCTTTCTCGGAACGCGAGCTATACGTGATCTCGGTTCGATCCGCCTGATACCACGCTATTCAAAACTACACCAAAATACAGCTTACACGACAACTATTACGGCATCAACAGAGTTCATAAATCTAAACCTCAATACCAAAACAGCAATGGTCTCAAAGCAAGCGATGGTATGGTTTTGGTTTGTTACGCCGTCAAAGCGTTAAAAGTGTCTGGGGGCACGCTGCAGGTATCTTGGGTAAAAAAAGAAAATTAAAAATAAGACAAGTGTAGGGCCTTCGCGTGACGCACTCCAGAACTGTGGGAATTGTGGGAAAGAAGGACTCGAGAGGATAGAAGCCGTGGGAGACAATATGTATGAGCTTACAACGAGCAAGGAGGATGTTAGGTTAGTTAGTAGCTAGTTATACAGATAGATACGCGACCTGTATGTCGCGCGAATACGTGTCACCGTTCAGTGCAATAAACAGCTTCAATACCGAAGGCCGTGTCTCATTTAACAGTGGCGACGAGTTACAATTACCCACACACAGAAGAAATAAAAATGGCGAATTTTATCGGATCTGCTCCTACTTTTGAGCTCGGTCAGGACTGGAACATCTTTAAGGAAAGACTGTCTCAATGGTTAACAGCTAACACGCTGTTAATAAAAACAGATGGGAAGGAAGATGCTCAGCGAAAGGCGGTATTTTTAAGCGCACTCAATAACGAGGCGTATAAGTTGGTACGCGAGCTAATTGCGCCCAATACTGTCGAGAAGATATCTTACAGCGATTTAATTGCAGAATTAGATAAGCACTTCGTGCCAAAGAAGTCAGTATTAGCTGAAAGATATAAATTTCATACGGCGGCGCAAGAAACCGGCGAAGATATGACACAGTGGGCGGCCCGTGTGCGGCGTCTGGCAGGGGACTGCAGTTTCGGATCAGCTATAGACGAAATGTTGCGCGATAGATTTGTTATTGGCATGCTATCGGGACCGGAACGAGACAAGCTTTTTATGGACGAGAAGGCAGCAACAACCTTGGCTAAGGCATTAGAAATTGCAGTGGCTGTAAATAGTGCAAAACGGGCAGCCCGGCAGTCTTCGGCAGCGTCTTCGACGGCCACAGGAACGGAGGTGTTCAAGATAGCGGCGGGGTCATCGAAGGCGTCGGCAAAGTGTAATGTGTGCGGCTATAACAACCATACAACGGACAAGTGTCGTTTCTCGAAGTACAAGTGTAAAAAGTGCGGAGTGAAAGGTCACTTAAAAAGAGTGTGTAACAATAAAAGTGCGCAAGTAAATTGCTTACAATCGTCTGGTGACGAAAATGATGACGACGGTAAGCATACCCTCGTTTGCAATATTCGTAGTTTCCGCGGTGAGCCTATGACGTTGTCTGTCGACGTAAACGGTCAATTATTATCGTTTGAAGTAGACAGTGGGTCCTGTGCTACAGCTATTCCATTGTATACCTACGAAAAATATTTTAAGAATGTCTCATTAGCGCAACCTCGGTCAGTGTTAAAAGCATATTCGGGTGAGAAATTAGACGTAGTAGGTGTAATGAAGGTTCCGATTACGTATGGCGGTGAATGTAAAACTATTGAAATATACGTCATAAAGGGCGCAGGCCCAGCATTGTTAGGGAGAAATTTTTTATCGCTATATAAGCTTCAATTATCTAAGGTTAATCATTGTATTGAGTTGACAGAACTTGACTACTATTTAAACAAATATCCTAAACTGTTTTCTGATACTTTAGGCACTTTTAACAAATACAAAATAAAACTTAGTTTGAAGCCAGGCAGTAAACCAAGTTTTTTTCGGGCAAGAACGGTACCCTTTTCATTAAGAAGTAAAGTTGAAAAAGAATTAAATCGTTTAGTGGAAACTGGTGTGTTAATTCCTGTTGAACATTCCGAATATGCGAGCCCAATAGTTCCGATACTAAAAAAAAACGGTGAAATTCGTTTGTGTGCTGATTTTTCCGTATCGTTAAATAAATGTTTACACATTGATAAGTATCCATTACCTAGAACAGAAGAGCTGTTTTCTAAGTTACATGGAGGCACACAGTTCTCTCAGTTAGATTTAAGTAGTGCATATTTACAATTGATGTTAGAGGATGAGTCACAAATATATACCACTATTAATACACACAAAGGTTTATTTAAGTTTACTCGTTTAGTTTTCGGACTGGCCAATGCTCCAGCAATTTTTCAAAAAACGATGGAAAACTTACTTAACGGTATTGAGGGAGTTCTTTGTTTGTTGGATGACGTTCTCGTTACGGGAAATACAAAAGCGGAACATATGGAAAGGTTACAACAAGTTTTCCACCGCCTTCAGGAAGCGGGTTTAGTACTCAATAAAAATAAATGTAAGCTATTTCAAGATACAGTAACGTACTTAGGGTTTGACATTGATAAAAATGGTATCCACACATCTCCCGACAAAGTAACTGCAATGACTAACATCAAAGCCCCAACTAATGTACAAGAACTAAAATCATTTTTAGGTTTTGTGAATTACTATAGGATGTTCATTCCAAACGCATCGTCAATACTGAGTCCGTTAAACGATTTGCTTAAAAAAGACGTTAAAAAGGACACCTGGCCTTGGACAGATACTCACCAGGCTGCCTTCCAGCAAATTAAAAAGGAACTGGCATCGGCTCGGACACTGGCACATTTCGATCCGTCTTGTAAGTTAGTGCTGACAGTAGACGCGTCGCCGTCAGGGCTAGGTGCAGTGTTAGCTCAAATAGAGGAAAATAGGGTGGAACGACCTATAGCTTATGCATCGAGGTCCCTTAATAGTGCGGAAAGGAACTACAGTCAAATACAAAGAGAGGCAACAGCTATAGTTTTTGGCATTCGTAAATTCCATCAATATTTATATGGTGTTGCAAATCCATTTATATTGCGTACAGATCACAAACCGTTAATGTTTATATTTCATCCTGACAAAGGCATACCAGAAGTGTCCGCAAACCGGTTACAACGGTATGCGTTATTTTTGACTAGCTATAATTATGAGATACAGTACATTCCAAGCGCTAGTAATTGTGCAGACTACTTTAGTCGCGCTGCAACCACGGGAGCGGGCAGCGCTGTAAGCGATCGGCCGGCTACCGATAACAGCGACGACGGCCCAGGCTCGATAGTAGGTGTCGTTACGGATGACTCACTTGTTTACAAGTTAGAAGACAAAGCGTCGTACATTCATTTCGTAGCAGATGGTCACTTACCTGTTTCGTTAAATGAAGTTTGTTTAGAAACAAACAAAGATAAGATATTGCAGGAAGTTGCACAATACATACAAAACGGTTGGCCTAAAATTAAATCAAATGAAATTAATATTATGCCGTTTTATAAATGTCGATTGGACTTAACAAAAGAAGGTGGTTGTTTGATGAGAGGACACAAATTAATAATACCAAAATCATTACGTAATAAAATTTTAGAGGAATTGCATAGGCCGCATTTAGGTATTTTAAAAACAAAGATTGAGGCGAGATCTAGATTTTGGTGGCCTTACATAGATAAGGATATAGAAAATAAAATAGCCAATTGTAGTATATGTTTAAGTTTACGTCCAACACCCTCTAGGGCTCCGTTGACACCATGGCCATTCCCTGAGCGTCCCTGGCAACGAGTACATTTAGATTTTTTTGGGCCATGGCAAGGTCAGATGTATTTAATTATTATAGATGCATTTTCTAAATGGGTAGAATGTTTTTCTTTAAGTAGTGATTATTCAACAGCCGCGGTAATATTGAAACTACAAGAAACAATGGCTCGATTCGGAATAATGCACACGATAGTCACCGACAACGGAACCTCATTTACCAGTAAACAATTTAAGGATTTTTGTTGTCTTAATGGTATACGTCACATTACTTCCCCAACATATTCACCAGCCAGTAATGGACAAGCAGAAATATATGTCAAAATAATTAAGAAATTTTTAAATGGATTAATAACTCAAGGCATTCCTAAAAATCAAATTAAGTCGCATCTTTCGGAATTTCTATTCAGATATAGAAATTCAAAACATACGACGACAGACAGCTCACCGGCCGAATTAATGCTCGGACGTAAATTGCGTTGCAGGTTTGATATATTAGACACAGCAGCGGCTGTGTCCGCGCCTATGGCGTCGACATCATCATTATCGTCACAAGACCTACAAACAAAAGTGCGCGACAAGCAAACCGTACAAACTAAATATTATAAAGGCAATAGAAACATAGACTTTGAGATAAATAATACAGTTCTAGTAAAAGGATGTAATAATAATAAATGGACGCAGGGTATAATTAAAAACAAAATTGGAAAAAGTTTATACGAAATTTTCTTACCAGAAAAAAACCTTACAATTAAAAAACATAAAAATCAGTTGTACAAATTGAAAGCACCATTGGCTCAAAGGAACAATGACTCAGACTGGGCGCTAGTAGACACCACAGTAGAAAAGCAACCGATTACACCTGGTGATGCCCATTCTTCAGGCCAACAGCTGCAAGGGGAAGAAGAAGAGTGGAGTGAGGCAAACTCGGAGCCCATAGCTGGAGAGTCTGGGCAACCAACAGTCGAGTTGGCAGCAGGGTTAGCACCACAGACAGCTGCTGAGTCAGAGGCTGCCAGGCCGAATCTCCGAACGGAAGTGGAAGCTCGGCCTAAATTAAGGGATATTCCTCGAGCCAATTATCGGAAATTCTTTTGATTGTATAACGCCTTAGGTTAGAATATGTGGTGGAGGGATGTTAGGTTAGTTAGTAGCTAGTTATACAGATAGATACGCGACCTGTATGTCGCGCGAATACGTGTCACCGTTCAGTGCAATAAACAGCTTCAATACCGAAGGCCGTGTCTCATTTAACAGAGGAACAGCATGTCAACTGGAACTAAGAATGAGCTAGCAAGCTGCAACAGTAAGATATTTGAATTCATAAACATAATTAGCCAATACGACCAAAGATGACAATTACTAAAACAAGTAGTCTCTGTAGCTGATCTTTAAACGTTCTCATATAACACTTCTTACTAGTGCCTTACATTACACGGTGAAGCAATGCAACAGTTTAAATGATGTCACAATGTCTAATATTGCCAATAATAGAATTACGAAAGTTAGCGATGCTCTGTTAACAGATCTGCTTTGCTATAAACGTAAAATAATCTCATCTACTAGGCGATGCTTGCAAACAATAGTTTGTCATATTGTCACAATCGTCTTCTAAGTCAATCAGTCGTAGCCTTGCATTATCTGGCAAAAGTTTACCTAATGATAGAAAATGAATGCTGTCAAAAAGGTCTCCACATCTTAAAAGATTCCGACACAAATCATTTACCACTTAATCTTTCTACACCCCGAGAATTATAAAAGCATTATACAAACACGCGATTTCAACTAATATCGTCCAATCTAGCCAAAAACAATTCTGCAACAGCACATCACTTTTTTTCCTCGCCAATTAACCTCTATGTAGGTGGTCCCTCAGTCCAACACCAATATTTGTGATATATTTTACAAATCGTTAGTACATCGCACCTTGTAATTAGCTCGCCGAAACTTAGGCCAAGTTTTTGCTAGAGTTTGGCAAACATTGGCTCTGCTATACTGGAAAAGTTGGAGGTCCTTTATGTGAAAGTAATAAAGTCGGTTTTTGGGTGAAATGTTATTTGGAGAGAGCACGAATCGTATTCATAATTAGGAACGATCTACGTCGGCGTCTTTTCAAGTTCAAATTGTTTTGGCTGGTCCACGGGGCGGGTCCTATGCTCCTCTGTTTGATTTGGTCCTCGCCGCTTGTGTTTTTTAACAAATTAGCGCCGATTTGTTCCCGACGGGGGTCTATTTCGCTCGTGATGACTTTTTTGATGATGATTGGCCGTTTTTCATATCATTTGTGTGGTCCTTCTGTATCTGTTTGTTTTTGATTTTGGAGAGTTTGATCTATTTTAGAGTGTTACAGTTGTAAAGAAGATTATAATTATAGTGCAATTGAAAGGAATTTTGAAGACGACTAAAACAGCTTATATATGTTGTACTCCTTGAGAGAGTCAAAATTAACTCACTATATCAATTAAATCCCAACCCGCATTGCGGCCTGTTTTGCCACAGCCCTATGCGCTCCGACTGCGTCATTAGACAAACACTGACAACTATACCACGCTTAGCATTCACAGCATTAAGATGACTGGCCAGGGAAGTCGCAATTTCCTCAGGCCGACATTCTAAATCACTACCGGCCTCATCAGGGGCTGTGGGCTCCAAGAATCGTAGGTGAACAATGGTCGTTGTCCTGACGTCACCTCCGTTTCCGCTCAGCTGACCGTCTGTCCGTCAGTCACGTAGCAGTGAAAGTCAAAGTATTACTCATGGTGCTCATACGCAGATACACGTTTGATGGGTCTATGAATGAAGGCACCGTTCGGCCGCTGTTTGGGCGATGCTGCTTATTATGCAGTGTCGTTTGGTACTTACATGCAATTGATTTGTTTGATTGAGTGTGTGTGGCAAGTTTAACTGCTGTTTTGAGTGCAACGAATAGATTTGCATTAACGTTTTAAATTGAAGATTGTCCGGATGGGGAATCTTTTGGCGTCTGCAAATTAAGGCATGTCCAAGTCCAAGTGTGTCAAGTTGAGTCGACAGATACTTGGTCATTTCCGAACAATAATTCCAGTGACGGCAAATCCATATTCTTAGTTCAGCTTGGCATATACATGTCCTTTAGCACTTCATAAAAATAACACTAGAACCTTGAAATAAAAACAGAACAGTATAAAACTGACGAGAGCCAAACCATATGTTATCGCAATTCAGAGAAACTGATTGATTGTAGTAGAAATAGAACGAATCAATCATGGAGTGTGAGGTTGTTCCGCGGGTTTCGCCAGACTGCGGCGTTTAGCACTCTCGGCCTTTAGTAAAGGTCAACTAGGTAAAATTAACTTCATTGTACTGCAATGCATGAAAAGTCGAGGCTGTCTGTTTAGAAGTCGGCATTAAAATGTATGTCGTATTAAAACGTCAGTTGAATAATAATTTGGGACAACCTGTCTGAAGTAGTTGCATAAATGATTTAAAGAAACTCAAAGGTTCTTGTGAACAGAAGTTTATAGAACTAGTTTTGTTAGTTACGGATTTTGGTCCTTTCATACGAATTATTGTTAAATTGTCAAATTTACATATGATTAAATTGTCAAATTTTTTGCATATGGTGATCGTTCAGAAAGTTATCATCTAAATCCTTTTCAGCTTACAGCAAAACGTAAACGAATAATTAAAAACAATGTAATAATAAACTTTATTTCAACTTAATACAAAACCAGTGCTTACAATACAATACTTTCTCCAGCCTATTACCACAGCGTTCAAAGGTTGAACAGACGAGAATTAGGTTATCCGTGGGAGTACAATATCACCCTTACATGGGCTAAAATTAACTAACCATTGCAAAACTCCATATTACAGGCAGATGTTCCTGCCTCTATCTGTATTGGCTATCTTCGGGACACTCCCAAAAAGGGCAAAATTACCACCTCCCTAGGTATAATCTTCTCAAGAGAAACAAGTCAGGGCATTTGGAGATGTTATCCAAATCCCGTAATATTAAGCTAGGGCTTCAAGTCTACCATTATACGTTCTGGTATCGTTTCAAGCTCTGGTTTCCATATAAGGTAACGAGTGACACACGTATAGATAAGTTGCTGCCATTGTTAATGATGCTACAACGCGTCAGCTTGTCACTTGCACTCGTTGCAAAAAGTTGTAAAGATATTGGTGCCGATTCTCTTGTACACAAACTTCACTAAATTTAAGTTAAGTGCATCTCTCTCTTTCCATTTCATTAAGAAAAGGACAGAAGATAAAATATTAGTTAAGACCTGTCAAATTTAGACACTCCATAGATAATTTAGACGTGATTTAAAAACATGGCGTCTAAATATACGTCAATTTTCGTCAGGCGCTGTCTAATTTGACAGGATTAAACTAAAATGTATCTTCTGACCTTTTCTTTAAGAAATGGAAAGAGAGAGATGCACTTAACTTAAATTTAGAGAAGTTTGTGTACAAGAGAATTAGCGCCATTGTACCTTTTTACACAAATGTGTTCTTCATTGGTTGGTGTAGCAATTTTGGTTTTCTATTAAATGTCCAGGTTTTAATTTCTCTACGAACTGGCTCTTGAGTTTGTTAGGTTTTTAATTAATGATCCGCTCCAGAGCCTAATAACGTAATGTTACGTAACCTGTGTCCTAATCTGAAGTATAAAAAAAGATGAATGTGTATGTATGTATAAGCAATATTTCTGTAAGATTTTATCAAAACCCGTAGTAATGTGAAGTAAAGTAGTTTTAGCCTTAAAGAGTAACAAACAACTACACATACACACATGAAAACTAACACATTTATAGAAATAAGATTTGATTGTTTTTTTTTTTTGTCCTTTCGTTCAATGATTGTTTGTCTGCCTTCTTTTCAATAACTAGGAAAACTATAAAAACCCAATAATACAAGTATTTCTTGAAGGAATTTTTTTTCATTGAAATATTCCCCGCTATCTCCTATAACTTGCTCGGCCGTAGCGTGGCGGAACAGTGAGTCATGCGCGAGAGCGTCTGGCGACGCAGACGCATAGCGCAGTACTCTGCACTGTAGTAATCGTGCCTTGAATCCGTCGGCGCAACATTCTTTACGAAATGTGGCCATCGCTCCTCAATGGACGCTATGGGTAGGGCTATAGTTGAACTTCATGTCTACGCATTTTTATATTGCGGACGGACGATGTAACTTAAAGTGACGATGTTTTCCAATACGTAGGTACGCATGGACTTTAATGGTAACATAAATAGACGTTACCAATGATAATATAAGTGGACGTTACTAAATACTGACTTTGGCTTAGCACTATACCTGACACAGACTGACACTGTTACACAACCGTCAAACGTCAAGTGCACGATAGAGATGGAACATAGCTAAGCCAAAGTCAGTGCTCAGTAACGTCTATTTATCTCGTCATAAGTCACCAGGACCAGAATTTAAATTTAGAAAACAAATTCCCGAAGTTGACCCTGTATATCTGAAAAACCTCTGATATTGATAACTAGCTTTTGAAGTCGAACGTCTGAATGTCCATCCCCTACTTTAAGGGGTAAAATTTTCTAACAATCCTATTTAGTGGTTACCTACTCTTTACAAAGAATACACCCTGAAAGTTTCATGTCTCTAGGAACAGCAGTTTGGCTGTGCATTTATATTTCAACAGTCGGTCCAGTAGTTTTAGAGCCTATTAATTACAATCAAACAAACAATCATACAAAGTTTTCCTCTTTATAATATTAGTATAGATAGAAGAAAATTACAATGACGTCCCGACAGTTTTGCATTAAACACCTATGTTAGTAGAAATATACAAACCTTTGTAACTGAGACTTGATTTCTAAGATCCTTCGAAGTGTGCCTCTACATTTCGTACCAACCAATTCTTTTACACTACCACAACCAAACACACGTTCAATAAAGCATCAAAAGGCTGAGATGAGAGAAGCCGCCGGTGCCAACACAATGACATTATATGGTCGTTCTGAGAAGGTCTGTACGTGCGTAGGTCCTGATCACAGCGCGCGAATTTGTACCCTTCAGGACAAAGTGCGGGAATGCAGGGTGCTTTGTTTAACACTATTTATTGTACCTAGTAGAAATGGTAGTTTGGTCGGGTATTTATTTTTTATTTAAAAGACGGAGTTATGAATAAAGGTAAAAATATGTGGCCGCGAACGGTGTGAGGTCTAAAAATACGCCTAATATAAATAGTCCGGTCACTGTTCATAAAGGGCGAATTGGAGATTGAATTTTAAATATTTCGACATGACCATTTCAATTATTTTTATCATTATTTCGAAATGACCATAGGCAGAGAGAGGAAAACTAAAAAAAAGAGCTTCAAATCCATTTATTTTATTATCGTTTATATTTTGCGCCAAGCACTCAGTACTTTTCCATATCCCTGCACTTCTCACTTTCACCTCTAGCGAGGTATGCGTGATTCAGTGCGCCTGCGCAGCTAAATCGACAGATCGTAAGGGATGCCGCGCCGGTGACTTGACTCGCTGCTATCGTTGCTAGCGCCAATTTAGGATCGATCACGATGTGTACGTACTTCCTATACCAAACATAGATAGGTTAACTTTCAAAGCGCTTCGTCACTCTGTAACAGTTGAGATTCAAACAAATTAAATTATAATTAGTAGAAATTATTCAAGTAGTAGTAGTAGTAGTATTATATCAGTTGTCTGGTTATCATAATACAAGCTATGCTTAGTTTGGGAATCGATAACCGTGTGTGAGATGTCCGAGGATATTTATTTATTAAAACTGTAATGATACAATTTTTAACAACACCTGCTTGCAATGTAACATTGGGGCTAAACTGTGATAAAATTGTAACATGAAATCACATTGCTAAAAATCGACTCGTTCGATATACATCAAGGATGCACTATTGATGGCGCCTTATACGTGGCAAAAAAACTAATTACTTCAACCTTCACCCGAACACATCACTCCTGGGCAGGGGTCATTTGAAAGTTGTTCAGGACCTGACAAGTCTCTGACCCAATATCCTGCTACAGTTCATCAAACAGGGATAATTTATGACACAGTTTGGGATCAATTTAGGAATATTTTGGTCCTTATACGCCTAGCCGTTGGTACCATACGGAGAACAATGGTCGTCCTTCTGCCGAGGAGGCTACAAGGTCGCCTCTTATGGACAATCATTATAAGTGGAATACATTAACTGTTCGGAAGTTAGGCGGTTTTCTAATCTTCGCGAATTAGTATGCAGAGGCTTGTGGTCCGCGCGTGCCAATATTGTAACAGTAGATATTTTGTTAGTCATAGCTGCTTAAATAGATGGCCTCAAGCCGTTTCTAAGGAATATATTTTCGGTAGCCCCATAGAAATGATAGTTTATGAACGCTGTGGTCTTACTCCTTTTATGTTTGTCGTTCTTTCCAAGATTGAAAGAATCGTTTATCATTATAATGTTAACGGGAATTTCTAAGATTAGTAAAAACAAAAGCTAGCGGTAGCTAGTGAGCTATTCACTCTCATGGCGATATAAATAGACACTCACTAGGGATACTAAGCACGTCCTTTGACTTAGCCATGTTCCGTCTCTATCGTGCCCTTGACGTTTGGCAGTTGTGTAACAGTGACAGGTAAAGTGCAAAGCCAAAATCAGTACTTAGTAACGTATATTTATCTCGCTATTTTTTAATTTGACTATGTTCATTTATCTTCAATAGGAATTATGGTATAACAGTGTAGTACAGAGAGTTCCATATCTTGAACTGACACATCAATAGCCACCACCTCAGCTCCTGTTTGAGGAACCCTCAGCATCATTATGACATGACTTTTCTTCAACTAACCTTCCCTCATCTTCTACAGTGCGAGGAGTCGTTGTCAGCAGGCGACATGTGCGTGTCGGCTGCGAGAGCTGGACCCTCGGCGCGCTGGCACCCAGGCTGCTTCGTCTGCTCCTCCTGCCAGGAGCTGCTGGTGGACCTCGTGTACTTCTGGAAGGAAGGCCGGCTGTACTGCGGCCGGCACCACGCGGAGACGCTGAAGCCTAGGTGTTCGGCGTGTGATGAGGTGAGGATTCAGATTTATTAAGATGTTCTTTTCCCAACTATTTTGGTGTCGGCTTCCAGCTTTACCGGGTGCAACTGCTGTCAGTGTTTTACATGGAGCGACTGCCTAGCAGACCTCCACCACCCAGGTTACTGGGTAACCCGATACCCTTCTATTAGTTTCTGCCTTCTGACTACCCTTGACTACTGTAAGAGATCTACGAATGAGACACAGAAAATAAATTATAAATTGAGAAGGTCATATGACTGTTTCCATTTGTTTGGTTGTGAACCCGTGCATGAAAAGCGTACGGGTCAAACATTGGGTCATCTTAAGTCAAATCTGATAGAGAGGTAAAAACTGAAAAAAAGTCAAACTGAAAGAAAAGTCTGATAGACTGATTAAAATTGGATCAAATAATGTCAGTACAAAAGTAATCATGCATATTTTATCAATTACCTCCTAACACCCAACATTAAAATTACAAAAAATCGTCTCATTTAACTTACAAATCCGGACAATTACACAACACATTATTATTCAAAACAAATTGCTTTATCTTATCTTTCATTTACCACAAAACGGTCATTACTTGATTCCCTCCAACCTGCAACATTATCATAAAATCGCGACGCGGCGCGTGCGCAGGCTGACGCAATTGTGCGTGCAGTTGGCAATATCCGGCCAACGGACCGGAAGCAGATAGCATCGGGGTGGGGGGTGCATCCCCTACTAGTCACACTTCACGGTGGATACCCAGTGCGGAATTTATGCTGATTGCTGATCTACCATATGGTTGTGTTATGGAGCTGGACTTTATGCATGCGTGGAGGTGTCACTTTGACAGTGTTGGCATTGTATTGCTTTTGCCAAGTATTTTATTTAAAATCGTGTGAGGATGTCCGTAGGGTTCTTGCTTGCTCCTTCTCCATTCATACAAGCAATTTTTTGTCTACTGCACCGACTCCTTGGCAATCCAAAGCGTTTACCATAACGTCATAATTTAATTCAGTTTTTGATAACAGTAGGCAGAAAGCATTCCCCATCAGTGTAAAATATTGCTACATTAAAAGCCCTTATAACCCATAAAAATACTAGGTGTATTTTTGGTCTTGCTCAACCCGCTAGGAGATGATTCTACCCATGAAAACAAACAACTTTTATTATGGAACCAACTCTTAAATCGCAAAAAAAATATCAGCTGTTTCAAACATTATGGTCGGAGGGCATTGACCTTTTGTTAGTAACAGCTGATATTTTTTTCGCTATTTCAGAGTTGGTTCCATAATAAAAGTTGTTTGTTTTCATGGGTAGAATCGTCTTCTAGCGGGTTGTGCAGGACCAAAAATACACCTTGTATACAACCACCTTTTCAAAGCTCCGTTACAGTTACCCTAAACCTCCTATTTAGCACGTCTTGCCAAAAAACCACACATTATACTAACACACCCCCCAGTTCGGGAAACCACCGCAGGCAATCATACGAGATTAAGATAACAAGCGAAGTAACAGGCCACACTTAGTGCACGGACGGAAAGACTTTGTAGTCGTTCGATGTGCTAAAAACATGGCACCTGGAAGGGGCGGCAACCCCTTTCAGAGAGACGATTAGTTATTGGAGTAGGATTACGGAGTGCATACGAGTATAGGTTTAAAACCAGTTCCTAGGGCTAAAACTAATCCTATAACTAAATTGAAGGTGTCAAACAGAAGTCACAAACTTATCATCTCAGCTTAATCGACTTAAAAAGTTATCAATGTGCGGGCAGGGTAACTACCGAACATAAATGTTATTCAAGGTATAGTGACATTCGGTTAAAGGGATTTTTAAATGATTGTGCCTGAGTTAGGAAAGTTTGATAATTGATTGGTTGAACCATTAGCAATGATCTAGGTCCTCCAGGTGAGAACGTAGTTACCGTGCAAACAGTACTGCATTTTGTACTGTACTAAGTGTGTTGTGTGTTTGTGTCGATAAGCCAAACATAAGCCTTAAGTCTAACCCTAAACTAAGCTTGATTCATAAGTCTTGTTATCCACTTCACTGCAAAATACGCGCTACCCTTGTAATGAAAGAGCGTCGATACACTTACCGCTGCACGTCGCAGCCGGGCCGTCGTCTACGCCGGAACCGTCGCCACGGGCCGCCCTTCCACAGCCGGCACGATACCACATCTAGGTCGAGGGGAAACATTAGGGTTAGGGCAAATCTCATGATCTCGCGATAACAATGCTTTGACCGGTAAGTAAACTGAGATTGGGACATTGGGGTCAAGCGGCTTTTAGATTAACATTTCAGTGAGTAGGCTTTTTTAAAATTATTAGCCCATTAGTGCCTAAAAAGAAAATATTACTGCGTGAGTTCCGGTAACTACTTCCGATTTATGGATTCTATTGCCCCGGATAAGGCAAGGTGGCCTGAATACTGACACATATCGAATTAAAGTTTCAAAATATGCTCAGAAATGTTCCATCCACTAAAACTAGGAGACTTTAAATCGTATTCATCCTAATGTGAAAAATAATATGAATAATTTGTTTTAACCATCACCACATTTAACATTTTCGTAAAAAAATAATACAAAGTAAAACTGCCAAAAGTAAAGTGATTTCTTGCAAATTGCAAAAGCTGATGTGGAAATCAGCAAAGTTGCATGTTTGATAGTCTTCGGAAGGCCATGGGAGAGTAACTAGACGTCTTCATTAGTATCGCTATCTCGGCGGTTATTAACTCAATTACACGCTAGTAATTAATGGGTCTACACTAAACTCAATCTGCAACCATACGATAGAAGAAAAAAATAGGTAATTTAGACAAGTAATATGTATTTTATTGGTCCATCTTGAGTAAGCGAGGTACTCAAGACTTGTCTTCTCTGTTTTAAATAAGACATTGTAGTAGGCAGGTGTTGGTTGTCATTATTATTATTTTTTTGACACTTTATCGCCCTAAAAGGTCCATCAATAAAGTAAATTCAGCGGAAATTCATAACATTTTTTTTATTTTAGTTTGCAGCACTTCTATTCAAGATAAACTTTAACTGTGCTAAATCTCAACCTCTTTAATTAGCATAATATAATGTTTGAAAACATACATAAAAAATCCCTTTTTCGTATTAATTTGTAGATATTTAACGCGTCCCTTTTCGCATTAATTTGATTATCTTTTTAGCGAGTATTTATTAGCAATCATTGATATGTGTGGAGAAGACAGACAATAGGCAATGTTCATTATTCTTAATCGTTTTCCTTATGAAGCACATACAACTCTGTACAGTTTACAAATTACATCACTAGCTGCAAGAACAAAAGTATCTGGCGAAAAATGTTTTATGTGAGCTAACTAAGAAAATAACAAAATTTAAGGTTTTTTTTTTTTCAGAAACCAAAGCTCTAAAGTTTAAAAGCTTGAAAGCTAATTTCGTGACATTTTACGGATGGAAAACCCTGTCGTGATGGTGGCAGCCCACTAATGAGGCTTAAAAGCCAGACCACGACTAATAAGCTCCATAAAACACCATTGATTAATACCTGAGCCATCACCCCATGGAGAAAAACTTATAATTACAGATCAAACACTGAGATTACAAATAATCTAGAAATATTTTATGGCTATTAATATAGTTCATGTTAGCCAGCCCCGCAACCCCGCTGATGGCTGTAATTTATTTATTAAAAATGCCCGCGTGTTACCTTATCTTAATCAGTTAAAACTTTTATTTATTTTGTAGATACGCAGACTGAAAAAATCGTGACACTTTTTGGTTAAAAGAACTTTTTTATTTTTTTATATGGTAACATTTTTAGGGTAAAAAGCGTAGTTTTATCGCCCCTAACATTAAAATGTTTAAATTATTTCTCTAACAAATATTTTAGTATAATTGGCCATCACGAATTGTTGAGCAACCTGGTAAAATTAAATTGTTTTCTTTGTGAAACATGTTATTTGTATAAAACGTCGAATTCGTTGTTTTTTTGGAATTTACATAAATAACATCTAAATGGTCTTAGTTCATGTTTAACCAAATAAGTACCAAATACTTTTATCAGTAATAAGTAAACTTCTTTTCTGAATATATTTTATAATTTTTATGTTTATAATTATTTGTCACGAAAATTTCAAGCATTGTATGAATATTTTACGCTCGTTAACGTCTTTAACTAGTACTACCATAAGTTTATATAGTTTTTTAAATTCCGACCAAGCTTCGATTTAATTACTCAAATCATATATTAAAAATATCTCTACAAATTAACCATAGGGGTTAAAATTTCAAATGTATGCTAATATAATAATGCTAAAGAATTTGGGCCAGCCGTATAGTGATCATAATTAATATTGCAGGCACTTTTAAATGGTCAGAAGCTTAAAGCTAGTTGCTCAATTCAAGCAGTCGGTTCCTAGGAAAAAGAACGAGCAAGAAATCCCATAGATAGTCTAAAACATATGATATTAACGTAACCATTTATTAAGTGAATCAGCCATACAATAAACCCTACCTCTAACTACCAACCTGCTATTTAAGATTGTATCAAAATCATAAAAGATTGCATTCCATGCAAATCTGGATAACAGCGGTGTTCAGTAACGATGGGCCAGCGAGTTCCATGGGAGACCATGTCCGTGCACACTTATGGGCTGATGGCACGCGAACCCATTACTGATAGCAGTGATGGAGATATCAGTGTGAGCCATAGCTATGTAGGTAAATTAAAAAACTGATTTATCATGTTTAAGACCATGAAAACCAGGTTTTATTAAGGGTTTTCCACACAGAAACGTTAACGTGACTATAGTAATGAACTGTTCTTTGGTAATATTTGTCTTCAATTCGCCACGCAATAGAGTTGCGAAGCTTCAAAATTTCAAGTTGGTAGCGCTGAATTGTATTTTAATTACAGCGCTTATAATGCATTTGAAACTAGCGGACAGGTGAGGAAGAAACAATTAAAAACGGCCCGGAAAATATTTGGAGGAACAATATTTGATCATTTTAGAAATACTTGCATATAATTTATTTAAATTGATGAGCACAGGCTAGAAGCACAAAATACGAATGAAATATAAAATTATTTTAATTACTTATTAAAAATTTTATAACATTTCTTGTCTGAACAAAGCAAAACCCAGTTTAAACCTTCATCTATTCCTCTATCTCCGCCTGAAACAGATCTATTACTTAACCTAACCTAGTTCTGTCTCAGCTTGCCCACAAATCTAGTTTCAGTAAAGTTTCAGTTGCACCGCAGTGAGACTGAAAGGCCCTGAAACGTGCCGCTGATACATTAGGCTGCAATGTCAAGACTACGGCATTGCAGATCAACTGGTTAATATTTACGAGCGGTACACTCGCGAGGTTGTATAGTTAGGTGCCTGGCTTTGCTTGTTTTTGTTGAAAACTGAATATATTTGCCTTGTTTTGTCACTGCATCACCCTAAGGTAGACTGGTATAAAATGCCCAAGGCACCACCGTCCAGGTCCACCGTTGAGCATTGTTTTTTTTGACATCGATCGATAGAGTTATTCATAAAGATTAAATTTTTCAAACAAACATGGAATTTTTTAAATATAATTCTGTATTGATAGCTGTATGTATGTCTATAGTATAGTACCTCGCGGGCTCGCGGACGAAGTCGTGGACATAATCTAGTTTCGGATATAAAAACTGCTTAACTGTTACCATAAGGGTAAAAGTTCTCTTCTAACCTTATTTAGGTGTAATGGAAGATATTCATTATCAGATCATTTCAGATGCCACTTTGATTTTTTTTAATGCGAGAGCGAGGTCCTAGAATCGTTTATTGTCATTGAATCTCAATTTTCTAACTTATTTATTTGGTTCTATAAACAAACACACTTACAATCTATGGTTCTCCATACATGAGAGTGGCACAAGTCCGCATTCTGGCAAGGTTAGAAGTGCAAAACACAGCATAATATACGGATTGTATCAACATAGCTTTTTCATTATCTTTCTTTTTAATCTGTTAAATACCTTACTTTGTAATTTAGAGACATTTTCAAATATGGAAATGGAACTGCTGCCAACTGAAAGAAAATTAAAAAAGAGAACGTTTTTCCTCACTTTCGCCAGGCAAAGGCATGTATTTGTGATGATCAGACCATAGAATTGTTTATTTTATTATATGTTTCACCTGTGTTTTACCATCTCATGAACTAGTTGTGTATATTTCATGAAATAGGTTAAGTTTGAATATTTCAGGAAATGATAATTTCTTTAATCTGGCCTCACCTTATAATAATAATAATAGCTGGCTAATAATTACATAATCTATCGACCACATCTTGTCACAACTTGTGTAATATCATCGATAATATTTATAAAACCCAGATGGGCAGTATCAATGATTCACTGCCAGATGTCGCCTTAGTCACATGTTATCGATAACAAAGCACAACACTAGTCATAACGATAATCGTTCCCATAATATGACATGTGCTGACCTGTTCTAGCCTGAAAATGTCCTGAAAATAATTCAGGATGGGGCTTAGCAAAAACTTGTCTTGTCCATATTATACACAGATAAATAATAGGTCATTTCTAATGAATAAATAAGTAAAATAAAATACCTATATTTTCTTTCGTGAAACTTCAAAATTTACTTGTTTCCTTGCAGCTTCAAAATCCATTAACTTTGTCACAAAAAAATACGAAAACCGTTTCTATTTGAACTGTACCTATTTATTTTTCAACAGAATAATATAATAATAAATTAGCTTCCATCTTTTGAGAAAAGTGCTAAATAAAAATATAAAGTAAAAGAAGCAAAATCTACTCTACTCTTTACAGACCAAAACATACGCCATAACAAAAAACCCGCTAAACAAAATATAACAAAACTAAAAACCCATTTTAACAAAACATATGTTGAAAAGCTTCCGTTGCCCCAATAGTGGCGCAGAGTAACAATAAAACGGTAGCTGTTGATGACGACGGCGATACTGCCCCGCTCCCAGGCTGCTGGGAAAACGTGGCTCAAACGACCTGACTCCCGGACTATCCGCTACGATCGTCTCACGCGGCTGTTGCTAGGCAAGGAACTGTGCAAGAAAACTGTTTGGTTTTAAGAGATTTCCTATTTTTTCCTATAAAAATTGTTGATCTATAGAAAACTGTTTGATTTTGAAAGATTTCCTAGTATTTTTCTATAAATCTACATACACGTAATAAGAACGTAACATGTTGAAGCATCAAGCCGTATAACTTAGTATGTTTTAAGATTTTACCTAAAATTCTTTACTGTTTTTTCTATGGGGTCTGAACAATTTTGGAAATATATCTGTTTTTTACTGTTTCTTACGGAATTGCTGTAAAACTTGTATCAAATACTCACTTTAGACTGTTAAAACTAACCTATGTAAAAAAAACAGTGAAAATTAAAGATAAAAACAACGGAAGTAACTATAAATAAAGCTATTAAACGCTGATTCACCGCCATATATGTAAAACCGACAAATAACTTAAATAATTTAATTATTTTGTTTTTTTTAGATAATATAACTGTTAAATTAACATAAATATTGTTTTAAATAATGATTAATGTAGGTACCTAAGTTTCACAAAACGTGTGTATTCTGTAAGTACAGTTCGATGCCATTGATTATAATCTACAGTAGCATCAACAATAACTTCATTTCATAACCAAAATAACTGAGCATGAAAATGCAGCACCTATGATAATATGTAACTTGTTTGATATGCAGCAACTATCACCATTGCATAAAATTTAAATAACTAGAACAGGGGAACTTGCTCTATTTATTTAAATTTTCATTTATATATCAACACCCTATGTATGTCAAACAAAGATTTTAATGCGATTAGCGTAAGCTCAGACTTTCTAAAATGGCTGCAAGTCCACGTGAGCTACCGCACAATGCATTCCATTACATCAGAGTACTATAACCTAATTGAACGAGCATTGCACCGGCAGCCGTCCGGCACAGCGGCGGCACGGCGGCGGCACGGCACGCGGCGCGACACAGAATACCGTTTCAGAAATATTAATAATGAGTGAATAGTCCACTAATGATCATGAACAAAATATAACTCGGCGACCGTGGGATACGTTCCCAGGCCATTGTCGCGAACCAACTTTCTTGGGGTCGACAGCACCGGCCAGCACTATGAATAATAATGCCTAATTAAACCGTGTTTATCCAGATAATTAATTAAATTGAACAGGTTTACAAAATACGGCGTAATTGAATATTTGTCTGTTGATGACATCCTAGGGTATGCTGACGATGCAGTGCAATTAACTACACTGTTTTTGAATATACATACTTTCCGACCACACCAAATACATATTCTAATTAATTAGTGGTCCAAGGGGCCTAGACAAAGTCACATTTTCGTTAACGATAACAAAATTCGATAACTCTCATGTGTGGAAAGCATGGTTACTGAGCTCCACGTAAACACTGATAAAGCAGCTAGATCCAGTTAAACTGGAAGCCGACTCTTACAGAGTTGGCACCGCAAGGGACATTTCGTATATCCGGTAGAATGTAGCTCCATGTCTTCATAATATTCCACATATTAATGAGTTTTTTTTTTGTGAACAGATCATCCTGGCGGACGAGTGCACGGAGGCGGAGGGGCGCGCGTGGCACATGAAGCACTTCGCGTGCGCCGAGTGCGCGCGCCAGCTCGGCGGCCAGCGCTACATCATGCGCGAGGCGCGCCCCTACTGCCTGCCCTGCTTCGACAGCTGCTTCGCCGAGTACTGCGACGCCTGTGGGGAGCCCATCGGCGTCGACCAGGGCCAGATGTCCCACGAGGGGCAGCACTGGCACGCCACAGAGCGCTGCTTCGCCTGCCACACGTGCCGAGCCAGCCTCCTAGGTAGACCCTTCTTACCAAGAAAAGGAGCGATATACTGCTCCATAGCGTGTTCCAAAGGTGAGCCACCCACGCCATCGGACTCCTCAGGCCCAGGACCCAGACCACAAAGAGTGCCAAAGCCGAGGAGAATGCCATCACCCAAGTCCCCGCCTAGATCACCGCACAGAGAACCTTCGCCTCATACTATAGACGCAGATTCAGAACCGAGCGAGTCACTTATACCCGAGTCCCCTCCCCCACACCCGCCCCCGCCGCCGCACGCTTGCCTCAGCCTCGACAGAGCGCTAGCAGACCTGCGACTTGAACAGTCTATGACGGAGCATCAGATACAACCTACACCGACGTCCGAAGACCATAAAGACGAGTCCCCCAACGACTGGAAGCCGCCGCACCCTGTGGAAGCGCAAGCGGTCGTCACACCGGGACATTCGTCTTCGATGCCTGAACTGACGTTGGTCGACGGCAAGAAGTCACCGAGGAAACCGCGAGGGGGGCGAACGGTGAGGTTCTGCGGAGACGACAACGAAGCCTTCGAGCCGGACGAGCCGGCGCGGCGGCAGAAGGCGCGCGACGAGGACGCCAGCAGCTACTGCAGCACGTGCTCATCGTCGTCTTCGTCGGCCGAGTCGTACACGCTGCCGACACGGCGCGCGTACGGCGGCGTGCGCATCTCCTACGTGCCCAACGACGCCGTGGCGTGCGCCAAGCGCGAGCGCCAGCGCAAGAGCGCGCAGCACGACAAGAACTGCATTATCTCGTGATCCTGGCTCTTCGTAGTGTCTCGTCCCGCCTGTGAACCGACCTCCGATGTACAAGACTGACTGTTGATAGATTGTTGTAGCCCCCACGCCATAGTATTGTTAGATAGATTACAAAAGTCTTCCTTAGCTGCTCTGATATCTTGCCACGACGGGCCTGCTGCGAACGAGCGTCACTCGCGGATAATAGGAACCAGGTGCACGACGTGTGCGCGATCGTGTTGTGACGCACAATGTATTATCGTTATCTAAATAAAAGGCTTAAATTGTAAAGGGTTTGGACAAATTTGTGTTGGCACGAGTAATTTGGGATTAATCGGTTTAAAATGAGAAGGTTTCATTCATGTGTAGCACCTTTGCTGGTTTTAATTGTAATGGATCTTTTTGCCTTACTCCCGCGCACGTAACCAAATGTTGGTTGATAATGAAAAAAAATATGTAGTATTTGTATTTTTGTAAAGGGGCCTAAAGTTAAGTTGATATAACGACGTCAGCTTTAAATTATTTCTGATTTAATATATAAATGTATGCGTAGACATATCGAATGCTTTCTATAGTTTATTCTTGTTCATGAAATGATTAATTTAAGACATATCCCACTTTGCCACTTAGCTCGTAACTCGCTGTAAGTGTAGCCTTAGTTAGAATAAGAAATTATTGTAAAATACAAGTACAAAATATTAGACGTGTTATTTTGTATTACAGTTCTATACTTTTGGAATGTGTTCAAAGTGTAAATAAAAGCAATGTAAGCGTTGTAAGAATAATTTGTTAGTGCCGACACTCTTGACTATGTCTATGTAAAGTAAATACCAGCTACAATACCCATTATTATATTAGTAGGTACATACCATGATTTTCCTTGATAATCTTTCGTAATTTATTGAATCATAAAAAATTAACTCTCCTTTGCATTTCTACATAAAATGTAAAAAACTTTTAATTCAGATTTAAGCCACTTTTTCTTGTCAATAAGTTTATCCGTTTATTGTTTAATTTATGTCTGACTTTGATGAGTACCACTACTTATTATATAATTTAACATTATTTCCTAATGGCTCAATACTCAGATTCAAAGAGATTGCTATTAACTTGCATTTGTTCCAAAAATGTGTATTATTTAATATTAAAATAGGTTAGTTTTATACGAGAACCACAAATATTGTACAAATATATCGAAATGTAACAATAAATTAACGATGTACGTAATTTTGTAAGTTATTTGTAATAAGTGAAGATGAATAAAATGATTTGGAATAACTTAGTTTTTACTTTGGCAAGGAATTCCGGAACATTTGCGATGCTTATCGACCGCACCAAGTTTTTAGCGAACAGACATTGGCAATCAGCCAGGAATAAATAAACTAAAGAGGAAGTCTTAAACCATTTTATAGTACGATACCGCTTAGCAAGTAAATCAGTTAAATTTCAAGGATATAAAATATTATGCGCAATAAAGACTCTAGTTCCACTAACTGCAGAGTAGCAGTGCAATCGAATAAGTAAAAGTTTTAGTTTCCGTCTCCCTCTTACCGACTACTGTTGTCTCTGAAAGCTAGAGAAAACAGAAAAGCGCCATTAAACCTAAATTTCGGAAAAACGATTCCAAGTGTTTTGAGGAAGTAGGAAAAATTTAATCCAAGAGGAAAAAATAGTCATTCAAAACAATAAGTCGTGAAACCTAAGTTCTAATAGTTACCCCGGCCTAAAAAAAACCTCCCTTGATAATTTTATCCAGTGTATTTTCCACCCTAAGAAATCTCTTCTAGGAGGAAATATTATAAGCTTTAATAAAAACGAACCAATAATACTTGGTATAACGTACAGGATATGTAAACCAGCATCCTTCAAGCTTCCCAAGTTCTGGACTACTATCCCTGTGTCCCCACACAGTGCACATCCTGGAGCGATCAGTGAAAGTGTGCGCTAACAATATCGACACAGTAAGCGATGTGGGAAAACGCCACAAAACACACGTGACGACGGGAAATGCATTGTCTTAGAAAAAGTTATCGAGTTCTGATCCGATGATAGAAATATTTAGATTTGATGGCTCATTGAGTTCTTTCTTAGGTTCTATTTAATTAGCAACATAATGAAAGACTTGTTTTATAGGATTACAATCTGCGGGAAGAGCACGTAAAGCCGATGGTCCCGGTTGTCATTCGTAGAACTTTGACAGTCGTTACTGGTTAGTTAGAAACTCTGCCCAGTCTAACCACGGGGTATCGTGTCACCCAGTTACTGGGTTGTGGAGTTCAGGTAGGCAGTCGCTCCACGTAAAACACCGGTATCCAGCTGAATCCGGTTACGCTGGCAGCCGACCCCAACACAGTTGGGAAAAGGCTAGGGAGATGATGAAAATCTGCGGGAAGAATGAAAATTCGTCTGTAAATAGCAAATAGGTTTTTACTTTTACAGTTAAAACGCTCTACATAAAATTCCTTATACATAAGTATGTATATTGCCTAAGGAACTTTATGTTGATCGTTACGTTTAAAAATATGTGTGCGTATTGGTGTGCAGCATTTCATTACGACGATATAATTATTAAAGTTCGTAAGAACGTATGGAGAGCCTAATTTTCAACAAAGTGGTGATGTCATTTTTTATGCATTTTCGGCACTGAATAAAGCGACTTTAGAACCGCTATAGTCAATGGAGTCATAATAAAAAGCAGATTTTATATGATTTTTCAATATTTATTTGCTGGTAGCTCGTATACAATAATAATCTAGTAAAATTCAGCTATTTCCTAGATTCTTTTATCGCAGTTAGTAAATTACCTCAGAGAGTACAAAATAATGAAAAACTAACACACACACATCACATTAAAAAATGTTTGCTATCCAGAAATTGAACCTACAACCTGTGCCCATACGTGTCATTTCTACAACTTTCCCAGCAAAGAAAGAAATGTACATATATCTGATTGGAATGAGTTTCTATGCTGGTTACAGATACTAAGATAACAACATGTCACAACGTTTGATTTAATGAGTATTTCAAATAACTTGTGAATGCATGGAGTGAATAGCTTTACTTTTTAGATTCTTTCACGCAATATGTAGAGATTTATAAAAAGGGATAGAATAGAATAGAATAATTGTTTATTTGCCAAGAAAGTAGGTACAATATTAAGATAATATGTTAAATTGAGTGATCCTTATACGTCCTGTCTAATTAAGGCATGCAAAACCGTTTTATAAAACAAATACAGGCATACTTAACACAGACTCACATTACCATCACAGTGTCAAAATAAATTATTAAGTAGTCAAATATTCAAATTATAGTTTTAAACAATGTTAATAGTACAAGTCAAAGTCTGAATTAGCTTAATTATTGTGATAATATGTCATGATTAAATTATTGTAAGGAATAGGTACAGGACGTCAGAATTAATTTAAGTATTGATCATCTAAAAAATTGCAAATCGAGTAATAACATTTATTAATCAACAAATTCGTCAATTTCTTTTTAAGGACTGGAGTAGTCTGTATTTTTATGTTATCTGGTATTTTACTAAAAATAAAAATAATATTCATGATGAATGTGATCATCTTTAGAATAAAGTGCAATAAAGTGAACACTCCGATATTGGTCCTAGGGACACGGAACTTTTTGGGTGTGTTCTTTGTGAAGAATAAGTATCCACTAAAAAGGATTTTTGAAAATTCTAGAGGGGTAAAAAAGTGATGAAAATTTCTAAATCAACGCGGGCGAAGCCGCGGGTGAAGCCGGGGTTGCGGAATGGTTATAATAGTTACCGTGACCCCGGAACATAAAGGGCAACCGAAGGAACATGAGTGGGTTTTAGTCAGTAAAAGTCTGACTCGAAGGGACGGGAGAAGTCATTTGATGATATCCCAAAAAAAGCTGCGGGTTAAAAAAAATATAATAATAATAATTATTGAAGACTTCTGAATTGTTTATAGAACACTAGCTTTTGCCCGCGGCTTCGCTCGCGTTAGAAAGAGACAAAAAGTAGCCTATGTTACTCTCCATTCCTTCAACTATCTCCACTTAAAAAATCACGTCAATTCGTCGCTCCGTTTTGCCGTGAAAGAAAGACAAACATACAGACAGACACACTTTCCCATTTATAATATTAGTATGGATAAAATGTTAACGCAATGAGTAAAATCCTAATCGCCCAGACTAGACAACAACCAATAGGTAAACATTTGAACAATCATAACAAACTCGAAACAGCTAGAACTCTCAAGAGAACTATAAAAAGTTTCCAACTAAACAATGAAGACGACATAAAGCTGAAACAGGAATCAAACTGGCAACTTCGGTAACTGCCGTAAACTTGGCCGAAAGTTTGGCCGACGCGGCGTGACAGTCGCCGACACGACGCACTTGCCAGACAAACTTGGCCGACAGTTTTACTACGATGTTTTCATGGTTTGAGATTTTATACAGGGTGATTGTATATGTTTATTGTCTTTCACTTTTCAAGTTTTGACGACGACACATGAGTGAAACATTAAACACTTCACTTTATTAAGATACTAAGTCATATATAGATTTCATTTACAATTATGAGGATTGTAACATTATGGAGATTGAAGTGTAAGATTTTTTGAATGCATGCAATAGGGATGTTGACTACATCAAAAGAATGACATTCTGTTTAGTCCGTCTGTTAGACAGTCCAAAAATACTGGACACATATTTTTTGCTTGATCAAATTAACAACAAAATACTAAGATAAAGAGCATCAAAGTTCCGGAGAGGGAGCTTGTGACGTCACTTCTCAGTAAAAATTATACAAAGGCGTGACGTTTCACGAAACTTCAACGCACTGTATTGTCGTTATTTTCTGTTTACGAGAAAAAAGAAAAAATACGTGTCCACGTGTCCCAAATTTTTTGATTATCTAACTGACGGACTAATTACTTTTTTTTTGTCGTCTCGCCTATTATCAACAATCCATTACCAATCCTGCAGTTTTCATCAACGAGCTTTTCCTTCATAAACCTTTTGGTTGCAGGATCTACCTAATATAAATAAAGTTAAGTTGGAAAATTACTCTTCATTTTGTATGAGAAACAATAGATACTACTTTTCACAAAACATTGCGCAATCGAGTGCTGGCCACAATATTGGACCGTAAGGATTGGGACCAACATATTTTTGACCTTCACTATTTTCAAACGAAAATGCTCGAAAATGTTTCAGATATCCAGAAAAAAACAACTGATCGCGAAGGACAAAAAGAAGCCGTACCTTTCTCCTTTTCTATTTGTTATTTCTCAATGTTTCTGAGGCTCTTTGCAGACGTTACAATAAAGATTAAATATTTTACATATCCAACAAACTCATCACATCATTCCCCTGTGGAGGCAGTGATGCAGAAATTTAACATAAATAAAATTACCAAAAAGTTAACTGTACTCTTAATTATATTAGCAGAGACAACATCTGATGCAGCAAAGTATATTGTTGAAAACATTTTTTTATCAATGACTCCTTTCCGTGATTTTATGTGTAGAATTAAGTTTAGGAAACGTTAGGGCTCTCATGTATATGGAGACAAATCTAAATAAATTGAGATTTAAAAAATATATCCCCCTATACTTCACCCTAGTACATCCCGGGTAGGCCGAGACGTGATGCACGCAAACGGATGCCCCTGCCAAGGCTGTGAAACTATTACTTAAGACGGCTAGACAGACTAACGAGCCATCATTTCAGCTCCTTGCGCCGTAATCAAATACGGAGACATTTCGGTATGTTTAATGTGGTTTTTAGGACTATTACGTGTTTAAGCAAATAGGCGGGTAAGAGATTGGTTTTAAGTGGATCTAGACTAAGCATTCACTATGTGACCATTCTCATCTGCTTAAGCTTTTTCTGACTTTGTTAGTGTTGGATTTCAGTATAACCGGATCCGGCTGAATAAATGAAACCGTGACTACCCAGTTAACACAATACTCCTAGCCAAAACTGAAAACTTGCTAATGTCGATTTTTTAACTGCCAGCCGTAGCAGGCGTAACAGCAGCTATTGATCTATGAAATTAAACTTTACGAGTTTTCTGAGGCTTGGATGAATTTTATCAACCCTTTATCCGATCAGGAAATTGAATCTAAGATAGCCCATATATATCAGGGCAGTCAAGATGATCAGTAAGTTCAGGATGTTTTTTAATCACGACATTTGAGGAAAATTTACCCAGCAATAATAAATCTATAACACGTAGCGTTATTTCGTAGCAATATATAATTATTCGTAGCAGGAACGCTACAGAATACTGCGAATTATTACTGACGCTTAAATTCCCATACACCCATGTGCTTTTCTTTCAAAACAAGCAATTGAAGTCCCAACACAGGAAATTACAATAAAAACGTAATTTCAAAGCTCCATAGTAACACACTCTAACCCTTATTGACAACCTTAAAATTGTGACCCCAAGCGAAAATATCAATTAAACATACTTAACCCTGTGCGCGCTCGTTACCCATAACTTGTGTGTCGGTCATTACGACCATTAGGGTGTATCAACAGCTTGATTAATGAAGTACGCGGCGAGGGAAGGGTTGACAAAGAGTAAAAACTTGTTCATTTTTTCCTGGTAGGTATTAGTCATTTTGCCGTCAGGGGGCGGTAGTCAGTAATGCGATGACAAATTGCCCTCTGTTATACGGGAATTTCTTACCCCTTTGAAGTCATTTTCGTAAGTATGTTTGGCTTGCCACAGTTAATATTTGTGGGTTAAAGGATTACCTGGTTGTAAGTGATGAAAGTTACAAGGAAACAGTCGCCATGGCGGCAAGGGTAATAAACTTACGGAGCTGTGTTTGCACGAGACTACGTTACCAACTGCATAACTTAAAGCTTTGTTGAAGTGTAACATCTTAATATAAAAAGTGTGGTACTTACCTCACTTTCATAATAAGATAATCTCAATAATCTCATGCTTTTAAAAGAGTCAAGAATTATTGAAATTAGTCAATCGCAACTATTTGTCAAGATAGAATAAAAAGTCCTTTTTCACAACGAAATTCAGTTGCCAGGGCTGCCGAATAGAGTTTTTGAGCAATAATTTATGTATACTGAATTAAACCAAGGAATAATAATTATTACAAAGCCTTTATGCATTTGCACATGTTACAAATGAGTGTGGAGTGATGGTGCAGTGATATAATCTATACATAAAAATGGTTTACTGACTGACTGATTGAGTAGTATAACTATTAAGAAATAATTTTTAGAAAATTTCAACCCTGATTACATCCCTGAGACATCGGTGAAGGAAAACATCGTGAGGAAACCTGGACTTGTAGTAAATATAAGTCTGAAATCGCCAATCCGCCTTGAGCAAGCGTGATCAATGCTCGTGCCTTCTCTGTATGAGAAGAGGCCTTTGCCCTGCAGTAGGACAGTTACAGGCTAGTATTATTATTATTATTTATTCAACCCTGAAGGGGTAAACTAGATGTTCGAAGTTTCGGCATTTACGCGGGGAAAACTACGGGCGAATGTGAAAAAAAACGTTCCATAGTGATTTATTTATAAATGACTGATTTACATTGATACAGAAGCTGGCACCAGCATCATTAGATTCCGGCGCTGGATCAGCACTAAATCAATGTAAACATGTTTCAATCCGCTAGATACTGGATGCTGGACTAGATACAATTATTTTTTTCAGTGATGCTGGCGCCAGCTACTGTATCAATGTAAAACAGCCTTAAATCAATTTAGGAAACGAGTAAGTATATCCTACATTAGCCATGTAGATTAATACCTACAACTCGCCAGGTGATGTCTCTATTCACTATTCGTTACGTGACATACATCTACAATTGATATCCGAGGTAATTTCTATTGATCTTGCCTCCAGTTCAATACTATTGAATATTAAATTAAATACCAGTAAGAACAGGCGGAAGTATGTTTGAGGCAGGATTTCATTCATATCTTAGTATTTGTGTAATCATATTGCACAAAATTTCACCGGTCCATTTATTTCTACACGTCATAAAACTGATACTCTGAAATAATGGTGGTTTTCTCAAATATTGATCCATTAGTTAAATGTTTAGACTTGTAGCTTGAGTACGTAGTCGAAGAAACGGTAAAGGTTAAAGATATTAAAGATATAACCATAAAGATGCTGAAAAGAAGAATCTTTTCATTTTTAATATCTACACGCTTAATTGCTATGGGATTTTACTGTTACCCAAAATTGTGCCAATCGCAAATGGTTTCCGCTGATTTTACTAACTTTCTTGAAATTATTGTTGCTGATTTTGCTTGTAAGTTCACAGCAACTTTTTCCTTCCATTTCATTAAGAAAAGAACAATAGTTTAGTCTCGTCGATTTAAGATATTCCATAGATAATTTAGGGCTGATTTTTCAATCATCAGTTAGCTTCTATCTGAAGAATAAATATGTCAAACTTACTCTTCAGATAAAAGTTATCTGGCGATTGAAAAATCGGCCCTTAGACGCGATCTTAAAAACACGACCACTAAAATACATCGATTTCTTTCAGACGCTGTTTGTGACAGGACTAAACTAATATGTATGTATTTTTTGTCTTTTTTTAATGAAATGGAAAGAGAAAGATGCACTGAACTTAAAGGAGGATGCAAATTCCGGTCCTACCTTCCAATAGCTATGTGTGATACATCGTTGGATAGGTATTTTAGAGCTGAATATAAGTTACTATGGCGCCAAGTTCCAAATCTTAGTCCGTTCAGAGTTATTTTTTAATAAACATGATAGTTTATTCAGTAGCCAAGAATGCTATTTTTACGTAATAATTGCATTTGTGCTTTATACACGTAGTGTAGACGGTAACGCAAACCTTAGTTTAGTTTGTGAACAAGAGAATCGGCACTACCAATGTTTCTGCAAGGTTAGTCGAGTCCAATGATATTTTAAGTAAAAATGTGTAGATTATATGCAGTCAAAAAGTGGCACTTTAAAAGTTAGCCAATTGGCAAACATGATACTGAGTATCGCGTTGACATTTGACGTTTATCTCTTTTTCACTCGCACTACTTCAATTATGTCATCCTACTTTGACGTGTAATGTATGTGTGCGTTAGTGTGCCGTTTTTGAAGATAGAATTTCGTTTGGGTAACCTATCTACGCCTTTTTTACTTAAAATATCATTGGTCGAGTCTACTTTATTCTTTGTCCTCATCACGAGGGTAGTTTATAACTACCTCCCTCAGTAATTATTCAGTGGTCAGTGCGTCGAACTTACTGTAGAACAATTGTTTTGTTCAAGAAAGGTTAATTTTATTTATCTTGATAAGTGTCGTTTTGTTCAAAGAACGTAATTTTTATAAGTCAGCATAATTGGTCACGACATCAAAATTAAGGCTTTTTGTTATAATTATCTAATCTAAGTATTATTTATGGTTTTGCTGGCTAACGCAAACGATTAAAATGTGTTGACTTTCATAAAGTAGCTGTACCTACTTCGTATATTCATATTCATAAGAATATGAATATGAAAAACACTTAAGTGAAGAAACTACAGGAAACATTGTTGTAATATTGAAGTTGTTACAGCTTTGTTTTATGTGACTTTTTCAATTCATATGTACTTTCTAAAGTTTTTTTTGGACATCATATGACAACGGTGAAGGAAAACATCGTGAGGAAACCTGGACTTATAGTGCGTATAAGTTCCAAATCGGCAATCCGCCTTCCCGGTACCGGGCCACGTCACCGGGCCAGATGGGATACACTCTGAGCAAGCCTGGTGATCAATGCTCGTCCCTTCTCGGTATGAGAAGAGGCCTTTGCCCTGCAGTTGGACAGTTACAGGCTGGTATTATTATTATTTAAACCTTCGAACACACGTGATTTCAGACACAGTAGAAAGACAATAGAAGCCCGACAGCTGGCTGTCGCTTGGTCGTTGAAAGGATAACATCTTTCTTAATCATAGAACATACCTAATCTTTAGGATCATCACATGAGTTGGCAAGCTACTTCAAATCAAGTTCAAAAACATCTGAACTATCAGTCCATCAAACTCAGTAAATCAATTCATGGTGTAATGACGGCAGAAATCAATAAGTTGTTCAGGTGCGCGCGCGCCGCGTGACGACACCTGTGCTTCACGCTCGCCGCGCGGGGGACAGACAGTCTGCCAGCCTAATTGCTACGTAATGATGCGGTGGTTTAGGGGTTCGCGGCTGTTACCGTGGAAGAAAAACCTTTACGAAGACCAAGGAGAAGGATATCGGATATAATTATGTGTTATATTACTGCACACTGGATAGTTCTGTCTTCGGCTCTAAATGTATTCTGTGTCCGCTAGAACAGGCAACGGGAAACTGATCTGGACTGGAACCTTGTCTGACAGGGGAACGGTGGCATGTTAAAGATGACTAGATGACCTGTAGGGGTTAGATATTTTTCCTTGATGAGGTACGGAATAGGCTAAAATACCAACCAACTACTTGAGGTGGTGTGTAATGTCAAACTTGATAACCGAATTCTAATGAACAAAGTTTAGCAGTATCTCTTTATAGATAAAGAGATACTGCTAAACTTTCAGCAGCTGAAAACGGATCTCAGACGACATAGCACATTTATGACAATAATGTTCCCTTTTAGCAATTTTGGTCAAGAATATGACAGTAAATTATTCTAGACATTGCCAATTTGGATTACTGCCCAGTGGTCGATCTATAAGAGTATAAGACTTTTACTACGCAAGATCATTGAGTTACAGTATGAATAATTTAATCACATACATAGTATAAAACAAAGTTGCTTTCGCCGTCTGTCTGTCCCTATGTAGTTATGCTTAGATCTTTAAAACTACGCAACGGATTTTGATGCGGTTTTTTTTAATAGATAGAGTGATTCCTAAGGAAGGTTTCCATGTATTATAGTAGAGAAAAGCCGGGATTTCGAAGCTGGGGCGGGTCGTAAGTGTTAAAGATTAAGACTCTGAAAAAAAAATTCCCTTTAAAAAAGTTTTAAAGAATCATAGGAACAACAGGTATTTAACTCTTACGGAACCACTCCCTACCTCATTATATTCAATAACCAGTTGATCAGTTTACCATAATTAATTAGTTACAAGCGTGAAATTAATATTTGGCCGACATTTTAATCAACCTGAACTAATCGATTTAGTTCCGGTATGTTGTTTGGTATTACTATTACTGCTAAAATAAATACTTATTTATGTGTTAAACTTTATGTTCATATATTGTTCTTTTTAATTTTTTGCATAAAGTGCGCAAAGGCGGATTTAATACATTGGATAATTTCTACCAGTCTACTTTTGGTGTGATTCAGAGACAAATCGAGTTTAACTACGAAAGTAAGAAAGTTAAGTAGTAAAAACCTAAATAGCTATATTTACAGACCCGACCCGTCAAAAACACTGTCTTAATTGTTGTTGTCGTAACACCTTGTTATTTTCTCAAACTTTTCTCGTTACAATTTCACATCTGTTATGTATAAGTTATTAACAAAGGCGTCAAAACCAATCAGCGCCTAAACACGAAACTGGCGATAATTGCGCAATTATCGCACGACTGTCGAATGTGATACGTTTTACGCAATAACGCTCTAGTTTTCTAATAGATTATTAAAGTATACTTCATGTTATTGCACAAAAAGTGGATGTACAGCGTTAGATATTAGATATATTTTGTTGTATTTTCTTATTGAAGAAAATATTATCCGTACTATTATTATAAATGCGAAAGTAACTCAGTCCGTCTGTCTGTCTGTCTGTTTCTTCTCCACGCCTAAACCCCTGAACCGATTTGAATGAAATTTGGTACAGATATAGTCTGGGACCCGAGAAAGGACGAAGGTTTTAATCCCGGAAATCCCCCGGGAACAGGCAGCATTCCACGCGGACGAAGTCGAGGGCAAAAGCTAGTTCTTTATAAATGTTTAAAAACTATTGTTTCTTTCTTCTTAAAACAAACAATAGTTTACTTATATTAATTCGTTTAAATGAATTACCTAAACTCAGTTTAATTATTTAATTAATGGATCTTATTAGCATTATAACTTTGTTTGTCTAATTTTTCAAAACGTACTATCATTCACAATCCGGTATTTGACACCATCATCAATTGACGTACTTTTTATGAGCTGTCAAAACGCAATTCTTCAATAGACTTTGTATGCCAATACCTGCTTGTGACGTCACAAGCTAGCAACCCTATTGACTAACTATTTATTGATGTTAAAGCAATTAAAAATCCAATTTTACAGTAAATTAAAAACAAATCCGATGCTTAGGACTAATAAAAAGATAGGTTTTATAAAAAATAGGTCTTAGATTTATCGGTTAATAGTGTCAAATACCGTATTAATGCATGTTTTGATTAGGGAACTCTCTCATATTTGGGATGGAGTCAAGCCCTTTCATGCTTGAAGATTCAGGGCTTCTCCAGAACCCAAACAGTCCAGACAATCAAATCTAAAAACCAATTAAGAAAAATGAAGTAACTTCTAAAAACTTGCTCCACTTCCTATCAACCTGGAACATCCGCGGGCCGGTCGATACTCATTGGCAATAAAGTTGTAACGACAATCGCTATAAAGCAACTGCTTTACGACTGCGATACAGTTATATGATAACAACACACGTCACCAACTTTCGACTATGGAGGTTTTATTTTACGACCGTTCCCCTCAGTTCGGGAATATGTTCATTATTTATTATGATTTAGGATTATTGTATATTTATATGCGATTGCGTGAAAGATCAAGATATTTCTATTGATGAAGAGACGGAAAAGACGGAAGTTATCGAGGAGAATACAGGGGCATAGACAACAAAATTTTATCCTCTATAACATAAATTAATAATCTTGACATTAGCAGTTTGTAATAAAAATAAAAGCTTACTTGATAATGACCGTATAATCGTAAAATAACACTCGTATCGAGTTATGTTTGTTTACAATCGATACCAAGGCGTTACCCTTGCGCAACCTGACACCCTGTGGTCACAACCATACGAGTAACGGGTTTTGAGAACCATTTCTACATTAACTATTAAATAAAACATAAGTCATTATAAGAATGTAATCAATTTCTTCCTGTCTAATTAACTAAGTACGAAACTCTTTGCTGGATTCCCGCCATAATCTATCTGTCAAATTGTTTAGTAGCGGAACTTTGTGACCTATTGTTATATAACTACATTCAACGACCAGGCGACAGCCGGCTGACAGGCTGCTATTGTCTTTCTATTGTGTCTTAAGTCACGTGTGTTCATAGAGTTTAATTTTCATGGTAAAAGGCAAAATGTAAAGTTTTCTTACAACTTACATAATTATTGTTTGCAAAGTTATCAGATGCTTTAGCGCAGTGGACGACTGACGTCACAAGGGAACTCGTGGTCGCAAGATTCCAAAACAAACTGCATCTTATGCAAGTATCGCGAATGCCTTCATAATGAATCATAAAATAGATAATAAAACAAAGTTCCTGCTGCGTGTGATTGTGTGAGGAGCCCTGACACAGTGCGCAAGGACGCGAGGAGTGACTAAGCTAAGTAAACATTCAATAAACTTGTACAACCTTACTTTATCTAGTTTTTCACTTTACTAGGCTAAATAGCGCTAGCTGTCTTTTAGGACACACTTGACAAGAACCTTTTCTTTAAGAGGGAAAACAACCTACATGGTTACTGCCAGACTTTATTATGCCACTGCAAGGCCAAGGCTTAATCATGAATTTCAGCTGTTTCAGTTCAAGAGTAACGTAACTCTTTCGACTTCCGTTAATGTTTAACATTTTCTTTCAGATTTTAGGCTAAGCTTTTGCATTGAAATAATGTATCTGAAACCGGGAATACCTACCTATTTAGTCAGCCCAAAATGTATAATAATTATACAAACAATATTTGCACCTAATACAAATAAATCAGGTCAAGTAAGTACATTCATCTTAAAATTCATTCATCAAAACTGACCTTTGACATTTGAAACAAGTAAAACAAACAACCACTCGTAGTCTATGGTGCGTCAGTTCGCGGGAAAGGCCGCGGATTACCGCGAAAACAGTGACATTGAATATATTGTGAATCATTTCATTTCATTCAACCAAGTGAACGAACGACAGTTGGTATGCGGAATGCGTTTTCGATCAGTGCGTTAATAGTTTTTTTTTACTTTTATGGAACGAAAGCGAACTCTGTGATTCACTGTCTGACTATTTAAAAAAAACCGGTGTTTCTCAGACATATAATAGGTAGGTAGGTACCTAAACAAGTTGACAACGAAAGGGGCCCCTAACTTTTCTACAAACGGCCTAGACCTGTTGAATCATCAAAATCTAGAGTTCTCTCTGGGCTCTACGAGACACTAGAAAATATAATTTTCTCTAGGTGGGTTTACTTATTTTATAATATAGATGACTTCCTTCTTTGTTAGATTACCATTTTGACTTATGCAAGCAAAAACTACAATTTACAAAAGTATAAAAAAATCTTGTATACAAATATCAGCGATAAATGCTATTGAACCTTCGAACACATGTGATTCGAGACACAGTAGAAAGACAATAGCAGCGCGACAGCCGGCTGTCGCTTGATCGTCGTAAGGTTAAACTTCTCTAGATAAATTATAAAATTTTCCGTTACTTTGTGAAATTAATTGTAAGTTTCGTTAAAAAAATAGACGTAAGTTATCATAGGTGCTTTGTAAAGCCAAGACAAGATACGTCAGAACACCAGGGACATTTGATAGTATGATTCTTATCTAATATTTAAAGCTACTATCAGACTGACAGTAGTCACCATACACTAACCAGATAGGTAATAGAATTTAACCTAACCATTTCATTAAATAAACACGACTTGACCTTTGTTTGCATGATTATTTTATTTGCTACCATTATGTATTTCTTTTTCTCGTTCGTGTGCAATAAAGAATATGAATATGAATACGACTATTTTCTTAAATAGTCAAACACTGGTCGAATATTTCAAGAAAAGTTCAATTTTAAGATCTGATGGCTACCACTTATATACTTCGCTGACGGATAATAAAATTAGTTTCTTTTTACAAAATTGTTTTGGTTGTATAAGAGCCAAAGCACTGAAAATACTGAACTTTAAGAAGAAAAACCGGCTAAGAGCGTTTCGGGCCACGCTCAATGTAGGGTTCCGTAGTTTTCCGTCCGTCACAATAAGTGTTCCCACTTATAAGTTAAAAAAAGGCTATTTGTTACGTTGACATACTAAGTACGCAGAAATTATTTTGTACAACGTTTTTGTCTTTTTTGTACAAAAACTGTTCCTTCTATCAAGTTCAAAATAATTTTCCTAGAAAGTACTTATAAAGTTCTACTTTCCAGATTTTTTTCATATTTTTTAAACCTACGGGTCAAAAGTTAGAGGGGGGGGGACGCTTTAATTTTTCCTTTTGTAGCGATTATTTCCGATACTATTGACATTATCAAAAACTGATTTTAGTAGACCCCTTTTCATTTTTAAATGCCTATCCAACAGTATATCACAAGTCAGGGTTGAAATTAAAAAAAAAAACACTTCTCTCTTTACATATAGGGGGGCTACCCTAATAAAACATTTTTTTCCAATTTTTATTTTACCACTTTGTCGGCGTGGTTGATATACATATTGGTACCAAATTTCAGCTTTCTAGTGCTAACGGTCACAGAGATTAAGCGAGGACGGACGGACAGACAGACAGACATGGCGAAACTATAAGGGTTACTAGTAGACTACGGAACCCTAAAAAAGGCAGCTGCTTTTCGCATGACATGTATCAATACGAGTTATTGTTACATGTTTTATGATACGATAATAAATACCCATAGACACATAAGACCGTACACATTGAGTGTAAAGTTTCATAGTCTTAAACTAATTTTATTACCTATGTATTCTCTGCTAAGAATACTTTCAGGTGTTCTACTGTAAACTGAAACATCTCTAAAAACACTTTATCAGTGTATATACAACGCGTGCAGGTGAAATCGGCAAGAAAAGTCTACCAACACGTAATTCGCTAAATATAGCTAAATTAAGCAACACTTCGCAATATGACTATTAATGAACAGTTGTATGGAAAGTAAGTATTTCCACAGATACCTAATTATTGAAATGGCAAATATAATGACATGTCCAAGTGACGGCTTGCGGCGCTCGGCGCGGCGCTACATCGCACGCGTCAGACATCTGCAGTCGTCTTAATTGTACAGCACTACGAATGAATGAGAATGAACTGGTGAACTAATCCCTCTCTTTGTCGATGGTATGACAAAAATAGGACTAAATATTAACAATGCAATTAATAATGCAAAGTAGTGTTTATGTTAGGCTTCAATACTAAGGTTGTAGTAGTTTCTAGCCCAATACATAGCTAGCTAATAATAATAAATAATATACATAAACATAAGGACCTAAAGAACAAGTCCTATATTACGATTTTCTAGTAAGGGCTTCGTAAACACAATTAATACAAATTGATGTATTATTTAAATTTGTAATAAATACTAACACAGAACTGGACGGATTTTCAGTTTTAAAAAATCAAATTACTTAAGTACGTTACATTTACTCCAGGAGTTCGTGCTGCGCCCGCGCTGTCTAAACGCTTACAAATACATAGTAACACGTTTATATAACACGTAGGTATCACATATATGACATAACAGTCTGTTAAGGCACACGCTGAACACAAAAATAAGAAAAAAACGTCGACTGGAAATTGACTGGAGATATGTGTACCCGCTTTTTCGTCACCTTGAGGGTAATAAAATTGTGGAACATTTTAAAAAACAGACGCATCATAATCTTAATCAAAATAAATAATACTTAGTTTAAAAAACTAAAAACACGCTTATATATATATATGAACTAAAAAGTATAAAATAATTTATCTTGACAAATAAAATCAACAAATTCATAGCAACAAATTATATAATTATAACTACAAAAAAAATCGTTAAGTTCGGAGTGAAAAGCGTGGGGTGCATTTTACTATATTTTCATAACCCCTCATAGATAGTTGCCCTTAGAATGATTGTAACCTTAAATGCATCTGCACCCAAGGCTATAAAAGCGTGTTTTTTTTAGTTTTTAAAACTATTATTTATTTTCCATTTTTAGGGTTCCGTACCTCAAAAGGTAAAAACGGAACCCTTATAGGATCACTTTGTTGTCCGTCTGTCCGTCCGTCCGTCTATCAAGACCCTTTTTCTCAGAAACGCGTCGAGATATCAAGCTGAAATTAATATCACATACTCAGGTCTGCTATCACTCAAAGCCGTGAAAAAATCAAGTTTCTAATTCAACGCAAAAAAAAGATACGGCGTTTTATATTGCATATTTAGAAATTAGCAAGAGAATCAAAACCTATAGGATACTACCCATTGACCTAGAATCATGAAATTTGGCAAGAAGCAAGGTCATTTAACACAAGTAAAGGAAAAACTCCGAAAACCGTAAATTTGTAGTTTGTTCACATCAGGCGTCCGCCTGTCTGTCTGTCTGTCAAGATCCTTTTTCTCAGGAACGCGTCGAGATATCAAGCTGAAATTAATATCACATACTCAAGTCTGCTATCTCTAAAAGCATAGAAAAAATCCAGTTTCTAAATCAACGCAATAAAAAGATACGGCGGTTTATATTGCATATTTAGACATTTTCAAGGGAATCAAAACTCAAAACCTATAGGGTATTTCTAATTGACCTAGAATCATGAAATTTGACAAGAAGCAAGGTCATGTAGCACAAGTAAAGGGAAAACTCCGAAAACCGTAAATTTTTAGTTTGTTTACATCAGGCGTCCGTCTGTTCGTCCGTCTGTCAAGAACGTTTTTCTTAAGAATGCGTCGAGATATCAAGCTGAAATTAATATCACATACTCAGGTCTGCTATCTCTTAAAGCAGTGAAAAACTCAAGTTTCTAAATCAACGCAATAAAAAGATACCGCGGTTTATATTGCATATTTAGACATTTTCAAGGGAACCAAAACTCAAAACCTACAGGGTACTTCCCATTGACCTAGAATCATGAAATTTGGCAAGAAGCAAGGTCATGTAGCACAAGTAAAGGGAAAACTCCGAAAACCGCAAATTTGTAGTTTGTTCACATCAGGCGTCCGTCTGTTCGTCCGTCTGTCAAGAACGTTTTTCTCAGGAACGCGTCGAGATATCAAGCTGAAATTAATATCACATACTCAGGTCCGCTATCTCTTAAATCAGTGAAAAACTCAAGTTTTTAAATCAACGCAATAGAAAGATACGGCGGTTTATATTGCATATTTAGACATTTTCAAGGGAACCAAAACTCAAAACCTACAGGGTACTTCCCATTGACCTAGAATCATGAAATTTGGCAAGAAGCAAGGTTACGTAGCACAAGTAAAGGAAAAACTCCAAAAACTGTAAATTTCGTAAACTTGTAGTTAGTTCACATCCGTCCGTCCTCCTGTTAGTCCGTCTGTCAAGACCCTTTTTCTCAGAAACGCGTCGAGATATCAAGCTGAAATTAATATCCACACACTTAGGTCTGTCATCTCTCAAAGCAATAAAAAAAAAAAGTTTCTTAACTAACGCAACAAAAAGATACGGCGGTTTATACTGCATATTTAGACATTTTCAAGGGAATCAAAACTCAAAACCTATAGGGTACTTCCCATTGACCAAGAATCATGAAATTCGGCAAGAAGCAAGGTCATGTAGCACAAGTAAAGGAAAAACTCTGAAAACCATAAGATTGTAGATAGTTCACATCCGTCCATCCTCCCGTTAGTCCGCCTGTTAAGGCCCTTTTTCTCAGAAACTCGTCGAGATATCAAGCTGAAATTAATATCACATACCCTAAGTACGTGATATTAATTTCAGCTTGATCTGCTATCTCTTAAAGCAGTGAAAAACTCAAGTTTCTAAATCAACGCAATAAAAAGATACGGTGGTTTATATTGCATTTAGATATTTGCGAGGGATTCCAAACCTATAGGGTACTTTCCATTAACGGAACCCTCGTTGCGCGAGTCCAACTTGCACTTGACCGCTTTTTTAGTTCGGGTAACTATAAGAGCGTTTTTTCTAGTTTTTTTACTCTAATGCAGAGGATCCTAATCCTCCTAAAGTAATAATTAATCCTGACGGTCCTTATCAGGATAATGAAATATTTTTTACGAATTATTGCATTGTCATCGGTTCTTGAAACGCATGCAAAGTTTCAAGTTAATTAAAAGTCTAGAAAAGGTTAAAAATTAAGCTCAAAGATTCCGTTACATCATACAGCCCGAACTTATATATATGTATCTCGTGAACACGAAGTGCTTTCATTTCTTAATTGTTTTAAACAAAACAGTCTTAGCTAAAGGCAAAAAGCTTAGGTAAAATAAACAATTGAAAACAAATTTGTATTTGTATTTGAAATTGTCATGAAAAAGATGAATTGCGCTGACCACTGAAAGTTGAAATAAAACTACCAATAGCCCTTCCAGCTCACAGATTTAGGCCCGTATTAATAGACGTCACTCAACTCCGAGACGCTCTCAAGTCTCTTGCTGCCCTTGTCATTCTAAAGGTAAAAAATAAGGACAGCAATAAACTTGAGAGCGTCTCAGAATTGAGTGACGTCTATTAATACGGGCCCTAGCTGCCTTATATTAGAATACATTATTTTCTAGAACTACGATAGACTCCGTATGACGAAAGGATTATCACAACGTAGATCGTAAAACCACACTATATTACAAGTCCGCAATCGCTGCATATTATTAAAAAGATTACCCTTGCACCTTCGATCGTGATGCATCTTAAATTGTACCTACAGGTAAATACGTTATTCCCTTTGTGGGTTTCTGATTTACGTAAAACATCTTGGAGTTATGACTAATATACCTGAGAAACTAGTGGATATCATTATCCTAGGAAACAGGAAAAGAATTGTCCTGAAATGTGGTTTGTTTAATTAATATAAAGCTTATAAGAATACTAAGTTGGTCAAGTCGTACTACTATCGGTCATGTAATACTATCGGAAGTCGCCCGTTGCTGCGAAGGAACACCTTTTTAGTCAGTAAAAGTCTGACAGACCCCTCGGCCTGAAGGCGGACAACATACATGGGGAAATTTCACCCCAGATAAAAAAGAATGTGTGATACTATCAAGGCTACCTGTCTACGTAATTACTATTAAGAGTATTTCTATACCTTGCGCAACATGGGAAATAATTATTAACCTTGTACGATAATGTGCCTATTGATAAGACATTATGCAATCGCAAAATCGAATGCCGGCATGAAAACCATGAGATCATCGTCACTCGAAATATTTCCGAAAATAGAACAGTTTTTGTATAAAATCAATAAAAAGTTAAGTAAAGTAACATTATCCTAATGTGTAACATTCACGTTCCAGTTAAAATTCGTACTCTTCAAGTCGGGAACGTTACGTAACGCACATTCCACTTTCGCACCACCACGGACTTCCGTAATCCCCACCAGAGGTCCCCACCCCGCGGCAATGCCCACCACACACTTACGCGGAAAATGGAAAATTCCTGATGACTCACACGTCTGATAAGGATGTCAGGGCACGGGCCAATCATGCAATCATGCGCAATCATCCAATAACAGACGTACGCACGCGTCGCCGCCCGGTGCGTGGCGCCATTCACGCTAATTCGCTTTTTGTTCAGGATATAGCTCGTTTTGTAAGTCATAAGACGCGACAACTACCTAATATACTATAATCATGAAGTCTAAATGCCAAAGTGGGCAGGACTACACATTGTAAGTATTATAGCTCTTGCAGCTCCGTGGAATATGTAATGAACATTAACTGTCAGTAAGTATTATGTACCTCTACTTCTACTTGTCTGTCCAATGCTTAAGAAACGTACACTTAATAATTGTAAATAGCTTTAATAATATTAAGTGTCCAATGCGCTAATATGCAGACCGGTTTAATGCCATAATTACAGGAACAACCAAAAATTGTATCTCTCTAAAGTCCGCGGTTTCGGCAGTCTACCACATATCGTCGTGGAATCGACTTTTAGTGGCTTATAACGTAGTGGTTTTCAAGAAAGGAACCTACACTTTCATAAACGCATAACAGCTGTGAATCTTCTGGTGTTAGGAGTGTCTTTGGAAGGCTCTTGGTGTTCACCTCACTGATCCAATAGCTCGTGTACTTACACTAAAAAAAACACTGTATGATCCTATGAGCACTCGATACTAACTACAACAGCTCTTAGCTTAAATAAGCCAAAGAATCAGCATAAATTCTACTTAAAATAATCGATTTTTAAGGACATTTTACAGTCTACTTAGACGTAGTTACAGTTTGTGATAAGCTCACGTTTCGGAAATACCCCAGACTTGCTTGGTGACGATGACGTCTGGTTAGACACTGTTGAATATACATTGATCTGTTACTAACGACCTTGTTCTGATCAAATTAGCAGATCTTGAGACATGCGGGCGAGGTGATCGACAGCGACACTCACTTAGATATATAAAGCACCAAACATCGAAACAGATCAATTGTTCAAATTGACAAACGTTTTGTGGAAAGAAATTCCGAGAAATGCATTTGTTCCTCTTTGCCAGAAGAAAATGAACAGTTAGTTTCTTTCTACCGATGAAACTAAGTTCTTAAACTAGTATTTTGTCTCATTGTTCGTGCTAAAATCACGCAGTTCGAAGCCTCATAACTCCACTTCTAAAGTCTTGGTTAGAGTGCAGAAAATTCTAAACCTTTTACACAAAACGTATCCAAAAAGCTAAACTAGTAATTCTTTCTTACTTATAATTGTGAAAGATTAAATATTGTGATTTTTTTTTTATAGTAAAAGAAATTCGATTTCCTTTCTCTTAAAAATCAACAGGTTTAGCTTCAAACTTCCACCCCACCTACATACCTTTGCACACCTTACATTCAGCCTAGCATTAGTGCTAACACCAATAAAGTTATCGGCCACTATCATTACGGAAAACCTAGGACGTAAACATGTCGTCATCTTCTTCCTCCTGTCATGACGTCAATGGTTTTTCGTTAACTATTTTCTCCTAGCAACACATTTCCTAACATGGACTATGTGTCAGTTCAGTGACGTACTTCCAAAATTTTCCGATATTTTCCGACTATAGGTTAACTCAAATTGGAACTTTATGTGCTACATTTTACGGTTTATTTCTTAATAACAAAGGGTACAAAGATAAGTGACTATATAGTGTATATTTCCCGAAGCCTACAACATATAAAAGGACATAATATCGAAGCACTACGTCTGTCAGTCTGCGCTGACGCATCACAAGTACGCACCTTATCTATGGCTTGCGACATTTACCACAATGTCGCCGTATATGGACATTATATGTGTATTATTTACCTCAGTATATACATAATTTTATGATGAAAAAATAGTAGATTTTTGTCCTAGTTCGTTAAGTGAAATAATTGTAGATTTTCAACTGTTTTTGCACTTCATTTTTGCTTTATAAATCTATTACAATTTACAAACCGATAAATAGTAGTAAATTAGTATAGTAATTAGGTGACGTCACAGCAACTAAAATCTATGCGGGACGCCGATTTTTCAGCTCTCAGAAGTATGCCACTTAATGGTAATAAAAGTAGTATCGCCCGCATTATAAATCCATCTAGACTTGGAACGTTAGGTGCACTATACCCATACTATACTTCTCTAATCTTTAAAAAGAATAAAGCAAAATCGCTGTTTTCCTCTGTCTGTTTTTCCGTTATTTCTTCTAAAGCACGCAGAGTTGCTGAAAAATTCTAAGTTTATAACACACGTACAAAGCCGTGGCGAGTCGCTAGTAATACCTAGTTGTAATTATTTCATCATCATTTCCCTAGCTGATTCCCAACTTTGTTGGGACCAACGGCTTTACGTGCTTTCCGAGGCACGGGATGTCAGTGATGTCCAAGAAGAACTTTAGAAGATAATTATGAATTGAAAAAGTCACATTAGTAAGTATTGCCCGGATTCGAACCCACAACCTCTTACACGAGAGGCGGTCGCCTTATCCACTAGGCCATTACAAAAAATCATTTAATTAATAGTTTCTTTGTTGCGTTTTCACACCTGAATCGCTAAACCAATATAAATTGTATTTTGATATAGAATCTAGCCTCTGAAAATTACCTAGACTACCTTTTTAATCCGCCGCATAAATCGCACATAAGGACGTTTATATACCTGAACTGCTTAGCCAGGGAGTTAAATAATTATAATTGTGTGAATATGATGACGATTATGCAATGATTCACATTATAATATGGAAAACCACAAACAATTAAATTTATTAATTATTGTGTATACACAATAAATCTCATACACATTTTAATTTAAATTATTCCCCCTTATTCTAACTATTATTAGAACAGTTAATCTGAAATAGGTAAGCATGGGGAAACCCGTTCATTCATAAGAACTTTCAGGAAAACAACAAACAATAAGTTTTCATTCAAAAAGTTTATTTTCTGTAATGTAAGTACCCAAATCAGACACTAACGAGAACGAGAACGTTTTCATTTTAATATCTTTCTCAATCTGTAAAAACCCTATTTTTAGTCACAATTTTAGCATCGCTTGTCGTTGTTGCGATACGACATTGGTGCCGATTCCCGTGGTCACAAACTAGACTAATTTTAAGTTAAATGCATCTTTCTCTTTTCATTTCTTAAAGAAAAGGACAGAAGATACAATTTAGTTTAATCCTGTCAAATTAGACAGCGCCGGAAGAAAATTGACGTATATTTAGACGCCATGTTTTTAAAACGCGTCTAAAGTATCTATGGAGTGTCTAAATTTGACAGAACTTAACTAATATTTTATCTTCTGTCCTTTACTTAATTAAATGGAAAGAGAAAGATACACTTAACTTAAATTTACGTTAGTTTGTGAACAAGAGAATCGGCACCATTAGAATCATATGGTTGATTTGAGCACAGAAAGCTTACCGTAGAACCAAATTATCAAATAGACCTTTAAAGTAAATATAAACATTATAAGCAACTTTAAAAAAACCCAAGTAATGCTTCACTCACTCCCAGACTAATTAAAGACAACAGGTAAATAACCACCTTATAATAATTACTAACAGATGTTTCACTTATCTGTGGCTAGGCAGAACAGCTTTTGTCCTTCGCGTTCATAATTGTAGCATAGACAAAACGCATTCAGCCTATATCCTAAACAGATGGCATCTCGTATTAAGATAAATAATGGATCTTTATGTTTTAAGATCAAAGCAGATAAATATAACAAATGAGAAGTCAACACGTGTTTTTCTAATAATGAAGGTGTTATAGGGATTACCGTAAGTAAGTAAGTAATACAGGTAATTACCAAATGGATACAAAGCGGGTGCAAAACAAAGCGACAGTATTGTTTAAAAGATTAAAGTTTATTTCTATTTACAGATGTTTATTTTTGTTTTCTTAAGCCTTTTTCCAAAATCATATTTTATTTTAAAGTTGTTAAATAATTACTGTTCATTTACTAGCAGAAGTAGTCACGGGTTAACGCATAGATCTAAGAAAAGGAAAGTTTTTGACGTCTATATTAAAAATTCACTAAATAATATTGATGATATGAATTAAAATAAATATTCTACACTAGCTTTTGCCCGCGACTTAGTCCACGTGGGATAATAGTTCCCGTTTCTAGTGGATTTCCGGAAACTATCCTATGTCCTTTATCGTGTCCCAGACTATATCTGTACCAAATTTCATTCAAATCGGTTTAGTGGTTTAGGCTTGAAAAAGAGACAGACAGACAGAGTTACTTTCCCATTTAAATATTAACTAGTATATGGATTTAATGAAAATTATAATTAATTAATTAACAGCCGTCTATGTCCCACTGCAGGGCAAAGGCCTCCCCTTCCTCCTTCCACTTATCCCTATATACCTAATGCGGTTTCGGGTCAATCCCTGAGATGACTGTCAAGTTAATGAAAATTATAACGGAATATTTTATAGGATAAGGAAATAAAAATGTATCGTTTCGTAAAAACTTTACCCTAAGTTAAGAAAAGACTAGACGTTGTTGATCAATTGATAATTGCGTGTGCTACACAACGCGTAACTCCTTATTCACAGTTCCGTAAATTTCCCCATCATTTTATTACATAAGTTTATCACTTAAAATCAGTACTTACGTACAAAAGTTTGTAAACAGAACTATTTAGGTATGACGTTCAGATTAGCTGGTAATGTGAAACCTTTTGTTTGCCGTGCTCGACTGGCCCGAGATAACGCGTACGACCGTGGGAAACGCATCACGACTCGGAAAAACTGACCAGGAATGCCGGCTGTTCTAGAACCTTCCTACTTTCATAATTTCTATTAATTTTCCGTTACGTAAGCATTACTTGACAAGCTGAACACTCGTATCCTAAATCTAAGAAATGCAGATAGCGGTTACCTCAGTGCAGTAATTTATTTGTCATGTATTATATCGTTATTTCATATTGATATTCCTTTGCTTTTACTCCGTAGGTATCGTAGTCACAAGCACACCTACGGACCGTGGGCTAATAGGTTTCTTACCAGGGTTGGTTAAAATGGGTGATTGGAAACATCATGTGACTCAATTACTAGATCAGATAGGTAGTCAATTGTTCCATTTTAATTATTGGTGTTAGTCAATTGTTCCATTTTAATTATTGGTGTTTAAATGTAAAAATGTCGAAGATTGTTCTAACATTGTTATCAGATATAAAAGCAAAAAGAATATTGCACATAGCCAATTTCCAGATCACTAGAACATTAGGTGCTTTCTGATTAGAATACACCTTAATAAAAGGAAAATAAACTAGGAATCTTTGATTAATACGTATTACCCCAACACATAAGATTAATCACCAACCACCTGTTATGTGTAACAGTTCCCACAATACCATATTACCGAACGTCTGTTCGGTTGTTATCTTCTATTTTCAGCAGTATTGTAATCGTTCGTGACTAATCTAAGCTAATATTTTCTACACCCTACACCTCATCCAACAGATTATTTTTGAGACTGAGTAACTGAACGATTCAATCACTCATCAGTTATAAGCAAAAGTAGGTATCATCTCTACTCAGCCTCTAATGTTTCTACACATGCGTGATTCACGGATCTAAGTGTATCAAATTATTTATAAAGTGAATAAGAAATCAATGAATCGCTAATTAAAAATACACAAAAGTCAGCTTACAAAATCTGATTCAACATTCATTGATTAATATTTTAAATATAGAACTAGGTCATTCATGTCATACTCATTGGTTGACCAAAAAAAAAGTCTTGGACGCACCGCGAGCTTGTTTACATGAATAAATTAATTTTGAACGATAGAAAACAAATTTTATCGTCAAATAAAAAAAAATTACACACTGCGTAGCACCTTCTCATTATCCATTCAATAATAAGTCATTGTATTCCAAATAACCACATTTTACACTCCCGTAAAAGGTAACACATTAACATGAATGAATTCCGTTCCACAGATTATAGTAACTAGGTAGGAGGATATTCAAAAGAGTACAAAGTAGTTTCTTGCAAACATTGATTGTCTTATTTATGAATGAACCTTTATAAAGTTATGAATGAAGGTGCAGCGTGCGAACGAACTAGACTAACTTTTTTTTGTCTTTGTAAAAAAGGATTTTTATTTTATGACAAAGGTATTGACACCTGTAGAGGTTTACAGCCTAGTTGGGTAATGTGCATTGTCCATTACGGAATCTGTGAAGATTTTTTCAATTGAGAAATAGTTTTTGCAAAAAAATGTTGTCATTCCCGTGAGAAAACTGTGTTTTTGTTCTTTTTATTATTTCAGAACGTTCATTCAACTTAGTGTTAAATATTTCTTTTAGACTTAAGCTATCAAACAAAGGTTTAATGGAATTTGGAAAATAGCAAATATTTCAATTTAATTAATCTTAATTAAGTAATGTGTCATTAAAATACTGTTGTGTGTTTGACAAAACAAAAAATGGTCCTTGTGTACGACAGTTCACTAACTCTTAAAAGAGTTCACGAGAGTCTTAGAACTACATATTTGTCCATTTATTTCAGAATCCAATAATTTATAGGTTACCTATTCATCAGAGCACTATTTACATAGCTATAGTCCCCGTACGTGGGTACATAGCGCTGTGCGCGAGGCCCACTTGACCCACATCTCGGCACAACGAGCCTGGTCGCCTATAGTCTAGACTAGGCACGCACTAAATACAGGACACGACAAGGATTATATTCTAATTTCATTAGTTCAGTTTGTTCACCTTTTACCACGAATGATCTTCTGTTTAAGAAATCTGAAGGATAATTCCGCAATTAAAAACTTAAAATTCTATTTGCAAAACATTCACAATCAATGTCAAAAGTATAGAGACTAAGATTTGATAACAAGTTTGTTGAATTGCCTCTCTATCAAGAATATGTTTATAATAATATGTTTATATGTTTATGGCGTAAAACATCATTAATTGAGGAAACAAACAAGTTTTTTCCTTTAAAAACAAATCAACAATGTGTGTATATTAAGTAACTTTTACCCACACACTTGAACTAAGACATGCACCTTACATAGTCATTATTTTTTCCTTACTGTGGTGGACATGAGTCTTAGCTTATTACGATTCTGGAGCAATATATTTAACTAAAAACCAAGGTAGCTGCTAAAATTCTAATCCGGCTCAAAGGACCAACGACTTTGAATATTTTGCGAGGATTCCTTGATTTGCTGCCATCACCTGATTGCAACACGATTACAAAAAAGTTTTGACAATTACAAGTAACTCTATGACGTCCGTAAAGACCCGGTACGGAAAAGCGTGGGCGATGTCTCGCCGCAAAAAATACTTATTTTTTCATAATTGACCCTATTGTGATACTAAAATTAGTCAAGATTGACTTACGTGAGGCAGACATAAGCTTTCCAAGTTAGAAGTTAGAAAAGAAAATCCCCTGGTATCACTGTCACTTTATATGAATCACCAGGTGTTTAATAGGTATAAGTGGTCATACATTGACAAAGTACTTAACTGACAATAAACCACGTCATTTTTAACAAAATGATAAGACATTTCCTTCGCTTTGTGAGCTGTTCTAGGAATATAGGAAGAAGCTACTTTAACTCTGGCACTGAGGCTATCACAACACATTACTGGGGATCCGTGAAGACCTTCCACACAGTTCTCGTCATCACTAAAGTATCTAGTGGATTTGGGACTTAACCCGAGATAACTAAAAGTTTCCTAGCACGTAAAGTACGGCTTAGCTATTCGCCGTCTCTTTTCTTCCATCATAGTTTGACATCAGTGTAACGGTGACAGATAAATCGCTTAGCCAAAGCACTTGCTAAGCAAGGTTTACTTATCTCAGTTTATACATGAAGGGATTGTTTCACTAACTGTACTAACTACACTTTAGTAATTACTGCCCCGAAGTAGATAAGACAGGCGTTTGAGACACTTAGGTAGGAATTTATTTGACAGTTAGACCCTCATTTCACTGTCCTTATCGAGGCCAAAACCTGGCTGCCTCAGGTAGATTAAGATACAGTTCTGTTCAGTTAAATCCAGTCATGAGATCATTGACAACAGTTGAAGGAATTCCTCCACGTCCTCAACCGAAGCTAGTTAATTCGCTAGTATCCGGACTGCTCAAGTGCTGGACATCCTAGCGCCTGGAGCGCGCCCACTCCATCCGCCGCTGCCGTGAAGTCATCCGGCCTCTTGCGAAACTTCACGCCGAATACTCATCTGTCAGCTCTGATATTTGAGTCTACCTACGACTAAGTTTAGAATAAAAGGCTTTCAGGAAAAAGGATGACTGATTTAAAATTTTAGAGAAAATTTCTAATGTTGAAGTATGTTCACGGTAAAGAATAACGCTTATAATACATAGTTCTATCTTTCTCCCTTACAGTCAAATAAGTCACAAGTCACGAAGCTACTGGTGAAAAGACCGCATCTGTAAACTGACAATGACAATTCAGCAATTTTATAGCCACGCAGAATACGATAACATGACATTAATCGTCGACTAACATTACACACTCTTTCACCGATGTCCCCATCAATCCACAGCTAAATATTTAATGTGACCACATGACAGCTTTAATTAATCTATCACGTTAGTGACCGGCGCGCTGTCGGTGGCCATCGCTCACCGCGCGTCACTTTTGCGCGGGAAATGCCGCCATTACCAATTGCTTTAAGCAGGAAACGACTGATTTGTCTAATACTACCACTTCTCACTGAATCACGGTAAATTTTTTGGCACGAGAAAATTGGGGAAACGGTAATTGGGCCATTTAATTTCGTGGCTAAAAGGACCATTTTTAACACCAATCTGACCTGTGGCCAATCAAATGGCATGTGGATGATGTTATGTTAACCGCGATTGGTGCAATATTATAGCGAGTTAGTTTTCACAACGTATTGTTGTATGCAGTGGCCGGCTGCAGATCGCACTAAAGGATCAGATGGCCTAGTTTTATTACGTTATTGTCACTAACATAATTACTCCATTACAAGTTACGACTTCCTCATATGTGTATGTACACTTAAATGTATGTAGCTCTAATGGCAAGACTAAAGCGACTCCTGTCAAACCTAGGGAAAATGTCAATAACATTGGCTTCCTATCTCAAAGCACTCCGCCCTATAGTCATGAATCGGCCACCTGGTCTATTCAGACCAAGCATGACAAAATGTATAAGAATACAAAAATTACTCAATGACGCGGAAAGAGTTGATTTTTGGGCCATAAAAGCGAAGTACACACGTCACGGACGTCATCTGAGCCCGATATTGCCAAGTGGGCTGGTGGTGACGTCACCATACCTTCTGGGGTCAGGCCCACGCTACACGCTGCTCGTAGGTATATTAATAATACAGAGTTATTACTGATACAACCATTCATGAGATTGAGACATTCACAGACATCGTGTTACGTACGGTACACTCAGTAGTTGTAAAACTGGGGATGTTCTAGAAACGTTGCAAGTACTAGGAACGATGATGTTCCTGCTGTTAGTGCTGTTAATACTCGTTCCCTGAGTATATAATACGCTATGAGTAAAGCTTTGGAATACACTTTTGCCATCTAGGTGATTCTAGTTGGCTCTCCTTCATTTGTACTAGAAGTTGTAGGGAAGGAAAATTAAGGCTTCAGTAATTATATTAGAATTAACCTTATATTTTAAGTATTTTTTCCAAAATTACAAATAAATGTGCGAAATAATTTGTAATGTTATTGTACAACATCCACATACGGAAAGACACAACAGGTCTCGAGTCTTGAGCTTTAAGACCAAAAAGCTTCAAATAGCACACATTTTCTCTTTTATTTTTAGAACATTATAGAATCAAGACAGATAAGATGTCATCATCAAAAGAATTCAAAGGTTTTAGAACACAATTATCAATGATTCGTTTTAGGTATTAAACGAAACGTCTGGTGGGCGAGAATTAAAACAATAGAGAAGCAAATCAAGACAAGGTGTCCAAAACGGGAGGACCATGTATATGTGTTATTTATATAAACTGAGTATGAGCTAAGCAACTCATTAGGAGCCGGCAGACTGTCTGACCCCAGACAAACCGGAATGTGAGCACATGTCCTCGCGACCGAATGTCCCCAAATTTAATTAAAGGTCAGGGTCAAACCTGACATTTTTAAGTCTTGGAATCAGTTTCAATCCCATCAGGTCAATTAGGCCCAATCATAGATGTCTCATGGGTATAAATTTAGATTTGACATTGTTATAATCTACTCAAGTATCAACTTACTCATTCTATGCTTTCTATACGTTTTACGCTCTTCCAATACGTTTTTACGTTTCAAGAACTATAAAATCCAACTGACTAAGTCTCATCTACCATGATTCCCGTTTTAGCACTCAAATCACAGTGATTCTAAGAACTTCTGTATTTTGGTCATGGCCGTCTCACATTCCAAGGTATTGTCCATTCATTCAAGCATGTCATTCATAGCATATGTCCCAAACATGTCCAAACCTGAACGAACTGTGTGAGCGAGACAACGATGTTCAGCTTACAAACCATATTTTTCCTCTAAAGGGAAATCGAGAAAAAAATACTGAGGTTTTGTGAACTTAGTCCATGGCCATCTTTTAGAACATTATACGTATTGACTTATGTCCATAATAAATACTAATTACTGATAGTCTGGTCAAAAGTCTATTTTTGGTGATTCGCAAAAAATATTGTTGGTACAAAAATAGCTATTCTAAAGTTGGCTTAATCAGCTAAATGAGTTGATAATTAATAGCGTCTGCCAAAATATGTACATCTACATTGTCTTTTTCTCGTTTACTTTCTAAGTAGCCGAAAGCAACCTCCAAAATGAAGTGGATGTGAGCTCCCTTGCACCGACAACGGTAAAACCGGAAGGCATTAGTATCTAGATTAGGACAATCTCGTTGGCGTCAGTAACATTAAGCACATTAGGATAAATGGCCACACGTACAACACACTCATGACTAAGGTCTTCTCAAATTATCTAGATTTTCGGTCGTTCTGTATTATTATTATTTAAATTGAAGATGTTAGTTTGATTGCCTCATTTCACTAAATAAAAATCCCAAAAATCATTCCACTTTAACCCGAAGACACAAATCGTCTTGTAGAAATTTTAATACCTAAAATATGTTAGGGGTTTGAGAACAATGGCTATTTTTTTTTTTATTTCCATAGGAATCTTGCCAAGAAGACGGTTCCCTTCAATTCACGGTCTTTCAAAACAGTTATCTTATAAGACCTTTTGAAGACTAAGTAAGTACATACATAAATATTCCTTACTTTTCCTTTTTAATGTAGAACTGGAAATGAAAATGTCAGCAGATAAAATTACCCTTTAAAAAAGTCCAAAACGAAGAGCAAGCGAGAAGGGCAGTAATGAGTGAATGTAATTACGAATCATCTGAATGTGCATTTTTAGAAGTTGTTTAATTATTTAAACTACAGCTAAGATCTCAGTCACACAATGAAAAAGAAAGGAAAGAGGAAAGATATAAGGAAGAAGAAGATCCTATCGCGGAACACCCCTTAATATTTGCAACACGACACACAAAGATCAAATCAACTCAAAGAAGCATTCACGTGAAATATGTGATCATTCCCGCAGACGTATAATTCTAAAATCGTCTATTTCAGCTTGTTTACGTTATGCTAGACAATAGTGAATGATTGTAAACTTTCAAACAAACGTGACTATTCTCGTCACTCGTGTGCATTGTGACGCGTGGGTCAATCGCTATTGTTTGCACTATGTCAAATATGCGCGCATTTGGACGCAAGTATGAATAATAGTGGACATGTTTTGGATAGATAGCAGCCAGGTCGATGTTGGACATTGCAACGGTCATCGCTCTATTGTTTTGTGAAAAATTCGTTGGAATTCGTCAATATGAATAATAGCGAAAGTAAATCGTTATTGTCTGCTGCAGTGAATAGTTACCATTTCTGTATTCTTTGATGCTAAAACCAATTGTTTTACTTCACAATACCAACGAGTAGTTGGGATTAATCCAATGCATTATCGAGAAAGATCCGTTAGTAACATATAGTCATATAGATATACTATCAACTACAACTGCCCTGTAGGCTAAAATATGAACTCCATCATCCATACCATGTTCTCCGTAATGTTTACTAGTGACGGTACGTTAGTCAAAGAGGCACTTGGCATATCCTTGTGACTCCATAATTACTCTATCGTCTCAATCGCAAAGTTTTGCGAAAACCATCAGTATGAAGTGTCCATAGATCAGAGTATGAGCGGTGAAAGCAACACGGCAAGCCATCCGGCCTTATAATTGACACCGTGATGGGTATCGGCAGAGATGCGCCGATACCCGGCGGTCACGCGACCGGCGGAGGTGGCACTGGGTAAAGAAAGGCAGCAGGTTCAACACTTCAAACTGTAGTGTGGACGTAGATGCATATCTTGTCTCCAAGACCTGAAGGGTTAAACTATTCGTACCCTTTTAAAAATAATCTCTTTCACACATTTTGGTATCACACTTCTCTATTGAAGACGTAATTTTATGTTTTGAAGTATCGACTATTTTCATCTTTAGGTCCAAAATCTAACCCCAGAACAGATAAAAGAGGTTATATGTTCTGTGCTATTAACACTGAATTCATGATAGAAGCGTTGGCTTCAACGTCCTTTTTACCGTGTATGTGATCTTAGCACTCTATAAGCTTAATGGGGATTGTGGAATCGCATCGCATGCACTTTGTACATACTAATCAAAATATTTCCTATTTGATAGACGTTGCCTAGCTAACATAAGAAAACCCTAGAGTGAGGCAAAGTTAGTCAGGCCATCTACCGACTAGCTAGATGTACTTGAACAACAGTGGAGTTTCGTGGGTCATTTTTAGGGTTCCGTAGTCAACTAGGAACCCTTATAGTTTCGCCATGTCTGTCTGTCTGTCCGTCCGTCCTCGCTTAATCTCTGTGACCGTTAGCACTAGAAAGCTGATATTTGGTACCAATATGTATATCAACCACACCGAAAAAGTGGTAAAATAAAAATTGGAAAAACATGCTTTATTAGGGAAGCCCCCATATATGTAAAGAGGGAAGTGTTTTTTTTTTAATTTCAACCCTGACGTGTGATATATTGTTGGATAGGTATTTAAAAATGAAAAGGGGTTTACTAAAATCAGTTTTTGATAATTTCAATAATATCGGAAATAATCGCTCTAAAATGAAAAACTAAAGCGTCCCTACGGGTCAAAAGTTAGAGGGGGGGGGGGGGGGCCCCCACTAACTTTTGACCCGTAGGTTTAAAAGATATGAAAAAAATCTGGAAAGTAGAACTTTATAAGTACTTTCTAGGAAAATTATTTTTAACTTGATAGAAAGAACAGTTTTTGTACAAAAAAGACAAAAAGGTTGTACAAAATAATTTCTGCGTACTTAGCTATGTCAACGTAACAAATAGCCTTTTTTTAACTTATAAGTGGGAACACTTATTGTGACGGACGGGAAACTACGGAACCCTACATTGAGCGTGGCCCGACACGCTCTTGGCCGGATTTTTTTTTGTGGGTGGGAAATCATCAAATTTGGCGGGTGGGAGAAGTTTCCCCTCGGGGAGCCGCGGCGGGCGGGACGGTGTGTCAGACTTTTACTGACTAAAACCCACCCGTTTTCCTTCGGTTGCCCTTTATGTTCCAGGGCCACGGTAACTATTACAACTATTCCGCAACCCCGGCAGGGTGGGGCTATCAATCCAGAATCCAGACCCATACAGAGACAAAATATGCTTAAACGGCATTAAACTTGACTGAGAGCTGTAAATCTAAATATTAAGCCAAGTTCGCCTTCTCTCCTTGCCTGCTGTGTCTCCGTGTACCGGCGTATGTTCAATTAAACAGATAACACTTGGATTATCTGGGAATTAAGCAAATATGTCGGATTAATATATTCCCGCGGCTTAACGACCAACTGCGGTAAACGTCAATCTGTTAATTAATATGAAGATTGAAGCCCATGGCGGGATACGTGAAGTTAAATACGTATACTTCAGAGGTCGATAGTGGTAATGATAACTACTTAGTTTTTGAATGGGGAAAAAAGATTCAACTCTTAAGCCTAATGGCGAGATAAATAGACGTTAGTAAGCAGTGTCGTGTATTCTTTGTAACCTATGTTTTACAAATAATAAATGATTGATTATCCTATGGGACTTTTCAATTTCAAACTCTAACCTTAACACTAGAAAAAAATTTGCAGTTTACAATATTTAACAATATCAAGCCCACTTACACTTATTGAGAATACAAAGGGTTCTTTAACAATCAATAGGGACCAGCGACAGTCACTCGCATCCAGACGAATAAGTCAATCGGCAGGGCACAAGTTACGGCGCCTTCCTTCCGCCAGCGGAGCTTCCCACGACCAGCTTACCTCATTATGTATGTAGCAAGGTACAGAAGGCATAATTATGTCTTAGCAGAAGCCAGAAGCTGATGAACCTGCAATACAAACTCGTTTCCATCCATATGTAACGCATGTTTATACAAATAATTATTGCGCCTTTATCTTAATTTGATTGTGACGTTCTAATTAAGCACGGATGCAGCTCAAATCTTTGATTAGAGATATGCTGAGTGAAAATTTATTGATTTGATAATTGTCTATTTTTAGAAGGATTTTGAAGACAGGTATCCATACTAATATTATAAATGGGAAAGTGTGTCTGTCTGTCTGTCTGTATGTTTGTCTTTCTTTCACGGCAAAACGGAGCGACGAATTGACGTATTTTTTTTAAGTGGAGATAGTTGAAGGGATGGAGAGTAACAATGGCTACTTCTTGTCTCTTTCTAACGCGAGCGAAGCCGTGGGCAAAAGCTAGTACTATTATAATGGTAAGCGTGTATATGAACTAAATCCCACTGCCAACGTCTCACAGCCTGCTTAAAAAAGTACTGTTTACCCGTGGTCCCGTTGCGTTGTTACTAGGTATTTTTTATCGATATCGTCAGAAGTTTTGTCTGTCTGCCTATGTGCTAGAGTTGCGTGGACATCATGGAGTTTACCTTTCTACTTTTCTCTCCACTGTGTTGTGCTAGCTGTGCAAAACAGTTTTGTAAGCGATCTGAAGATAATAATGATGTAATGTAGATTTACCTATAAGTAATAAGGTTAGTATGAGTTTAGGGTAGCGCCTACTTAAGGATGGAGTAGGGTTGACTTCCCTATAATAATGTAGGTATCCTGTATTATGCTCATAGATCAGTTTTAGAAGTACAAATTAATTAAAACCGTTACATTGGGGGCGCGGTTTTGGACCCGCAATCTCATGCAAAAGAAACTTGCGTTTTAAGCATCTTATCTGTAGTTGTATAATATTAATTATGCAATCGAAACCAACTAGTCTCCTCTGCACCATTGATGGTGCAGGTCAATAAGGCATACGGTACAACGGCCTTTGGGCCATCACGACCCGACGAAGTCATACTTGTCATTTTGTAAAAAAAAATGTACTTTGAAAGCACTACAGATAACCATCAAAGCCCACCCTATCACATCTATCGACAGATACTCATTACGAAGTTCTTAACATCGATAGTTCACGCACCCAACACAAAAGAGGACAATAACCACTTCAATTAAAAAAAAAAAAACTTTTAACTATCATTTTGAACTCTAACAATAACAAAATAAAGGTTAGAATACACGCATGACATTTTTAGTGTCTAATCGCTCGTTACACGGCCAATCAAGATGTTGCTATAAGGGCCTGGAGACAATGCGTGATGAGAGGCAGGTGACACGTGTATTGTCTCTGGCCCACCCCCAATGCGCAACTGGTTTTAGGAACTTGATTCGCGATACAAAGCGCGGTATTTTTGGAGATGCGACAGATTCTTTGGGAAGGAAGATAAAGTAAATAAATAAATATATCCTGGGACAACTCACACCCGGAGAAAGACTGACCGACTTTTCATAAGACTGTTGGTAGAGATTTATAATACTAACCATTTAGTGCTGAAAATATAACCAAACGAATTTTGATTTGAGACATCGAAAACGAGAGAACGAGCTGCCGCCAATGGTTTGTCCTGTGGCAGACAAAATGAATGGATTTAGAAAGAGATTTAGGCAGAAGAAAAAATGGACGGAGTGTGTAAATATGGAATGGAAGAAAAAGTCCAACCTCAACTGACGTAGAAAGAAAGAAGACAACATGTGGAATGAAGTAGGGTTTAATTTAGGACCGTCAACTTAGAATAACTTTGTGTCGACAACCTTAATTTTATTGTTGTACTTATGTCTTAAGAATTAAAGTGTTACGCTGAAAGCTACACTGTCATGTCACACTACTCTTTAATATGAAGTGTGACATCTTACACACTACAAATCAACGTGAAAACTCGATGAAAAGACTTTGAGTGTGGCGGCACTTTAATCACATTTTGGCGTTGTTTACAAGCAGAAGAATTTCACTATTGACTTCACGCTTTTTTATTGGACCAGCTATAACCTAATATCTTGTACGCTAAATATTCCCTATCTACACCCTCATTATAATTAATATGAACTTAATCTATGACGCGACGCGTGCGTTTTTTACGCAAGCCGCCGCACGTGCCTCCATCTGGCGCAGGAAGAGCGCTCGAGTGGAAGCCGGGCTTCTGACGTGACGTATGACAGCACAGGTGATATTATCTGTGGTACTTCAAAGTGTCAAAAATATCGATATTTTTTTTATAGCTGGCTGGAGCATAATGTGTTTGCACAGGTGATTAAAAAATTAAAATGGTTTTTTTTAAACGCCTGCTCTGTGCGTTGGGTTTTTGAGTGATGATTTTCATCTGATGAAAGTTGGAATTTTTTTATCAATATCAAGTTTCGGAAGACCTGATGGCCTGGCATATAATAAGTAAAAAATATAATTATGAGCCACGTGTGTTAACTAATTTGACCCAGGACTTGTCATTTTCAAATAAAAAGTCTGTGTCCTCACTTTACAGACCACAGACAGTCTAACTTAGAGGCTGGTGATGCTTAAAGATAGAATCTTTTTTGACGGGCCTGTTGGTCTAGTGGTCAGTGACCCTGACTGCTAAGCCAGAGGTCGTGGGTTCGATTCCCACCCAGGACAAACTTTGTGAGATGAGCATAACTGTTTGTTCTGTGTCTGGGTGTTATTTATCTATAATATGTATGCATTTTAAAATTACATAAGTATGTATATCAGTTGTCTGATTACCATAACACAAGCTCTGCTTAGCTTGGGATCAGATGGCCGTGTGTAAGATGTCCCAGGATGTTTATTTATTTAATTGTGTCGCTCACGAAACAATCTAAATGAATTAAACTGAAGAAGAAGAAAACGTGTGAAAAATATCGTTTGCTTAATTATTTCCCACATCGGTCTCCTCTCCACAGGGGCGCTGAGTTTATAATCGTATTGTTTGCAGAGACCCATCAACCTTATTCTTAATTAAGATACTTTTGTGTATCGCACGCTGGTGCTTAGCCATAAATAATTTAATTAATTAGCAAGTTTCAGACAAAATCCAATCCTAATGATACTTTATCAGAAAGATGATCCCAGAGATAATTTTTAAGTTCCACTTAACGACAGACTACCTACAGACGGCTCCGATCTTCTCAAGTGTTCAAATAAGGTGTTAATTACGTACTCGCGCCATATCCATAGACACAAATCGCTATTAAAAGCCATCGGTTAAGTTTATTGAATAAAATTAATGTTTGACTCGCGGATTATCTGACGTACTATTTACTAATACGACTTCAACAACGGACATAAATCATTGTTTTACTACTTTGTTTTATTTTACAGATTGATTTTAATGGGCTTTTAATGTAGTTGTTCAGTGCTTATATCGAGTGGTCGTGCAAATAATAATGGCTTTATTACGTCTGGGGCCATACTGTCGGCTTATCAGGTGTTGTAATTAGTTAAATAGTTTTATTGTTTCTACTCGACTAAATATGCGGTAAGTACGTACCCAGATAATAATCTGGGTACATTATCATCTTTCAGGTATTTTAGCTGTGTTAGGATCGGCTTACAGTTTAACTGGCTTCAGCCAAGTGTCACTGTCTTCTTTAATATATCTATGGTCACTGTCCACGGAGGCGGAGCGGCAGAGACGCGTATTTTAAATTATTATTCAATAGAAGTAGAAATAAAGTCAAAACATAAACCTCCTTTCGACAGTCGGGTAAATATTCAATGATTTTCCCAGTCCACTGAATCTTCTTAACTCAATTTCGACTCAAGATAACTATCAAATCTGATCTGATAATCCAATCTGAAATAGCTGAAATCAGTATGAAACACACCGAAACAGCCATTCAACCCCGATAGTGGCTGCAACTCAATTAATTAATATCAATCGATCTCTGAACCAACTCAATTGATTGGTTCAAAGATCAATTGGACTATCATAGAAACGAAACGACGGAACTGCTCGACAAAGCAAGATCTGTTTTTTCTTCAGGACCGGTTTAGTTTTTTACTTAGGTCTTCAGGAAAGTGCTTTAAGGTACCATAGTCAAGATCTGGGTCTATCTTTACTTGCTTATTCTTCTCCATAAAGACCAAACTACTTTTTGAAACCAGCAACTAGCTTAGACTAACACATTGAGTCTGGCAATTCCAGGCCCGTATTACCCCCTAGGCACACAAGGCACTAGCCTAAGAGCCCAGCCATCACAGCCATCACACCCACCCAACTACAACGACCAATTAGATTCCCTGTCTACTGACAGGCGGAATTATTTCACTAAATAATCCAAAGCGAAAAGAGAGGCTTTCTTTATTTCAGTCTTTATTTAAAGTTATTAATTAGGCACATTGAATAGTAGACCGTAATTAAATGGACTGTAAGCCTAAGCTTTGACTTCGATTATGTGACCAAGGGGTCCTGACTCCTGACTGAATCCGCCATACCATTTATACTTATGTAGGTAAGTATATACATACTAACTTGCCTATCTTTACCTGCATTGATTGAGGAAAATATACAACTTCCTAGTCATTGTTGGAGGCTAAGTATAGTTTATGATAGGATTACATTACTTATCCGTACTAATATTATAAATGCGAAAGTAACTCTGTCTCTTCTTCACGCCTATACCACTGAACCGATTTGAATGAAATTTGCTACAGATATAGTCTGGGACTCGAGAAAGGGCATAGGATGGTTTTCTTCTCGGAAAACCCCCGGGAACCGGAACTATTCCACGCGGACGAAGTCGCGGGCAAAAGCTAGTGCAATATAAATGCGAAAGTAACTCTGTCTGTCTGTCTTTCCTTCACGCCTAAACCACTGAACCGATAAGAATGAAATTTGGTTCAGATATAGTCTGGGACCTGAGAATGACCTGAAAACTATCCTTTGTACTTTACAAAGGATAGTTTTCATCCCGGAAATCCCCCGGGAATGGGAACTATAGTTCCACGCGGACGAAGTCGCGGGCAAGAGCCAGTTGCTTAAATGTTGTTTGTTACAGTAATCTTGAAAAAAATTAAAAACATAATTTTTTTATTTCTTTTCTAAAAAGAAAATCCCCTTCAATAACTTTACTTTCAGAAGTTGGTGCTGTCGGTGGCTTTAAGGTCACCTCTGAAATTAAAAAAGTTATTATTCCCTTTTAAGTATTTAAGGGCTAAGGAATGGAATTCTCTGCGTCTGTGTTTCCAAAAGCATATGACCCGGATGTTTTTGGGTGAGCTCGCTCCATCGTAGGCCCCGTCTATGCCCTCGGACTAGTCTGGGGCCAAGAGCAAGCCCATAAGTTATAAAAAAAGGGCAGTTTTTTGTGTAAATGTTGCATATTTTACAGCTTTTCAGTGTTTACTTACTGCAAGGTGTAATAGCATGACGATTGGCAGAACCACATGGAAGAAACGCCAACTCTAAGTAAAATGGGATAGGTCAGGGCAGGATGCAAAAAGAAAAGTGTTTACTTGCGGTAATTCTTACCAGCAATTTCATTTCTCATACCCCTATTACTGTATGTGTACTTTGAAGTCCATGACTACAGGTTTTTAATATTTCACAGAATATTTATGTGCATTATAACATAGCCTCAGCCATCCAGCATTTTGGCCAGTCACGGCGCCGGCGCATTAAAGACAAATTGTCCAGGAAGCTTTAGTGGACTCTGGGATCCAAAAAGTCCCTAACTGTAGGTTCTTACTACTCGTACATGTTTCATTTTCCTTCTTCCAAGTCTGAATTGACATAACAGCTGATAGGTATGTTTTCCTGTTATTTTCATTCAGAATACTGCGTATGAATGAATACGACTGTACGTATGTTTACTTACAGGCTACCTCGAACACAGTATGCCTGAATTGTCTGCAGTCGTAACTGGCAGAAAGTTATAGACTCTTCTGTTTCGGAAAACTACCCTTATTTATCAAGGGGAGGATAGGAATGGAAATCGTTATATTTATAACTGAACTTCGTGACTGCAATACATCATATTAAACTGGAAAAGAAAAGTATTTTAGTTTTAAGGTTTTATAGAAAAGATTAGACCAATGAATGACCAATAGAAAGAAGTACTTTGGCTGCAAGTGGATCAGTATGAGTAATAGAAAAAATTCGCAAGTTTAACATGACCTAAGTTTTGTACTCCAACTGGGGGCCAAGGAGCATTTTGTAAACAACAAACACCATGTTGTTCCTTGCCCATATATTTTTTCTATGTTTTTCGAATCTGTATGTTATACAGTATCAATTGGAACTTTTAAAGATAGCAACAGTCGAGATACATTATAGTACCTTCCAAACACATAAGTAGCATAAAGATCTTTAGAAACTCATTTCCCATAACGGAGAACTGTCGACTAAATGTAGCCAGCATCAGTTGCACACTGCATGCAAGCTTTACTAATTCTTTTATTCCCAGAGCACAGCGGCCAAAGGAATGCCATTGTTTCCTCCGAAATCATGACGACTCGTGCGACTGCGACGAACCGGCACGGGCTCCATACATGTCGCAGGAAGATTTTCGCGAGGCAAGGTAATGACAAGTGGGCCGTAACACGTAGGCACGATAATTGGACGCAATGGCCACCGGCCGACGGCCATAAACGAACCGAGCGTGGGTCGAGCGACGCACCGTCTATAAGCACGGGCAGCGCTCCGCGGCGGGCGCGGCGGAGCTCAGCCTGCCCTGGCCGCGCCGCAGTACATGTGTTCGATTGTCTCGCTTCGCCTTGACTTGATGTTTTCATTCACAGTGTTTTGCTGACGTCCGCTGTCTAGCTTTGTCTAATTGTTGTTTTGTATCTACTTTCGTTTCAATTTCGACGTTGCCAGCTACTAGTACTTACCAGATAGAAATTATTAATAATTTACTACGCATTTCTATTTGCTAATCACCCTATTGATGAATCGCTGTTAGTTCTTAATCACTAATTAGTAGCAAGATTTACGTATAGTTGGTACTAATGTTTATTGATATCACTGTTTACTAATCTGAGGATATCAGGTTGATTGCCAAAATATGTTCATTGAGGAATCAGTATCAGAATAAGTGAATAAATGATTTAATTTATAGTCTGGTTCCTAGTCTTTATTTCTTTACTGAAGTATTTTGATATTACTCAGTAGTAACATTCCAATTTTGATCTTTACCTAGGGCAGGTCAAGTGATGGTAAGCTAATCCAGCCAGACAATTCTTTTTGAAGACATCAAAGAACCAATGACATGGAAATATTGAACGAGTATTGAACTTGATTCTTCGTAAAATTGATTCCATTTCGGAACACAATCGTTCATGGAAATTTGTGTGAAATCATTCATAATAATCTCGAATTGTGACTAAACCCGGCGAAAATGCCTCACAGACGGCTTAAGGTGACACACTTAGCCAACTAGACATTCGTAATCCGTCCACTTCCTGCACAAAAAATACGTAAGCTGTATACGCATTGAGCACCAAAAACGGCATTAATGTAGTAGTCAGGAGCGGCGTCTATTTCGGTCGTTGTCCATCCATCGGGAGCCTGTGATACACAGCTATTCCGGGCGGGGCAGGTTTTCGGGGAATGTCAACAAACGAACGGGCACTCATTCAATGAACTCTATGCATGCGACGCCGCGCCGGTGGCGGACCGGTCCGCTCGGGTATTCATAAAAATTATGCTCCCAGACACGCTCAATGGAGTGCCGTCGCATTGCGCCTTTACATTTACGAAGGTCTTTTATGGCGCACGGATCAGATCACGTAAGTTATTCTTTACGGATTTCGAGACGTGATGAAACAGAGCGCTCTCTCAGATTGTTAGTGATAGACTTTCGTTTGCGTGCTACAATAATATACATAACACAAACTGAAGCCGATGGGCCATTATTCAATTTCACAGTTACAGATATCTATGATTTCCGAACTAATTTGATCGCGGACAGGTGTTTATTGCACAAGTACGAAAAGCGATTACTTGCGTAGGTGTGACGTGTGACGCGAACTGGCCGCTACTCAAGTAATTACCAGATCATTGCACAACTAATCAGTAATCGTAAGTGTTCGAGATCTTTGTTAGCAAAGATCAGCAAAACTGTGCCGAATGTTATGAATGTGGATATTTCAAGTTATTGGAAACTAGTTCAAGAATATAATAATTAGCAAAAGGTGCGGCTGTTGTTCTCAACAGAGCAACATCTCTCGTGTACACAATGGCTGTGAGCCAGTACATCGGACAGAACTTTGAGAAATGAAAGATATCATAAAGGATTTAGTTTCATATAATTTTCTTTAACAAATGATCAATAGAAAATTGTATAATTAACAAGTAGCGTCTTAACAGATACTTCGAAATTATTAGTGTTGTAGGTAATATTTTACAAATACTTTGGAATGTTCATATAAACATCTCATATGAATCAATGTACATGGGACTCCACGTTTCACTCCACCGTTACTGTAACCACACTAGCTTATCAAATGCGGTACAATTTATTAGTTTTTAGTGCAGAGCATGGCGGCCGGGCGGAACACAACATACGTCAAACACATGAAACTGCCAGCGAGTGGTCGCGGGTCTAGGGTAAAACAGCCGCCGGCCGCCGCGCCCTGCCCAGCTCTGTGATCTCACAGCCTATTAACAATTTGCTATTTTTTTGTGTACCTCTCACAGTGCCACCGCTTGGTTCACAAAAGTGAATAGTTAACTACACAGAGAGCAACATACAGACTTCTGATTGCAATTTATTAGTGAATTTTCAATACATCAATGATCTAAAACATTGCGACTATGTTTACAATGAAGGAAACATTAATCCTAGTGGCATGAATAATGAATAATAATTAATTATTGAACATAAACAATCAAATAACAGCAACATGTTGTGCTGCGGACGGCTTGCACTGCTTAGGTACTGTATTTTATACACCATCCAATGTTATGTTTCAATTTTTACAAAATACTAGACATAATGGAGATTCATAATGAGATTACAATTGAATATACATTACGCGAGGCCATGCTTAGCAGGGTGAAATGAAAATACAACCGTTAACCGCTTAGTTAGGCGCCTTGGATGCACTGATCATCGAGATTAACTAAATAAAGCAGTCAATAAATAAACGATCATAAATATCTAATAAATACCTACACGGGCTATATTTACAAAAAAAGCCTTCCTCATCGACGGCACATACTCAGCCTTTAAACAAATATAATACAGCACTATCCCAGCGGGATAACAGGTATAAATTAAAAAATAAAGCTGCCGGCTTAAGACTCGTATTACAAAATAATACTGACACCAGTAAAATACTCTATCCGCGAGATGGAATGTGCGGGCACTCGGCCCGGAACGGCAATAGGAACCAACTGCGCTACTCGCTGCCTCGCACAAGCCTACAATAAATTCATCACAAATTCTATTTGTATAGAATGGAATATTAATAAATACAATTAACATTGATTCACAATTATCTAAGTATAGCGTCGTAGCGCGCGAGGACCCCGGCGGAGCCCTACGCACGTCACTGGTACTCTCCGCTACCTCAACAAACATTAACATCCAGCGTGTGCCGCAGCACACGCCTCTCTCCCGACACAAACAGACCAGCTCCTGTATGTACTGTTTTGATTATCAAAAGAGTCACACTGGGAAGTGGTTTGTTCAGGCCAGGACAGCAGCTCAGCCTTTTGTATCTGCAGATACAGTGCAAACAACAATATAACATATAATAGCTCTACTTGAAGCGAGTAGCATTAGGTACATGGTCGTTGTTCGATTTAACACATCCGAAACACTCTGAACGTGAACAGAATAATACAGATTACAATCCACAAAACGAACACTGGGGGGAGGAGACTGAAATTTCAACTCTTGTGAAATGGAACCCACCACGGAACGGGATCCGAGAGGTATGTACAAAAGAAATTACTTCCGAATAAATTATAAACTTCGTAAAATAATTATCACATAAATTTCTCCTTATATCTTCCGTTCTCTCCACATAACTTAACACATAATCTATCTATAATATGTACACGACATACAATATAAACAAGGACACTTTGTCCGCGATAGTCCACACGAGAGCTAGTGCGGCAGGTCGGGCGGCGCCTTGCACAGCGCGACGCGGCCGCGCGGCGCCGCCACCGCCACCAGCTGCACCTGGCCGCGCTCCTCCGAGAAGGGCGGCGTCTTGCCGCGCCGGTGCAGCCGCACCCACGCGCCGAAGCAGACTAGAATGGCGAGGAACACGGCGACTGTCGCGCCGCCCGCGATCGACGCTGTCTCCATCATGAGCTGCCGACTCGTGAACACGTACGAGTCGTCCAGGTCCTTGAACTCGCAGCGCTGCCCCACGAACCCGCTGCGGCACTCGCAGTTGTAGATCGGGCTCTCCGATATCACCACGGTGAAGCACACGCCGCCGTTGAGGCAGTAGTACTCCGAGTAGTCGGGCTCGCACTTGAACAGCGGGAAGGTGACGTTGATGCGCTGCTGCGGCTGCGGCTGCGGGTGCGGGCGCTGCGGGCGTGCGGGCCGCGCCGGCCGCTTGGAGATGGAGCTCGAGCAGGCGCCCGCCAGCGCCCAGGCGGCCGACACCACCGCCCACCAAACTACCAACGATTGCATTTTCCGCACGATCCGGAGGGTCGGCGCTCGCGGTACGTGCACGATTTTGACATTGGACGGTGACTTATGAGAAATCCGAGAGGCGATGACATGACCGCATTCGAATTTCGAACTGGAACCCTTCGCTCGCATCCGCGTCGGCGGTCCGCCCAGACATGTTTCCTGTGTTAACTTTTTTTTACGTCGACGATCACTCGCTCATGACGGAGGCGCGGTTTCTACGGGCGCCCGAGATATCGCATCGATCCCTCGACGGGCACGGGGCATGTCGAAAGTGAAACACTGAACACTGTTCGAAACTCTGATAGTCGTGGTTCACGATTATTCACGGAGCACATACACACAATGTCCCGTTCGAAAAGATATACACAAAATGGTGCTGAGAGAATCGCAAGCACACTACTACGCTCGGTGAGTTGTCTATGCGCGACTGACGGAGGGCGTCCACTGCATCCGCCATCTGCCGACGAGAATGAAATGCGGGGAACTCGCCTGCGTGCGCCTGTGTGCGCGCCGTGTACGTGCACGGGGAAATTACACTCGTATGCGTCACCCGCCTACCTGTGTGAGTGAGTAAACCTTTTTTTTTCTTTGTATGGGATTATGAACAAGGTATTTCTTTTTCTCAACGATTCCGATCCTCAAGGAACCATTATTTGTGGATCTTTGAATAAGAACATTATTTTATCAGGTTTAAATATTTGCCAAGAATTTATTTGAATTCTTACAAAACTTTTAGTAACTTTATATGCATGAGGTTGTTGTGTAGGTATTTACAAGTAGGTACATATCGTAAATACCTAGAAGGAAACTATGTCATGTACTAGCGTGATGCAAGGTTCACAGGCAGGCATGTCTAGGTAACTACTTACAGTGATAAATAAGAGTTTGAGATTGCATTTTTGCAATTTTAGTACAAAACAAATCTTTCTAAATAGGGACTTACACAATTGCTAAGGAAGAAATGTATGCAAGAAAGTTAACTTTTTGTCCGCTTTGTGATCCCTGTGATTGCGAGTTGCGAGATGAGTATTTTATACCCAATACCACTTATGAAAATTAAAAACAATACAATATGGTGAAGTACCAGCATACCGGTCTACATACATATTTGTGTTTTTTTTAGATTTACCTACCTATACCTTTTTTATAGTACCTATTTTTTTTATATTCAATCAATAGGAATTTATTAAGTAAATTTCATAGATTTCAGTTATTTCATTATTTCTATAAAAATTTATACGAATTATAGACTTTCTTGATGTAGGTATTTACACAAAGAGGAATGCTACTTGTATGTAAAACAGGTTCGCGAGAACTTGCATCACACTTTAGTCTTTACAATTCATCCATGCGGTCTTCACTAAACAGAATTATGCAAACATTAACATTTACTCGAAACCTACGAGTTCTTTACTGGACAAACTTACTTCTACTAACAAACAATGTTGTCTGTGCAGTGTAAAGTCACAAAGAGTGCAATGTGAAAGAAATGCATTAATTTTATTGAGATAAACCCAATTATTCTATGTTATTATTCTTAGTATTCTATTTATTACTTATTTATTATTTATTGATGCAGTTTATAAAAATCCGAAACTTTAGTATCACAAAATCGTGTCCACAGTTCGTCTGTTGAAGAATGAATTCTTCCTTTTGTTTCAAAGTTTTTTTTTAAATCTTATTCGAGTTGTTACTGGTGACAGAGGATTAATAAAATAACTATCAGTGGTATAACAAGGTAACTGAGGGCAACGAATACTTATATCAGGGTCCCTGCTTTCTCAAAGCCCCCTTCCGAGGCCCTTGCATTTGCAGCCTGCAGCCCAGGGGCCCATGCATCGGTCTCAGTCGGGAGGAATCCTTTTCAGATAAGACTAAATTGAACCTCAAAGGTCTCTTTCTAAGCTGAATCGAATGAGTTAGTATTCTCATTACAAATTTTCTAATAAGAATGCTAACTCGTTCAGCCGCCATTCCTTACAATCCATTCTAATGTTTTAAATGCGAAAATAACTTCGTCTATCCATATCGCTTTCACGCCATTTCAAAACTACTGAACCGATCCTTGAAGTAGAAAAGAATGAAATATAGTTTAAATCCCAAAAATCCTACGGGAACGAGAATTACGCGGGTAGAACCTCGTGGGACAGCTAGTATTTAGTAAATAAAAGGTAAAGTTATCGCAGACCAAACTTTGACTTGTGTAACTTGTCTGTTTATTCCTTAAGTTGAAGCAAAATAATTTGTACATTATTTGCCGGATTTATACTATAATATTTGTATTTATTGAAATTAGATAAAGTAATTATTGGAACGCGAAAAGTAGAGGTGTATCAACAGAACATGGGGTGTACCGGGTGTACCCGTGTACCTGTCATTGTAAAGGTGAACGCAGACTTGGCCGCACCGCACGCGCCGCAGTCCCCGCAATAATCGCATTTTCTTTGTTGTCGTTTCAGGGTCTGCGGCAACTGCGACGCGGATAGGTGTGCGAGGTGGCATAGAACTTCATATAAAGAATTCGAATGCGAAGACTGCGGCGCGTGCGGTGCGGCCAAGTCTGCGTTCACCTTAAGGCTTAATACCTACTGTGTTCAACAGTTTTTAAAAACTCTAGCTGTCAAATGTCATCAATGCCACAATTGGCTATGGCAAGTCGATTCTATTATAATAGTCGATCGAATCGGATTTCGATTCGATTCATATTGAAAATACTATTTTAAAACTAAGCTTTAAAAATAATTTACTATTAATCTCGATATTATAGATTGCCTATAAATCAATCATTATACCAATGGAATGGTAATGTATTTTTTTTTAATTATTTATAAAATTAACTTACTTTTTGTGTATAATGCTTAACGAAAGACCACTAGTTTATTATGTTATTGTAAACTTCAACAGATAATATTCCTTTAGTCACAGTATTTATAACACCTGTTATTGTCTTGCCTTTCCAACCTCAAATTATCTTGTTGTGTCAAATACGAAAAAAAACCTTTTTATTTTGTTAAAAATAATGCTATATTATACTTTAAACTTTCGCGTTGCATTTTTGTTTATACTTAATCTTAATACTTACATATCAGTTGTTTAGTTTACCAGTTCTTGAATCTGATTGAATCGAAGAGTTTATGAACCGATTCATCGTGTCGACTCCGAGTTCAAAACCGATTATTTTACTCTCTAATCTAACACCAACCAAACGTCAACTTTTGAAGTATTGAAGTTTATTGAACATAATATTGTCATTGTCCATGTCCTTGTCGAGTCGGAATCGAATCCTGTTTGTGTTTGTTTTTGACTTGTAGTGAAAATAAATTGTGAAGTAGATGTTACTAAAACTGAGTTATATTATATGTGAAACCTAAAATAAGAAAAACAGGATGTCAGAATCCTCTAAATCTAAGTCTTCCCTAAATTTAAATCCATCGCCCACTTTACAATGCAAAGATCTTCACGAATATCTAAAAAGTCGTTCGGCGCAGTTTTTAGAGACTTTATATAATTATCCTACGATATGTTTAGCTGTCTACCGGTATGTAAAGAGCAACAAATTGGCATTAATAATTAAAGTACAAAAACCTCTGTTGATGTTTGAGGTTAGGTTTGTTAAAAGTAAAGAAGTGTTTATTGTACACAATTATTGCATAATGATGACAATAATGAATGAAATTAGTAAATTATGTTTAACATACCATACCACAATACTGGCCTTATTATAAAGTCAAAAAGAAGTCTAAATCTTTCAATACTTCACAGAGAGCTGCCAGAGCTGGCTCGTCACTTCGTGATCAGGCTGCTGTTCGTGGAGCAGCCGGTGCCACAGGCTGTCGTCACATCCTGGGTCTCACAAGCTTATGCCAAGTTTGCACATTTTATTTACTATCACCACAGAATGAATTATTAAAAAAGAAAAACTAGAAGATAGTTTATGCATTGTAAAGCTTTTGTTTTCCTGTATTATATGTGATTTTACATATAAACTCATAAATATACTTGGTCATCATTTAAATATTGGTTCTTCTGAATAAGCCTCACTGCAGCCCACCAAAATTCTAATACTAAATCTTATTATTTGTAGAGAGCAAGCCAAATCTTGTGAAGCCCTATCTGAGCTGTCAGTATGGCAAGAGGCTCCTATCCCCGGGGGCATGCCGGGCTGGATGCTGGCACTGTCCTTCAAGAAGAACCTCAAAGTTGCATTGCTGGGCGGGTAAGAGTGACAATTTTTTTTTTCCTTTACCCTTAGTTGGTTGGTAGCCTTTGTGCAAGTACTACTTCAAAAGTTTTTTAAGTTAAAATTACAAATGTTTTTTTACTGTCCAAAGTATTCCCAAAGAATAAATTTACTGTTTACTATTTACTCATATCTCTGGCTTTTAAATTCCCTACAACATTCTTGGTACACACATAACTTTTTTTACACTGTTTTATTCTTGTAGTGGTCGTCCATGGAGCATGTCATCCTCCTTAGAACCAGATGGCAAAGCCCGAGACGTGGCATTCTTGGACTCCTATGCTCTGGAGAGGTGGGAGTGTGTACTGCACTACATGGTGGGCAGCGCACAGACGGAGGGCATCAGTGCTGATGCTGTCAGGATCCTGCTGCATGCTGGCTTGATGACCAGGTCAGAGCAATCAGTATTTGTTAGGAGTGCTTTACAGTAGCTCCTTTATTTTTGTATCTTTCACATTACTACCAATTTATTTCTGCCCACTTCTTATACTAGGCCTATTTGACCTTAAGACTTTCGTAACAATGATGTTAACCTTTTTGACAGATTTAAATTGTTTGTAGAGATGCAGAGGATGGGTCTGCAGTTATCACTCGCGCCGGTTTTCAGTTCCTACTCCTGAGTACTGCCAAACAAGTGAGGAACTACGTCATTACTACCTTAGCAAGTAGCCTTTATTTTAGAGAACTGAAGCTAATATCTGATGTATTTGTATTGCAGGTGTGGTTGTTCCTACAACACTACTTGCACACGGCAGAGAAGCGAAGTCTGAGCGCGGCCGAGTGCCTCGCCTTCTTGTACCAGCTCAGCTTTAGTACTCTTGGCAAGGTAATTATCCTGCATAGTTGTGTGTAGAGTGTGTATGCCAACCATTCGGTTCCCTCCAAAATGTTGCTGATGCCACGCTTCAAGCTCGTAAATAAGCGCAAATTCGGCTCGCGATTCGGTTATAAAATTATCAGTCAAAATCAAACCCGTTTATTTGTCAGAATATGGTACAATAGATTTTACAGAAATTAGTCCAGCATATCCTGCCACTATATAGCATACAAATATTCCAAATTATATAAGACTTTTTTTTTGGTGAGTGGGAAATCATCCAATGACTGCTCCCGTCCTGGGTGCGGCGGGAGGGCGTGTCAGACTCTTACTGACTAAAACCCACTCATGTTCCTTCGATTGCCCTTTATGTTCCAGGGTCACGGTAACTATTATAAACATTTCGCAACCCCGGCAGGCGTTGGCCCTGTTGGGCCCCTTCCTGTGCTGAGCACTGAACAATCCTCCCTTGTGAATGTCGCCACAAATTGTATAAGTGTGTTTGTGTTGATTAATCTTCTGAATAAAAAAGAAATGTATATTTACAGGACTACAGCACAGAAGGTATGAGCAACAACATGCTGGTGTTCCTACAACACCTGCGAGAGTTTGGACTGGTCTATCAAAGGAAGGTGAGAAAGATTAAGTTGATAAGTTGATGATTGTCTCGATGTTTATGTAGATTTAAATGTATCAGAAGAAATAACTAATGTCGGGCAAATTTACGAAAAACTTTTATAATTTGTCATCTGTGAAATATTGCTAAATATTAAAATTTTGCAATAAGAAATAATAACACCTATATTGGTTGTCGTCTCCAGCGCAAAGCGGGTCGCTTCTACCCGACGCGGCTGGCGCTGAACATAGCGTCGGTGCGCGGCGGCGCGGCTCCGCTGCGAGCGCCGGCGCAGCACAGCGGCTACATCATGGTGGAGACCAACTACAGGGTGTACGCGTACACACAGACCAACCTACAAGTTGCTCTGTTAGGACTCTTTACGGAGCTTATGTACAGGTGATCATCATCATTGTCAGCTAGACGTATACTGCTGGACGAAGACCTCCCCTAAAGATTTCTACTGGCTGGCGCCAGCGTCGCAAGAAACGCGAGGCGCGCGGCCGCTCGCGGGCGGCCTGCCGCCCGCCACCTTTTCAAGCTGTTCAAGCGATAGTAGTCTTTTAAGTATGTAGTTAAAGTTTAAAAATATTTCACACGGAAAGTGCTCGCCGCGTCGCTGCCGGCCGCTGCGATTCCGGTGTGACTCGGGCCTTATACGTCACTAGACTAACTAAAAATCCAGGTAGTCCAGTTAGGAAATGCCGGCTCCAACTAGCATAAAAAATATGACATGTAAAAGTGATTTTTAGGATCCTACTTGCATAATAAACGATTTCAAGTTTCCAATATTTTGAAATTTTGTTTATTGGTTAATGTTGTAAAAACTCAATTGTGCGCAGGTTTCCAAACTTGGTGGTGGGTGTATTGACGCGTGAGTCGGTGCGGCAGGCTCTACGGGGAGGTATCACCGCCGAGCAGATCATACACTACCTAGAGCAACACTCGCACCCACAGGTACAGGAACAGGGTCAAATGTAATTGCTATTGAAAAGAGAGCATCTTTCAAGCAGTTAAGTGTTGCATGCTGAGCTGCTGGCTCATAGGTTGTCTGGATTTTGTCTACGCTAATATTTAAGATAATATTGAAAGCGCGACGTAGGAAGCACACTTCACATATGACGCAATGTCGCCATAACATAGATATACAAAAAATTTGCCAACACGTTAAAAATATCTTTTGATAATTACAAATAAATAACTTTTGTGTATGCAGCGGCCTACCTTTGAATGAAAACTTTATCTCGAACGTATCATATTATATCATTCAACATTACTATGAATCCACATCAGTACAATGAGTATACCTACTACTCAATGTTCCAGATGTTAAAGTCAGAGACGGGCGGCATCAGGACGTCGTCCACTCTCCCCCCCACAGTGGTGGACCAGATCAAGTTGTGGGAGACGGAGAGGAACCGGTTCACGTACACTGAAGGGGTTGTTTATAACCAGTTCTTGTCACAGGTCGGTTTATTTTTTCTTATTTGTCAAGTTGTTAGTAAGTCTGATAATTATTCTGTATAAGTCTTTATATCTACTTTTCAATTTGTTGCGACACTTTATGAACTGTCAAAACGCAATATTCCATTAGTTTTGTAGAACAATACTAACTGTGATGTTTGACGATAGGCAGTAGAAGGGTTCACCCCTTCCAGATTTGGCCGACATTGACGCATTTTACGTAATTTTTGGAGAATAGGACTGAAAGTGGTACACAGACATGTTTCAAGTTTGACCCCTTCCCTAACTCATTCCTTTCTGGCGAAAACGTACTTCTTACGTCAAAATACTGTAGGGCTATGATTTCAAAATTTTGAAGTTCATTCATAATCAAACAAATTTTGCGGGCTACTTTGTTCACTTGTATCTTGCAAAATTTGTTACCTAACTTGGCTGAATTACATACAAGCCTTTAAACTAAATTTCCTCTCCAGGCGGATTTCGTAGTCCTGCGCGACTACGCGAAGCAGCAGGGAGTGCTGACGTGGCAGAACGAACGCTCGCGTACCATGGTCGTCACCCGCCACGGACACGACGACGTCAAGAAGTTCTGGAAGAGATACTCCAAGAGCTCATAACACCCTAGTTATTGTACCGGAGTTGTTGTTCCTGGGTTATTGGCTGCAGTGGCCAAATCGAAATGGAAATGAAATCGGGTGAAGTTGGGAAGGGTACTATTTTATTGAGACACCATGGTAGTGCCTTCAGTCGTGCCGCCAACAAAATGAGTACGGCTATATGAAAGGCATCTGCTACCAACTTGGTGACGTAAGCAAAATTGTTGCCGAAGACGAAATCGCCCACTGGTACCCAATAATGTATCAAAAATGTTCGTCGTCTAGAAATAAATTATTAATTATAAATTGCCTTAAAGGCAATCTCATTTCAGTTTCTCTCAAAACCGAGATTAGAATATGAATATTCTGAAATGTACGCCATTGGTCCCTTGATGGGTTACAATGGAGATCAACAGAAGTTACTTCAAAATAACTGATTTCCTTGTGGTTAAGATTAGATAGTGTCAGGACACAATTTAGCTAGGCGCTCATGTTTTGTAAATAAACTTATTTTTATAATGAAACTTTTGTTTTAATTTCGTGAACGTTGGATTAATAAACAAAGGCCTCTCTACTTAGTATAAAAGTTTATTACATAAACAACCACTCACAAAATAATCCTTTCTTTATTCATACATCAACAAATATTTTATTACAGACATTTTAAGTTATAGACACCAATTCGAATAACACTAAAGAGAAAGTGTGATTGGTATTATTTATGGTTTTGAAAATTTTCAACATAATTTTGCTTGTATTCTTTTTTTTCATTTCAATAACACATAGAATTTCTTATTTTTTACTTGGTCACATAAATAAACTGACACTTTTTATTCCAGTAAAAAACGTGTATATTGTCTAGAACATAGGTACTTTATTTCCATACATATAACACAGAACTCACTAATATGTAACCTATATAGGTGGGTACTGACCGGCGTTACGGGGCGTAATGTAACGTGTTACACCACGAGCATTCGTGCAGTCAGTACGTCGTGTTACGGGTAAACCAACGAGCAACGAGCCGCTCGTTGCTCGCTTTGAGTGCTCCACCCGGCTGTCGGTTTTTTGGCGAATCCTTTGAGTGTTACACGGTTCGGTCAGTACGCTGTTGCAAGTCGTCCCGAGCGCACACGCGTCGCGAGTAATCACACGTCGTCGTTCCTCTCGTATTCGTTTCTTAAAGCATGGAGTGGCACAAAGAAAAGACTGTATTTTATAGAAAAATACAGAGAAGAGGAAGTGTTGTGAAACCCAGCGCATCCAGAGCATTATAAAAACTCAAGAAAGAAAACGCTTGGAATAGATTGGCTTCGTTTGTCCAGTAACGTTTTTTCTTCTTCCTAATTTAGATGAAACAATTAAGAAGAATCAAAGACGCCACATCTTGAGTAAATTAACGGCGAAAGCGGAGCACAGAGTTTTGACGAGCATGTTTCGCCGATTTAAAAACACAGCGTAACATGCTCGATGCGTACACGCTCGATGCGAATGTTACATTACACCTCGTAACGTTGGTCAGTACCCACCTTTACACTAACAGCAAGGTTTAAAACGGTACAAGTATACTTGGACTTTTAATTTTATTCAGTCAGTTGACAGTTAAAGGGTTACCAAGTATTGACAAAAAAAAAGATAGTGAGGTGGTGTAAGAATGAACCTGAACTGAATAATGTAAAATTTTTCGTAAATACGTAAAATATTTAATTTCTCAATACTATTACTTAAAGTATGGTATCATTATTTTTGTATGAACTGTCAAGTTACTGAATAAAATAAAAGTCGTAGTATAGACTGCTAGCATTTTAACCCATACATCACTGACTTAAATATAATACGGCCTTAGCGCTAGGTAAGCTCGGGCCGGGCCGGTGCCGGTGCCGGGCCGGGTCCGAGCCGGGTCCGCGCCGGTCAGGTGGCGGGCGGCGGCGGCGGCTTGATGGGCGCGAGCGCGGCGTACAGCTTACTGACCGCGGACTGTACGGTGCGCTCCAGCGTCTCATCCTCGGGGCATTTTACTTCCTGTAATTTGCGGGAATTGTGTTATTGGTGCTTGAGTTTCATCTCAAATAGAGGAAATGTTTTGCGGCCTTTATCTCAGTCTGTAATTTAGTAATGGCGGATTAGCTACTAGTGTTAGACTTGTGACACGTTACATAAACTCATATGTAATATTTTCTGTATAGTGTAACTTCGCTGAAGTATTTGGCAAAATATTTGCGTTACTTGGGTAATACAAACTACACTCTAGAATTATTAACCTAAGGTTCATATTACTTTGTATCGAACACGCAAATATTGTGCAAATTATACTCCATTTGAAGTCGCACCATAAAGCGCATGTCAAATATCTAACTTTAGCAATCTAACCCATCAATAGATGAATTATTGGAAATCGTCGTTAAATTAGAACAGTAATTATATTTCTATTAAAATTGAGCGCTTGTCGCGTATTAAGTACTTGTCGCGTATTAAATACTTTTCTCTCCCTTCACAGATAGAATTCTAGAAACTGATCCGTTACAGGCGAATACTTTTCCATTCACATCGGTCTTCTTCAACGTGGATAAGGTCGATAATCCCGTGAGCTACTGACCATATTGAGCAGGTCGATGTCAGCTCGCTTGCCGTCCACGGTGACGTATAGCTTCTCTCCCTTGAACATCTTGGGCACGGCATCCTCGCCGAACATCTCCTGAAGCATCTCTATCACGCACTCCTAGAATAACATTTATACTTGAATTAATTTGCTATAATGGGTTGATACAAGATTTTTCTGCAATGTATGCCAAATGTATTACATTGGTTAAAAATAAAAATAAGTGAAATTTTATGTTTGGAATGGAGTTGTAATGAATAAATATTGTTATGGTTGTTGTGAATTTAATGTGGGTTGAAAAATGATATTTAAACTGATGAACCTCTGACAAATTAAACCCTAAATGTAACCTTTACCAACGCCCTCTAAATAAAAAGACTTTCGTAACGTTCCTGCTAAAAGTTATGTAACTTTGGAATTGAATGCCAATAATCATCGGATCGTAAAAAAAACTTTCCATAACGGAAGGCTAGTTCAAAATAAACTGGTTGGTAAAATATTTTATTCTGTTGGTATTTGTTGTTATAGCGGCAACAAAAATACACATTTGAGATAATTTCAACTGTCTAGCTATCACGGTTCATGACAGCCTGGTGACGGACAGCGGAGTCTTGGCCTGGTCCTAACCGGGCGGCGAGCTACCCATCGCTCGCCATCCGCAGAACCGCGCCTACGGTGGCCGGTAGTCGTCTTGCGAGCTTGGGCGCGAGCGGCAGATGTCGGGGCTGCACGAGCGCGGCGGCCGACAAGAGAGAGTAGGTGTACCTTGAAGTGCATGCGGTCGAGCTTGGGCGCGAGCGGCAGATGTCGGGGCTGCACGAGCGCGGCGGCCGACAAGAGAGAGTAGGTGTACCTTGAAGTGCATGCGGTCGAGCTTGGGCGCGAGCGGCAGATGTCGGGGCTGCACGAGCGCGGCGGCCGACAAGAGAGAGTAGGTGTACCTGAAGTGCATGCGTCGAGCTTGGGCGCGAGCGGCAGATGTCGGGGCTGCACGAGCGCGGCGGCCGACAAGAGAGAGTAGGTGTACCTTGAAGTGCATGCGGTCGAGCTTGGGCGCGAGCGGCAGATGTCGGGCTGCACGAGCGCGGCGGCCGACAAGAGAGAGTAGGTGTACCTTGAAGTGCATGCGGTCGAGCTTGGGCGCGAGCGGCAGATGTCGGGGCTGCACGAGCGCGGCGGCCGACAAGAGAGAGTAGGTGTACCTTGAAGTGCATGCGGTCGAGCTTGGGCGCGAGCGGCAGATGTCGGGGCTGCACGAGCGCGGCGGCCGACAAGAGAGAGTAGGTGTACCTTGAAGTGCATGCGGTCGAGCTTGGGCGCGAGCGGCAGATGTCGGGGCTGCACGAGCGCGGCGGCCGACAAGAGAGAGTAGGTGTACCTTGAAGTGCATGCGGTCGAGCTTGGGCGCGAGCGGCAGATGTCGGGGCTGCACGAGCGCGGCGGCCGACAAGAGAGAGTAGGTGTACCTTGAAGTGCATGCGGTCGAGCTTGGGCGCGAGCGGCAGATGTCGGGGCTGCACGAGCGCGGCGGCCGACAAGAGAGAGTAGGTGTACCTTGAAGTGCATGCGGTCGAGCTTGGGCGCGAGCGGCAGATGTCGGGGCTGCACGAGCGCGGCGGCCGACAAGAGAGAGTAGGTGTACCTTGAAGTGCATGCGGTCGAGCTTGGGCGCGAGCGGCAGATGTCGGGCTGCACGAGCGCGGCGGCCGACAAGAGAGAGTAGGTGTACCTTGAAGTGCATGCGGTCGAGCTTGGGCGCGAGCGGCAGATGTCGGGGCTGCACGAGCGCGGCGGCCGACAAGAGAGAGTAGGTGTACCTTGAAGTGCATGCGGTCGAGCTTGGGCGCGAGCGGCAGATGTCGGGGCTGCACGAGCGCGGCGGCCGACAAGAGAGAGTAGGTGTACCTTGAAGTGCATGCGGTCGAGCTTGGGCGCGAGCGGCAGATGTCGGGGCTGCACGAGCGCGGCGGCCGACAAGAGAGAGTAGGTGTACCTTGAAGTGCATGCGGTCGAGCTTGGGCGCGAGCGGCAGATGTCGGGCTGCACGAGCGCGGCGGCCGACAAGAGAGAGTAGGTGTACCTTGCAGTGCCTGCGGTCGCGCTTGGGCGCGAGCGGCAGATGTCTGGGCCGCACGAGCGCGGCGGCCGACACGAGAGAGTAGGTGTACCTTGAAGTGCATGCGGTCGAGCTTGGGCGCGAGCGGCAGATGTCGGGGCTGCACGAGCGCGGCGCCGACAAGAGAGAGTAGGTGTACCTTGAAGTGCATGCGGTCGAGCTTGGCGCGAGCGGCAGATGTCGGGGCTGCACGAGCGCGGCGGCCGACAAGAGAGAGTAGGTGTACCTTGAAGTGCATGCGGTCGAGCTTGGGCGCGAGCGGCAGATGTCGGGGCTGCACGAGCGCGGCGGCCGACAAGAGAGAGTAGGTGTACCTTGAAGTGCATGCGGTCGAGCTTGGGCGCGAGCGGCAGATGTCGGGGCTGCACGAGCGCGGCGGCCGACAAGAGAGAGTAGGTGTACCTTGAAGTGCATGCGGTCGAGCTTGGGCGCGAGCGGCAGATGTCGGGCTGCACGAGCGCGGCGGCCGACAAGAGAGAGTAGGTGTACCTTGAAGTGCATGCGGTCGAGCTTGGGCGCGAGCGGCAGATGTCGGGGCTGCACGAGCGCGGCGGCCGACAAGAGAGAGTAGGTGTACCTTGAAGTGCATGCGGTCGAGCTTGGCGCGAGCGGCAGATGTCGGGGCTGCACGAGCGCGGCGGCCGACAAGAGAGAGTAGGTGTACCTTGAAGTGCATGCGGTCGAGCTTGGGCGCGAGCGGCAGATGTCGGGGCTGCACGAGCGCGGCGGCCGACAAGAGAGAGTAGGTGTACCTTGAAGTGCATGCGGTCGAGCTTGGGCGCGAGCGGCAGATGTCGGGGCTGCACGAGCGCGGCGGCCGACAAGAGAGAGTAGGTGTACCTTGAAGTGCATGCGGTCGAGCTTGGGCGCGAGCGGCAGATGTCGGGGCTGCACGAGCGCGGCGGCCGACAAGAGAGAGTAGGTGTACCTTGAAGTGCATGCGGTCGAGCTTGGGCGCGAGCGGCAGATGTCGGGGCTGCACGAGCGCGGCGGCCGACAAGAGAGAGTAGGTGTACCTTGAAGTGCATGCGGTCGAGCTTGGGCGCGAGCGGCAGATGTCGGGGCTGCACGAGCGCGGCGGCCGACAAGAGAGAGTAGGTGTACCTTGAAGTGCATGCGGTCGAGCTTGGGCGCGAGCGGCAGATGTCGGGCTGCACGAGCGCGGCGGCCGACAAAGAGAGTAGGTGTACCTTGAAGTGCATGCGGTCGAGCTTGGGCGCGAGCGGCAGATGTCGGGGCTGCACGAGCGCGGCGGCCGACAAGAGAGAGTAGGTGTACCTTGAAGTGCATGCGGTCGAGCTTGGCGCGAGCGGCAGATGTCGGGGCTGCACGAGCGCGGCGGCCGACAAGAGAGAGTAGTGTACCTTGAAGTGCATGCGGTCGAGCTTGGGCGCGAGCGGCAGATGTCGGGCTGCACGAGCGCGGCGGCCGACAAGAGAGAGTAGGTGTACCTTGAAGTGCATGCGGTCGAGCTTGGGCGCGAGCGGCAGATGTCGGGCTGCACGAGCGCGGCGTCCGACAAGAGAGATTAGGTGTACCTTGAAGTGCATGCGGTCGAGCTTGGGCGCGAGCGGCAGATGTCGGGGCTGCACGAGCGCGGCGGCCGACAAGAGAGAGTAGGTGTACCTTGAAGTGCATGCGGTCGAGCTTGGGCGCGAGCGGCAGATGTCGGGGCTGCACGAGCGCGGCGGCCGACAAGAGAGAGTAGGTGTACCTTGAAGTGCATGCGGTCGAGCTTGGGCGCGAGCGGCAGATGTCGGGCTGCACGAGCGCGGCGGCCGACAAGAGAGAGTAGGTGTACCTTGAAGTGCATGCGGTCGAGCTTGGGCGCGAGCGCAGATGTCGGGGCCGCACGAGCGCGGCGGCCGACAAGAGAGAGTAGGGCTACCACGAAGTGCATGCGCTCGTGCTCTGTCTGTAGCGGCAGATGTCGGGGCTGCACGAGCGCGGCGGCCGACAAGAGAGAGTAGGTGTACCTTGAAGTGCATGCGGTCGAGCTTGGGCGCGAGCGGCAGATGTCGGGGCTGCACGAGCGCGGCGGCCGACAAGAGAGAGTAGGTGTACCTTGAAGTGCATGCGGTCGAGCTTGGGCGCGAGCGGCAGATGTCGGGGCTGCACGAGCGCGGCGGCCGACAAGAGAGAGTAGGTGTACCTTGAAGTGCATGCGGTCGAGCTTGGGCGCGAGCGGCAGATGTCGGGGCTGCACGAGCGCGGCGGCCGACAAGAGAGAGTAGGTGTACCTTGAAGTGCATGCGGTCGAGCTTGGGCGCGAGCGGCAGATGTCGGGGCTGCACGAGCGCGGCGGCCGACAAGAGAGAGTAGGTGTACCTTGAAGTGCATGCGTCGAGCTGGGCGCGAGCGGCAGATGTCGGGGCTGCACGAGCGCGGCGGCCGACAAGAGAGAGTAGGTGTACCTTGAAGTGCATGCGGTCGAGCTTGGGCGCGAGCGGCAGATGTCGGGGCTGCACGAGCGCGGTGGCCGACAAGTTTGAGTAGGTGTACCTTGAAGTGCATGCGGTCGAGCTTGGGCGCGAGCGGCAGATGTCGGGGCTGCACGAGCGCGGCGGCCGACAAGAGAGAGTAGGTGTACCTTGAAGTGCATGCGGTCGAGCTTGGGCGCGAGCGGCAGATGTCGGGGCTGCACGAGCGCGGCGGCCGACAAGAGAGAGTAGTGTACCTTGAAGTGCAATGCGTCGAGCTTGGGCGCGAGCGGCAGATGTCGGGGCTGCACGAGCGCGGCGGCCGACAAGAGAGAGTAGGTGTACCTTGAAGTGCATGCGGTCGAGCTTGGCGCGAGCGGCAGATGTCGGGGCTGCACGAGCGCGGCGGCCGACAAGAGAGAGTAGGTGTACCTTGAAGTGCATGCGGTCGAGCTTGGGCGCGAGCGGCAGATGTCGGGGCTGCACGAGCGCGGCGGCCGACAAGAGAGAGTAGGAGTACCTTGAAGTGCATGCGTCGAGCTTGGCGCGAGCGGCAGATGTCGGGGCTGCACGAGCGCGGCGGCCGACAAGAGAGAGTAGGTGTACCTTGAAGTGCATGCGGTCGAGCTTGGGCGCGAGCGGCAGATGTCGGGGCTGCACGAGCGCGGCGGCCGACAAGAGAGAGTAGGTGTACCTTGAAGTGCATGCGGTCGAGCTTGGGCGCGAGCGGCAGATGTCGGGGCTGCACGAGCGCGGCGGCCGACAAGAGAGAGTAGGTGTACCTTGAAGTGCATGCGGTCGAGCTTGGGCGCGAGCGGCAGATGTCGGGCTGCACGAGCGCGCGGCCGACAAGAGAGAGTAGGTGTACCTTGAAGTGCATGCGGTCGAGCTTGGCGCGAGCGGCAGATGTCGGGGCTGCACGAGCGCGGCGGCCGACAAGAGAGAGTAGGTGTACCTTGAAGTGCATGCGGTCGAGCTTGGCACCGAGCGGCAGATGTCGGGGCTGCACGAGCGCGGCGGCCGACAAGAGAGAGTAGGTGTACCTTGAAGTGCATGCGGTCGAGCTTGGGCGCGAGCGGCAGATGTCGGGGCTGCACGAGCGCGGCGGCCGACAAGAGAGAGTAGGTGTACCTTGAAGTGCATGCGGTCGAGCTTGGGCGCGAGCGGCAGATGTCGGGGCTGCACGAGCGCGGCGGCCGACAAGAGAGAGTAGGTGTACCTTGAAGTGCATGCGGTCGAGCTTGGGCGCGAGCGGCAGATGTCGGGCTGCACGAGCGCGCGGCCGACAAGAGAGAGTAGGTGTACCTTGAAGTGCATGCGGTCGAGCTTGGGCGCGAGCGGCAGATGTCGGGGCTGCACGAGCGCGGCGGCCGACAAGAGAGAGTAGGTGTACCTTGAAGTGCATGCGGTCGAGCTTGGGCGCGAGCGGCAGATGTCGGGGCTGCACGAGCGCGGCGGCCGACAAGAGAGAGTAGGTGTACCTTGAAGTGCATGCGGTCGAGCTTGGGCGCGAGCGGCAGATGTCGGGGCTGCACGAGCGCGGCGGCCGACAAGAGAGTAGGTGTACCTTGAAGTGCATGCGGTCGAGCTGGGGCGCGAGCGGCAGATGTCGGGGCTGCACGAGCGCGGCGGCCGACAAGAGAGAGTAGGTGTACCTTGAAGTGCATGCGGTCGAGCTTGGGCGCGAGCGGCAGATGTCGGGGCTGCACGAGCGCGGCGGCCGACAAGAGAGAGTAGGTGTACCTTTAAGTTCATGCGTGCGAGCTTGGGAGAGAGCGGAAGATGTCTGTTATGCACTAGCGCGGCGGCCGACAAGAGAGAGTAGGTGTACCTTGAAGTGCATGCGGTCGAGCTTGGGCGCGAGCGGCAGATGTCGGGCTGCACGAGCGCGGCGGCCGACAAGAGAGAGTAGGTGTACCTTGAAGTGCATGCGTCGAGCTTGGGCGCGAGCGGCAGATGTCGGGGCTGCACGAGCGCGGCGGCCGACAAGAGAGAGTAGGTGTACCTTGAAGTGCATGCGGTCGAGCTTGGGCGCGAGCGGCAGATGTCGGGGCTGCACGAGCGCGGCGGCCGACAAGAGAGAGTAGGTGTACCTTGAAGTGCATGCGGTCGAGCTTGGGCGCGAGCGGCAGATGTCGGGGCTGCACGAGCGCGGCGGCCGACAAGAGAGAGTAGGTGTACCTTGAAGTGCATGCGGTCGAGCTTGGGCGCGAGCGGCAGATGTCGGGGCTGCACGAGCGCGGCGGCCGACAAGAGAGAGTAGGTGTACCTTGAAGTGCATGCGTCGAGCTTGGCGCGCGCGGCAGATGTCGGGGCTGCACGAGCGCGGCGGCCGACAAGAGAGAGTAGGTGTACCTTGAAGTGCATGCGGTCGAGCTTGGGCGCGAGCGGCAGATGTCGGGGCTGCACGAGCGCGGCGGCCGACAAGAGAGAGTAGGTGTACCTTGAAGTGCATGCGGTCGAGCTTGGGCGCGAGCGGCAGATGTCGGGGCTGCACGAGCGCGGCGGCGGACAGGATGCCCGCCACCAGCGCGTCCGCGAACATGTCCGACACCGGCGCCGCCAACCACTGCGGATACACCAATTGTTACGTTACTACACGCTTGTGCAGGCACGAGAACATATTTACCTTATTAAATAAATAATTTATATCTTAGGACAAACAACAAAATAGGACCAAAAAATTTGGCCCTGGGGGGCGCATTATTACGGCAAATTCGGGCGACTTTTAACCGTTCACATCAACTCTTTCAATCCTATTCGGAGGACTCGCCCTCCGAATAAGATTATTTTTATCCGTTCCCAAGATAAATAACAAAACGAATATGTGAGAAATAAATACTAAGCACCATAATTTATACTATAATTAAAAAGCTGAAGTGTTTATGGGCGACACGGTACCCCTTGGCTACAAGAGGCATCGTGACGCCCAATAACTGGGTTGTGTTAATCTGACAGGCAGTCGCTTAACGTAAAACTCCGGTATCCAGCTGAAAAATCCCTTAAGACAGGAACTCTAATATAATAGGCGAGTCGACAAAAAAATAAAAATTGGTCCGTCAGTTAGATAAACAAAAATAATTTACACATATTTTTCTTGAAAAATGACGATTATACAGTGCGTTGAAGATTTGTGTGACGTCACGATCTAATACAATTTTTGCTGAACAGTGAACGGAACTTTGTTGCTCTTTATCTTTGTATATTTTTATTAATTTGTGTCGTATTTTTGGCCGGGCTATTAGACGGACTAAAGAGAATGGCATTATTTTTATGTTGTCATCATCGCTAAGGCAGTATATACCTCGAGTGTGATCATGTTGTTCTCAACAACAAGCTCGACGCAGGAGTAGACGCGCCATCGCGTCTCGCTGAGGAAGTCGATGGCGCCGGCGAGCTGCATCACCACGTGCCGCAGCAGGCCGAGCGAGCCCGCGTAGTGGATCTAAGTATATACCTCGAGTGTGATCATGTTGTTCTCAACAACAAGCTCGACGCAGGAGTAGACGCGCCATCGCGTCTCGCTGAGGAAGTCGATGGCGCCGGCGAGCTGCATCACCACGTGCCGCAGCAGGCCGAGCGAGCCCGCGTAGTGGATCTAAGTATATACCTCGAGTGTGATCATGTTGTTCTCAACAACAAGCTCGACGCAGGAGTAGACGCGCCATCGCGTCTCGCTGAGGAAGTCGATGGCGCCGGCGAGCTGCATCACCACGTGCCGCAGCAGGCCGAGCGAGCCCGCGTAGTGGATCTAAGTATATACCTCGAGTGTGATCATGTTGTTCTCAACAACAAGCTCGACGCAGGAGTAGACGCGCCATCGCGTCTCGCTGAGGAAGTCGATGGCGCCGGCGAGCTGCATCACCACGTGCCGCAGCAGGCCGAGCGAGCCCGCGTAGTGGATCTAAGTATATACCTCGAGTGTGATCATGTTGTTCTCAACAACAAGCTCGACGCAGGAGTAGACGCGCCATCGCGTCTCGCTGAGGAAGTCGATGGCGCCGGCGAGCTGCATCACCACGTGCCGCAGCAGGCCGAGCGAGCCCGCGTAGTGGATCTAAGTATATACCTCGAGTGTGATCATGTTGTTCTCAACAACAAGCTCGACGCAGGAGTAGACGCGCCATCGCGTCTCGCTGAGGAAGTCGATGGCGCCGGCGAGCTGCATCACCACGTGCCGCAGCAGGCCGAGCGAGCCCGCGTAGTGGATCTAAGTATATACCTCGAGTGTGATCATGTTGTTCTCAACAACAAGCTCGACGCAGGAGTAGACGCGCCATCGCGTCTCGCTGAGGAAGTCGATGGCGCCGGCGAGCTGCATCACCACGTGCCGCAGCAGGCCGAGCGAGCCCGCGTAGTGGATCTAAGTATATACCTCGAGTGTGATCATGTTGTTCTCAACAACAAGCTCGACGCAGGAGTAGACGCGCCATCGCGTCTCGCTGAGGAAGTCGATGGCGCCGGCGAGCTGCATCACCACGTGCCGCAGCAGGCCGAGCGAGCCCGCGTAGTGGATCTAAGTATATACCTCGAGTGTGATCATGTTGTTCTCAACAACAAGCTCGACGCAGGAGTAGACGCGCCATCGCGTCTCGCTGAGGAAGTCGATGGCGCCGGCGAGCTGCATCACCACGTGCCGCAGCAGGCCGAGCGAGCCCGCGTAGTGGATCTAAGTATATACCTCGAGTGTGATCATGTTGTTCTCAACAACAAGCTCGACGCAGGAGTAGACGCGCCATCGCGTCTCGCTGAGGAAGTCGATGGCGCCGGCGAGCTGCATCACCACGTGCCGCAGCAGGCCGAGCGAGCCCGCGTAGTGGATCTAAGTATATACCTCGAGTGTGATCATGTTGTTCTCAACAACAAGCTCGACGCAGGAGTAGACGCGCCATCGCGTCTCGCTGAGGAAGTCGATGGCGCCGGCGAGCTGCATCACCACGTGCCGCAGCAGGCCGAGCGAGCCCGCGTAGTGGATCTAAGTATATACCTCGAGTGTGATCATGTTGTTCTCAACAACAAGCTCGACGCAGGAGTAGACGCGCCATCGCGTCTCGCTGAGGAAGTCGATGGCGCCGGCGAGCTGCATCACCACGTGCCGCAGCAGGCCGAGCGAGCCCGCGTAGTGGATCTAAGTATATACCTCGAGTGTGATCATGTTGTTCTCAACAACAAGCTCGACGCAGGAGTAGACGCGCCATCGCGTCTCGCTGAGGAAGTCGATGGCGCCGGCGAGCTGCATCACCACGTGCCGCAGCAGGCCGAGCGAGCCCGCGTAGTGGATCTAAGTATATACCTCGAGTGTGATCATGTTGTTCTCAACAACAAGCTCGACGCAGGAGTAGACGCGCCATCGCGTCTCGCTGAGGAAGTCGATGGCGCCGGCGAGCTGCATCACCACGTGCCGCAGCAGGCCGAGCGAGCCCGCGTAGTGGATCTAAGTATATACCTCGAGTGTGATCATGTTGTTCTCAACAACAAGCTCGACGCAGGAGTAGACGCGCCATCGCGTCTCGCTGAGGAAGTCGATGGCGCCGGCGAGCTGCATCACCACGTGCCGCAGCAGGCCGAGCGAGCCCGCGTAGTGGATCTAAGTATATACCTCGAGTGTGATCATGTTGTTCTCAACAACAAGCTCGACGCAGGAGTAGACGCGCCATCGCGTCTCGCTGAGGAAGTCGATGGCGCCGGCGAGCTGCATCACCACGTGCCGCAGCAGGCCGAGCGAGCCCGCGTAGTGGATCTAAGTATATACCTCGAGTGTGATCATGTTGTTCTCAACAACAAGCTCGACGCAGGAGTAGACGCGCCATCGCGTCTCGCTGAGGAAGTCGATGGCGCCGGCGAGCTGCATCACCACGTGCCGCAGCAGGCCGAGCGAGCCCGCGTAGTGGATCTAAGTATATACCTCGAGTGTGATCATGTTGTTCTCAACAACAAGCTCGACGCAGGAGTAGACGCGCCATCGCGTCTCGCTGAGGAAGTCGATGGCGCCGGCGAGCTGCATCACCACGTGCCGCAGCAGGCCGAGCGAGCCCGCGTAGTGGATCTAAGTATATACCTCGAGTGTGATCATGTTGTTCTCAACAACAAGCTCGACGCAGGAGTAGACGCGCCATCGCGTCTCGCTGAGGAAGTCGATGGCGCCGGCGAGCTGCATCACCACGTGCCGCAGCAGGCCGAGCGAGCCCGCGTAGTGGATCTAAGTATATACCTCGAGTGTGATCATGTTGTTCTCAACAACAAGCTCGACGCAGGAGTAGACGCGCCATCGCGTCTCGCTGAGGAAGTCGATGGCGCCGGCGAGCTGCATCACCACGTGCCGCAGCAGGCCGAGCGAGCCCGCGTAGTGGATCTAAGTATATACCTCGAGTGTGATCATGTTGTTCTCAACAACAAGCTCGACGCAGGAGTAGACGCGCCATCGCGTCTCGCTGAGGAAGTCGATGGCGCCGGCGAGCTGCATCACCACGTGCCGCAGCAGGCCGAGCGAGCCCGCGTAGTGGATCTAAGTATATACCTCGAGTGTGATCATGTTGTTCTCAACAACAAGCTCGACGCAGGAGTAGACGCGCCATCGCGTCTCGCTGAGGAAGTCGATGGCGCCGGCGAGCTGCATCACCACGTGCCGCAGCAGGCCGAGCGAGCCCGCGTAGTGGATCTAAGTATATACCTCGAGTGTGATCATGTTGTTCTCAACAACAAGCTCGACGCAGGAGTAGACGCGCCATCGCGTCTCGCTGAGGAAGTCGATGGCGCCGGCGAGCTGCATCACCACGTGCCGCAGCAGGCCGAGCGAGCCCGCGTAGTGGATCTAAGTATATACCTCGAGTGTGATCATGTTGTTCTCAACAACAAGCTCGACGCAGGAGTAGACGCGCCATCGCGTCTCGCTGAGGAAGTCGATGGCGCCGGCGAGCTGCATCACCACGTGCCGCAGCAGGCCGAGCGAGCCCGCGTAGTGGATCTAAGTATATACCTCGAGTGTGATCATGTTGTTCTCAACAACAAGCTCGACGCAGGAGTAGACGCGCCATCGCGTCTCGCTGAGGAAGTCGATGGCGCCGGCGAGCTGCATCACCACGTGCCGCAGCAGGCCGAGCGAGCCCGCGTAGTGGATCTAAGTATATACCTCGAGTGTGATCATGTTGTTCTCAACAACAAGCTCGACGCAGGAGTAGACGCGCCATCGCGTCTCGCTGAGGAAGTCGATGGCGCCGGCGAGCTGCATCACCACGTGCCGCAGCAGGCCGAGCGAGCCCGCGTAGTGGATCTAAGTATATACCTCGAGTGTGATCATGTTGTTCTCAACAACAAGCTCGACGCAGGAGTAGACGCGCCATCGCGTCTCGCTGAGGAAGTCGATGGCGCCGGCGAGCTGCATCACCACGTGCCGCAGCAGGCCGAGCGAGCCCGCGTAGTGGATCTAAGTATATACCTCGAGTGTGATCATGTTGTTCTCAACAACAAGCTCGACGCAGGAGTAGACGCGCCATCGCGTCTCGCTGAGGAAGTCGATGGCGCCGGCGAGCTGCATCACCACGTGCCGCAGCAGGCCGAGCGAGCCCGCGTAGTGGATCGACTGACGCTGCGTCACTTCTGATTGAGATAGCTCGGTATACTCTGGGGAATAAGAAATACGATGCTAGAACATTTTATGTCTTTAAATGAAATTTAGGATTATTTTTACGGGCCAATGGTGCCGATTCTCTTGTGCACAAACTATCGTAAATTTAAGTTAAGTGCATCTTTCTCTTTCCTTTTAATTAAGAAAAGGACAGAAGATCAAATATTAGTTAAGTCCTGTCAAATTTAGACACTCCATAGATAATTTAGACGCAATTTAAAAACATGGCGTCTAAATATACGTCAATTTTTATCAGGCGCTGTCTAATTTGACAGGATTAAACTAAAATGTATCTTCTGTCCTTTTCTTTAAGAAATGGAAAGAGAAAGATGCACTTAACTTAAATTTACGATAGTTTGTGCACAAGAGAATCGGCACCAATGCCTGCCGGGGTTGCGGAATTGCTTGAAAGAGATACCACTGCCCTGCACACAAAGGGCTCAGAAGTCTGATACACCCTTCCGCTCCGCCCAGAGCGGGAGGAGTCATTTGATGTCCCATCCCAAAAAATGAACATTTTATGTGTTGCAATAAGGCTGAACAATCCAAACTTCACTTTAGGCGTGATTCATCTAACAACGATGACTAAAAACATTGTAAATCGAACAAATCGTGAATCAGACGTTGAACACTTAATCCACATATTAAAGAAGACTTACTGTTAAGGTCCGAAGGCGCCAGGATGTGGTAGTTGAAGTTCCTTTTCACCAGGATGCCCTGCAGCTGAGTGCCCGGCTCAGGCTTCTCCACCGCTAGCGATCCCATCACCTGCAGGGTCATTGGTCAGTCTTAACATGTCATTGATATCGTCAAACTAAAAAAAATTACTATAATTTATTATTATTAAATCGCTTAAAATGTAGCCTACATTTTAAGCGGTTTAATAATAATAAATTATAGTAAAATTACTATAATTTATTATTATTAAATCGCTTAAAATGTAGCCTACATTTTAAGCGGTTTAATAATAATAAATTATAGTAATTTTTAAATGTTTGGTTTGTCATTGCACTGTTTTTACAAAATCACGCGTGATTCGTGCCATGTGTTAAAGCTAAAATTATTGACCATTTTATCATAGACAAACTTACAAACGAACAACTTTCTAGGGATTATTAGGGATTGAATTTCAATCCCTAATATATTTTTTTTATTCTTTTCCAAGTTTTCTGTTTTATTATTAACAAAAACCAAATGTTTTAAAAACCACCCTATTGATGGTTTCCTGGTTTAAAATAAGCAATAATATATTTATATCTCTGTCGTATATTATAGTACATTGCTTATGCGAGCTAGTTAGAATCCTTAGAAACTATGGACTCGTCGAGTATAGCTTCTTTGCTTTTTATTGTCACTGTTGTTTCTTGCTTTCAGGAGTAGCAGCTAGTAATAGGAAAAAGACTGGATGTCCAAATTAAATAAGGGGTACTTTTTTTTGGGGAGTGGGAAATCATCAAATGACTTTTCCCGTCCTGGGCGGGGCGGGAGGGCGTGTCAGACTTTTACTGACTAAACCACTCTCATGTTCCTTCGGTTGCCCTTTATGTTCCGGGGTCACGGTAACTATTACAAACATTTCGCAACCAAGTACGGGGTTATAACTCTACAATCTCGTCAAGGTCGCCGAGACCCATAATCCCGTTGAATGCGGATGGCGAAATCTTCGTTTGCGGAAGACCGGTCTAGCAGTGGACGTATTTCGGCTGATAGTGATGAACAACGACGACGATAATGGCGATGATGATGATGTTACCTTGGCGGTCTTGTCTCCGCGGAAGGTGAGGCACAGCTGCTGCGTGTTCCTGGGCGTGTGGATCTGCAGGCGGCCGCGGTGTTCTCGCTGTAGCGCCGCCTTCAGGCGAGACATCTCGTTCTGTTCGCCGTGGACCAGTACCTGCACACAACCATTGAAATAAACGTGGATATTATTAAACCTAAGTATGAGTCAAAATAAATACAAAACCAATAAGATGCAGCCACGGTATGTCCCTAAATTCGTTTTCAACATTAAACTTTATTTCTTTTTTAAATCTTCGAACATATGTGATTCGAGACAATTGAAAGACAACAAAAGCCCGACAGCCGGCTGTCGCTTTGTTGTTGAAGGGTTAATAGCTACAAAAAACATTACAATTATTAATTACATTTTTTTTTACTGCTTTACGTTACGATCTTAATGCAAGCTGGGCATTTTGTGTTGCATAAAAGGCACTCCTCTACCCTGATTAAAGTATAGATCCGTTCTTGATGACACCAGGCACTCACCACATGCGGCGGCTTCAATATGTTGATGAACTCGGAGGTCTGCTGGTAGTCCGTGTGCGCTGAGAACGAGATGTAGTCCACAGACATCTTCAGCGGCAGCTTCTGGCCTGACATTGTGGTGATCTCCTCCGGCTCTGAGAGGATCGTCTTGGCGAGTGTGCCTTCCACGCAGTAACCTGGGAAGGAGCTTGAGTATCAATTTTTTTACCAGGTCAGGACACAAAACGCCTTCAAAAACTTCAAACTGCCTGGAAAATTAAGCTAATTTTGAAAAATCAGCCGATCAGGAAGTAATCTTCTTGATTTGTGCGATTTTTGATTTTTTGTACCATACTCTATCCTTCGGATCGGTTAGAATCGAAAAATGGTTTTGTGTAAAATGGCTACTTTCTTGAAACTTCATTTTAAACAAATCTGTGAATAAGGATAAAAACTTCATGAAAAAATATGGATAGATTCCTAAGACTATTCGCAAATCATGTTAAAAAGGTCGGTCATTTCTAAAAAAAACCATTATAATGTCCACCACTAACCAGCAATAATGACGCCGTTCTTGGGGTCGGTGCACCAGGACTCGAAGAGCTCGCGCGACAGCCCCGACTGCATCATACCGGGAGACGCCATGATCACACACGGACCTATGTCCTCGAAGTGGTCTATACCCTGGAATACAGCAGGAATTGAAAAAAAATTAAGTCCTGACGGCCCGTCGCCAAGGGACTTTCCTCTAATTTTTTCCTCTCTTTGTTTAACATGTGTATAAGCAAGTAATATTACGTACTAATGCAAGTATTTTCTTATATTATTACTAGCTGCCTCCCGCGGTTTCACCCGCGTTAAAATTTTAAGTGTGAACAACCCTTGTCACTTAGGGGTATGAAAAATAGTAGACGATTCTCAGACCTACTGAATATGCATACAAAATTTGGTAACAATCGGTAAAGTCGTTTCGGAGGAGTAAACTAATATTGTGACATGTGAATCCATCCATACTAATTACTAATATTATAAATGCGAAAGTAACTCTGTCTGTCTGTCTGTCTGTCTGTTACGCTTTCCCGCTTAAGGTGAACGCAGACTTGGCCGCACCGCACGCGCGGCAGTCCCCGCAGTCATCGCATTTTCTTTGTTGTCGTTTCAGGGTCTGCGGCAACTGCGGCGCGGGTAGGTGTGCGAGGTGGCATAGAACTTCATATAAAGAATTCGAATGCGAAGACTGCGGCGCGTGCGGTGCGGCCAAGTCTGCGTTCACCTTTAAGCTACTGAACCGATTTGAATGAAATTTGGTACAGATATAGTCTGGGACCCGAGAAAGAACATAGGATAGTTTTCATCCCGGAAATCCCGCGGGAACGAGAACTATTCCACGCGGACGAAGTCGCGGGCAGCAGCTAGTTTTATATATAAGAAGATTATTAATGCGTAATGAAGTTCACTGGGTTTATCATCACTGATATTGCTGAAGAAAAACGTCGTGATTAAGGGAAGTCTTAAAATCCCCAATTCACCTTGAGTAAACGTGATCATGGCTCATTCCTTCTTTGTACGAAGAGAGACTTGTACTGTAATGGAACAGTTAAAGGCTGGTGTTTTTATTTTAGTATCAATTTAAATTAGCCCATATTTATACCAAACGCTTATTGATAGCCAGCTTTCAATATGATCGTGGTGAAAGCTAGATATGATTATTTTTACCCTATAACTTATAAGTCAGCGTATTATACGAATCTGGCCATAATTGCAGGCACAATGGCGTGTAGTGTATTTTAAACAAAGTTTTATAACAACGTTTGATTCAAAAAACCTGAACAGTTCATCCAGGGTGCGAAGTGTCAGACTTTTACTGACTAAAACTCACCCTTGTTCCTTCGGTTGCCCTTTATATTCCGGGGCCGCGATAACTATAAGAACTATTTCGCAACCCCGGCACAGTCATCCCCCTGTCATTCCCTAATACGGTAGTTTACACCATTATCAATTGACGTACTTTTTATGAGCTGTCAAAACGCAATTCTCCAATAGATTTTGTATGACAATGGCAACTTATGACGTCACTAAAATAACAACTCAGTTGAATATCTATTTATTGATTTTAAAGCACCTAAAAATCAAAATTTATAGCAAATTGAAAATGAACCGAATTTATTGGGCTGAAATTAAAAGAGGTTTTATAGAAATTGTGTCTAACTTTTATTGGTTAATCGTGGAAACTACCAAATTATTTCTGTTCCGCCGATCATCTTTTAAAAATTATCTTATGGAAAAGAGCGTTGGAGTTGTAGGTGTAATTTTTAGAATTTTAGGTATCCAATACATTCCTAATCAGTCATTTAAAAAACGTAGACAGTTTCAGTAGCTTATCTTAGGTTATTGGCACAATCAAGACACCTGGTTGTCATTAAAGATAGTTACATTGTTACAGAAGCATTGATTAATATCTTTCGACTTCACAAAGTGACCCTTATCTTAGCTCAAGTAAGGTTTGAATTCGCATAGCAACAATCGTCAAGTTTCAAATCGGTAGCGCCGAAATATTGATATTACAGTTCAAGGTTAAAATAATTTGGTATGTGAATAGACAACATGACTTCGTTGTGTTGAATGTTTTACATTCATTTAGAAGGGAAATATCATGTTGCTATGTTTCAATTTATGTGAATTTCTATGATTTTAAAGGAGGAAAAATTTGTTTGTCAAAACATTTTGAATCCATTGTAATTTGAAATACAGAGTTTTTTATGTTATAAATAGTTATGCGGTAGGCCTAGTAACAGGTTAATTTATCAATACACGCATAATTTTGTACTAATTAAAATCTTCTTAAGATTACGGCATTAATGAACGTGTGATAAAATTGAAGATTACGAACGAATCATATATTTTATCTGTAGTGTTGTGACGCCCGGCGTTCAAAGCGGCCGGCTTCTGGGATTGTATTAATTTAAGTGGAATAGTGGTACTAAGACATATTACAGTAAGTAACACATTATTTTTAAATTATTATTGATAAGCGAAATACATGGTAAAATGAATGAATGTAGTATTTTTAGGAATTATCCGTAGAATAACCCTCCTTTCGGCAGTCAAGTAAAAACATCGAAATTGTTAAAGTAACGAAAATTATGAAAAGACTCAGATTACAAACTATTTAATCATTACAGGGAATTAAATACACTTTAGAATAATGTATAAAAAAGTTATTGAACCGACTACTAATGAGTATTGTAAACGAGGTTATAAATATTTTTATACGGGTGTTGTCCTTGTAGAGTTTTGGCGCTAATTTCAAATAGGTATTAGAATTTAGAAAAGTTTATCACGTTGCGTTGTATGTAAACGGAATTTGGTTGTCAATTGTAAAATACTGTATAATAATATGAACGACAAACGTGTTACTAAGCGCAAAACTCGAGAACAGCTGACGGCTGAACCAATTTTTTTTAATTTTCGTTAAAGTCCAATAGAGGTTTTTATGAATAGAACAAAAACGGAAAAATCGACATTCAGAAAAAAACTGTTATGTCTATTTTTCTTTATTTTCTTTTAATCAATAATTGGACAGGACAAACTCTGACGGGGTCAGTTAGTAATATACCTAATAACGTCATTACTAATAGGTATAACAATGCCAGCCAATAGCCATTACATCAATCCAAATCATAAATGTGCGCGGCTTCCTATAATGTGACAGTTATTTTTATTGTACCGTAACCTAAATTCTAAATAAACGATATAAATATTAAAAAATAAAACCCTCAGCAATGCTCCCAGACTGGCTGAAGCACCGCCTGATACAATGGCTGGAGGATCACAGAGAGTTCGTGGTGGCGGTGTTCTGCCTGCCCGCCAGCTTTCTGTTCAGTGTGCTGCTGCGCGTCAGGGCATACCTACGGAAGCGAAGCAGTGACCCTCTGCGACATCATAGCGCTGTTAGACTGATACAGAGCCAGGTCAGTGTGGAAGACGAACAGAGTTATGTTACCAAAAGAAAAAAATGGTTATTTCCAATGATGTTATAAGTAAAACAGTGTAGATAGGTTATATGCAGTCAAAAAGTGGCACATTAAAAGTTTGCCAATTGACAAACATGATACTGAGTATCGCGTTGACATTTGACGTTTATCTCTTTTTCACTCGCACTACTTCAATCATGTCATCCTACTTTGACGTGTAATGTATGTGTGCGTTAGTGTGCCGTTTTTGAAGATAGAATTTCGTTTGGGTAACCTATCTACACTTTTTTACTTATAACATCATTGGTTATTTCAGTGAATGGGTGAATCCCTGAGTTTGTTTTGGCGTTTTTTTATTCAGAGGTAGCCAGTTAGGTAATGCAGACTTTAGCTAGTTTAAAAAATATGATGCGTAAAAGTGATTCTAATATCCTAATTGCAAAACAAATTACTTCATTTCGTTTCAATATTTTCAAGTCGTATGTTTTCTAGCTTTATATTAACGCCGCTTTCAATATCGATAATGCCGATTACCTGTTAAAAGTCACTGTGTTACAAAGATAAATCTCTATAAGATCACATTTTGTCTATCTGTCTTGATATCGCACACACATATTGCTAGTAAATTACAATTGACGGAGATATCGCGTAACAAACATACAAAAAAAACATACAGACGAATTAAGAACCTCCGCCTTTTTTGAAGTCGGTTAAATAATATAAAGCTGTTAATGCGATCCTCAGAATAAAGCTTAAAGACAACCCATTGCTTTACGAATAATTTAAAAGAGCTTCTTTGATGCACTCAACATGTTTTTAATAACTTTTGGTGCGAAAAGTGCTCAATATTCGAAAAAAAAACTAATCCCCCGATCTTCTAGCTCTAATCACCACACAAAACCATGAATCCTTTTACAACATCGATTAAATTCTACTAACACTCTTCCAGGTCCAACAATGGAACAAGCTACCTCCCAAAGACCGGCGGCTCCTATGCACGTCGCGTCCCAACTGGCTGTCTCTCTCCACCACGTTCTTCCAGAAGCATCTCCACCACCAGGTCCCCATCCCGCTGTACGACATCCTCGAACTGGATGAGCAGAACATGACCGTACGGGTGGAGCCCATGGTCACGATTGGGGATATCACGGAGTATCTGATCCCGAAGGGGTATTCGTTAGCTGTGACTATTGAGCTGACTGACGCCACTTTGGGAGGTGGGTTTTTGTTTTTTAATGAGGATCTGTAGTTGAGGCTGTGGCTGTGGGTTTCGCTGACGCCTTGAAGTTCTTGGGTTTGATTCCCGGACAAAACAAATATGTTTGTGTCCTACATATTTTTGTTAGGATTTGGTTACTTGAGCATGTGAGTTTATACAAGCACGCACGAATCACGATACAAGAGATATAAACATTAAAATAATACCTTGGGCATAAATTGCCATTGTTTCACAGAAAATATAACTATATCTCGTCCTCGACAGATTTGAGCGATTTTTCAAAATTAGCAGTACATAAGTAGCACTTGTTAATTGCATTATGTTGGCTCTTTTATTCTCTGACCAAAATTTTTAAAACATCTAACCACTCCAAAACTCTTCCAGGTCTAGCATTCGGCACCGGCATGTCAACGCACTCTCACAAGGCCGGCCTCTACCACGAGACCATCACCAGCTACGAAGTGGTCCTGGGAGACGGCTCCCTGGTCACAGCCACCGCAGACAACGAACACAAGGACCTGTACCAAGCCCTGCCCTGGTGCCATGGCAGCCTCGGCTTCCTCGTCGCACTAACCCTCAGAATCGTCAAAATAAAACCCTACATCAAAATTAAATACATTCCGGTTAAAGGCCAGAAAAACTACTGCGATATGATTCGAGAACTTTCTGGAACTTACGAAGCTGTACCAAAGGAATTCCCTGATTATATTGAAGGAACTATTTACAGCAAAGACGAGGCGGTTATAATGGTCGGAGATTACGCAGACTACGACCCGAAAATACCTGTCAACAGCTGCTCGAAGTGGTACAAGCCTTGGTTCTACAAACACGTGGAAACGTTTTTGAAGAAGGGAGAATCTGAAGAGTTGATTCCTCTAAGAGACTACCTGCTAAGGCACAACAGAGCTATATTCTGGGTGGTAGAGGATATGTTGTCTTTCGGAAATGATACTCTATTCCGTTACCTCTTCGGATGGCTGCTGCCCCCCAAGCCTGCCTTCCTCAAGTTCACCACAACTCCTGGAGTAAGAGCTTACACCTTCACGAAGCAGGTCTTCCAAGATATCGTCCTACCCATCAAAGAACTAGAAAGACAAATCGAGATAGCGAGCGTTTTATTCGAGAAGTTTCCTTTACTGGTCTATCCGTGCAAGATTATTGATCACGGTCCATCGTCAGGTCAGTTGAAGAGGCCTGACGCTAAGTACCTCGTTCCTGGGACTAACTACGCAATGTATAACGATTTGGGTGTTTACGGGGTACCGGGGAAGGTGAAGGAAAAGAAGCCGTATAACCCTGTGACTGCTATGAGGAAGATGGAGGAGTTCACGAGAGAAGTGGGGGGTTACTCCTTCTTATATGCTGATATTTTCATGACCAGGGAGGAGTTTGAGGTGATGTTCGATTTGTCCTTGTATGAGCAAGTAAGGAAGAAGTACGGCGCAGTTGGTGCATTCCCTCATCTGTATGATAAGGTGAAGCCTGAGATCGATGTGTTTGAGATCGGAGAAAGCAATGCTATTGATTGATTTTAGTGTAAGAATAAAAATGTAATAATGTTAGTTAAGTATTTTGTTTTATGGAGATTTATATCATAATAATTATATCTTATTTTAATACAAAAGTAGTAGTTTTATTTTCTCAGTTTGTTTCCTGCTGTCCTAGATATGACAAAAATATCGTACCTTTAACGAAACGACAGTGCCAATGTTTTAACTGAGGCATAGAGTTTGTGAAGTTAGGTTATAGGCTTGATAACTTTTTGATAATGCGAGTCGTATATGGTCTCGTCTTGCAAACATTTTACATAAAAATATTTTTGGTGGTAATTTTATTTGATAAGATCAAATAAACTTACGATATTTAATCTGTCCAGTCTATCTAACACGTACCTTCAAGTTAGAGATATGCCTGAACACGAAAGGGTTGTTGATGGCGATCTGCCGCCGGATGCGGTCGTTCATGGCGTTGACGTAGGTCTGGTACACCGCCATGCACTTCTTGGCCAGCGACGATGCGTAGTAGATGGGGATGTCCTGCAGCTCCGGGTGGAACGACCAGTACTCGTCTGTGGGGAGAAGAGTGGGATCAGTGATAGGTTGATAGCTCGGCTTGTGGTTATACGATAACATGGGCCTAACACAGTCGTCGGCAACCTGCGGCTCCATACGAAGTAGTATGATTGTAGGCAAGAAAAAAATTATGTGTAACTCTTTAAAAATTTTGTTATTTAATATTTTTAACTATTCCAACTCAAAAGGTTTGCCGACCTTTGGCTTAACAGAAGTAAGTACTGCCTCTAAGGCGAATTAGAGGAGAATAACATTTGGCTTAGTCAAGGTTTATAATTTTTTAAAGGATTTGACGGGCCTGTTGGTCTAGTGGTTAGTGACCCTGACTGCTAAGCCGAAGGTCGTGGGTTCGATTCCCACCCAGGACGAACTTTGTGTGAAGAGCACGAATGTTTGTTCTGTGTCTGGGTGTAATTTATCTATAATATGTATTTAAAAAATATATAAGTATGTTTATCAGTTGTCTGGTTACCATAGTACAAGCTCTGCTTAGTTTGGGATCAGATGGCCATGTGTGAGTTGTCCCAGGATATACAGGGTGTCCCAAAACTCAACGTCAAGCCGAAACGGGGTGACAGGATTGATCATAACCATCACGAGAAAAATCTGAAAAAAAAATCTATCCCATGCAGTTTAAAAATTATGGGCATTTTAAGAAAAACCTAGAAATTTGATCAAACTGTACCATTTTTCGGTTATTGTGGTTATTCTTTTTTATTTTTGTTCATTTGAACTTTGGAAACGTAATCCTAAATAACATTTCTAGAATCCCAATAAAAAATAATGACACAATTGCCTCAAGTTTCCGAGAATTGAGACTATTTGTTAAACTACGAATTTAAAATTTTCAAGATTCGTCGACTTTGACAGGCCCTCCTATAAAAAAAATGTACTAGAGTGCCTTGGCAAGTGGCATTAAAAGTTGGCGCATTTAATCAGAATTCTAAAATGGTACAATACTTGTTAGTTCCATACAATAGAAAAGAGTAAAAAAATTAAAACCTCAAGTAACCCGATTTTTGCTATCTCATTTTACTCAGTTAAAATGTTTTTAATTCGCACAAGCTCTAGGTAGGTTTTTAATTTTAAGACAAAATGATGAGAGAGATGGATAATGGGTATGTTCGCCATGAGTGAGCGAGACAGATAGTGACGCCACTTTTACCAAAGTGAAAAAAAGTTAGTAAAATTAGTAAAATAATTAGGTTTGTTGGAATAAAAGTCAGATGATAGAGAAATAACGTTTTTTATTACAATAAATGTTCAAATTGTTTACCATCAGCCTCAATACAAGCCCTACATCTTCTTAAAAAAGATCTACTTATTAGTCGGGCATATCTTCGAGAGTTGATCGCCTCAGCTGCTTGAGAAATGCGTTCACGCAGGTCGGCTACGTTCTCAATGGGCTTTGAGTAAACTTTTTCTTTGAGAACTCCCCAATAGAAAAAATCCAGGGGATTTAAATCTGGTGAACGGGCGGGCCACGAGATAGTGCCCGAACGTCCAATCCACCTTCCCGGATATTCCTGGTCAAGGAAATCTCTTACTTGCACTGCGAAATGCGCTGGGCAGCCATCTTGTTGAAACCACATGTCGCGAAGATCTGCTAGTGGTACGTCCTCTAACAGGGTTGGTAAATCTTCTCTTAAAAAATGTAGGTAATTAGTTCCATTCAAGTTCTCAGGCAGTTCAATAGGCCCAATAATTTTACCGTTTAAAATTCCGGTCCACAGGTTTACTTTAAAACGATACTGGGATCTATCTTCTCGCATTAAATGTGGATTCTCCACATGCCACTCGTGATAATTGTGCAAGTTCATGTAACCATCTTTTTTAAATGTCGATTCATCTGACCAGAGAATTTTTTGGATGAATTGGGGATTCTCATTATGCCTCTGTAGCATTGTTCTACAAAAAGAAATCCTTTCCTGATAATCTCGAGGTAGAAGACTTTGAACTCGTTGTACGTGAAACGGATGCATTTCGGCTCTTTGTAAAATACGATGAGCAGTGCTTTTCGGTATTCCCGTTCTTTCTTCAATTCCACGTACGGAAATACTTCGGTCACGTGCGACCTCTTGCAATACTTCTTCCTGGAAAGGAAACACAGGTCTACCTCCAGCCTGTATTTGATTCGGGAAATGGCCGCCCTCTGTGAGTGAACGGTGCACATTAACAAACACGCGGTGATCCGGGTAGCGCTCTAAATTTGGATATCTTTCACGATAAAGTCTAGCGGCAGCACTTGCGTTGCATCTGCATTCCCCATAAATGAGGTGCATGTTCGCATATTCTTGTGAAGTGTAGCGCGTAGGCATGGTAGATAAAAAGGATGCCAACACAAAAGTCCAGAGAGAAGCCAAAGTTGCCGGTATGTTATCAACAAGTCCAATTCACAAAGATTCAAGTCCAAAAAGAGAAGCCAAAGTTGTCAGTACTAAATCAACACAAGCGAATACGAACGTGCGCAGTAGACGAATGAGCGAAACGTACTAACTGGTTGGTGTCGGACTGGTAGCGTAGCCATTTGCTTGGCTGAAACTAGTGCGAATGAAACAGATAGAGCCATAGCATCTATCTGTTTCATTCGCACTCGTTTAAACGACGCATCTCCGTCTCAATGCGTGGCGTCACTATCTGTCTCGCTCACTCATGGCAAACATACCCATTATCCATCTCTCTCATCATTTTGCCTTAAAATTAAGAACCTACCTAGAGCTTGTGCGAATTAAAAACATTTTAACTGAGTAAAATCTGATAGCAAAAATCGGGTTACTTGAGGTTTTAATTTTTTTACTCTTTTCTATTGTATGGAACTAACAAGTATTGTACCATTTTAGAATTCTGATTAAATGCGCCAACTTTTAATGCTACTTGCCAAGGCACTCTAGTACATTTTTTTATAGGAGGGCCTGTCAAAGTCGACGAATCTTGAAAATTTTAAATTCGTAGTTTAACAAATAGTCTCAATTCTCGGGAACTTAAGGCAATTGTGTCATTATTTTTTATTGGGATTCTAGAAATGTTATTTAGGATTACGTTTCTAAAGTTCAAATGAACAAAAATAAAAAATAATAACCACAATAACCGAAAAATGGTACAGTTTGATCAAATTTCTAGGTTTTTCTTAAAATGCCCATAATTTTCAAACTGCATGGGATAGATTTTTTTTCAGATTTTTCTCGTGATGGTTATGATCAATCCTGTCACCCCGTTTCGGCTTGACGTTGAGTTTTGGGACACCCTGTATATATATTATTATAAAGCTGAAAAAGTAATGAATTTCCATCGATATTCGTCTATGAATGGGGCATTAGATATTATTACTTCTTGTTATATTGCAAAAATAGAAATTTACACATTTAGTGACACACATTTCGATGACAAACAAATAAAAGACTGCGGAGCTGTGTGACAATTTGATAATAGGGTCTTGATGACACTCTTTTTGATGAAATCCTCATAGATACCTTCCATGTTATAAAATCGCAGGTTATTTTGAACTCTTACTTATTAAAACCCCACGGTACCTCCTACTACCATGAGTCCCAATCTTACCCAGTTTATAGAGGGAAGTGGAAATCATGGTATTTCTCACTCCGCTTTTCTTTTCTGACTAATTTAATTGCTTAATCCAAGACAGTTGAACCGTTTCTCCGGGATCGTCGAGCTTCATTGCTCGGCGCTTTTCCGGCGGACTCCATTGTTGGTACTGGCTTTCAGGGGTTGCAGTGGTTGGGAAGTGGTAACTGGTAGATAATGCCCAAGGCATTAAGTCCGCAGTGCATTATTTTTTTACATGTGCATAAAGTTTAATAATACCAGCCTATAACTGTCCCACTGCAGGGCAAAGACCTCTTCTCATACAGGGAAGGTAAAACATAAAGTTATAAATAAACTAACTAAAGTTATAAAGACGGGCCTGTTAGTCTAGTGGTTAGTGACTCTGACTGCTAAGCCGAAGGTCGTGGGTTCGATTCCCACCCAGGACAAACTTTGTGTGATGAGCATGATTGTTTGTTCTGTGTCTGGGTGTAATTTATCTATAACAAGCTTTTTCCCGCGGCTTCGCTCGCGTTAAAAAGAGACAAAAAGTAGCCTATGTTACTCTCCATCCCTTCAACTATCTCCACCTAAAAAATCACGTCAATTCGTCGCTCCGTTTTGCCGTGAAAGAAAGACAAACATACAGACAGACAGACACACTTTCCCATTTATAATACTAGCTTTTGCCCGCGGTGGCATTGTTTCCTACACGTACCCAGTATGAGCAGTAGCTCCTGAGCGCGGCCGAGCGCGAACACGGGTATGAGGCAGCGCCCGCCGCGCTGCACAATCTCGCTCACCAGCCCCGTGAAGCGAGACTCGCGCTCCTCGCGCTTCTCGTGGATGTGCGTGCCGTACGTCGACTCCTGGACACGCAACAAGGTAACGGGAATAAGAAAAGGATCAAGATTAGAGGAACAGACTAATTTTATAACAACAAAATCTCACCGTAATCAGAACATCAGGATGTACTGTAGGTATTTCAGCCGCCATCAAATGTCTGTCCTCTTGCCTCGAAAAATCTCCTGTGTACAATATCTGAAAGAGAAAAAGACTTTATGGTACATACAAATTCTCACTACACATGGGATAATCCCCCTCCCCTTAAAGACTCAAGGATGGAGACCTGTGCCCCAGGCCTCAGCATGGGAAAATACATGCGAAACAAAATCAATAATCTTATCTCCAGTTAATGACATACCTTAACACCAGCAATTTCGATCATGAACATGGCAGCTCCAAGCACGTGTCCAGCGTTGTAGGCCCAGAACCGAACCCCCCTCACATCCTTCTCCTCGTGGAAGTTAATGGTCTCTATGCGGTCCATGGACCCTTCCAAGTCTGACTCGGTGTACAGCATTTGTTCTGTTGATATGTTACTGGGGAAGAGGGTGATTGTTGAAATAGTGTCTTTTGCATCAAAAGTGACAAGACAAGAGAGTTGTAGATTTAGCCATAGTTAGTAGTTATCTATAATAGTTGTCTGCATAATACATATTCTTCTTCTTCTTCCTATATTGTGTATTTGTCACATACATTATACATTTTACAATAAATACTAAAACAAAGTAGTGAGCAGTAGGTAACTATTAAAGTTAATTATAATTTGTCATCCAGCTTAATAGCAGCCTGGCCTTTGAAAAAATATATCATAATTATAATAAGATATCACTCACCTGACTTTAATATAATCGGAGACAAGCCACCTGTAGATGGCCTTAGTAGCGTGAGTCATGAACACGCGGCCTTTGAATGAGGTCTTCGTGAGGAACCAGGGCAGAGCCCCGCTGTGGTCCAGGTGGAAACTAGGGAACAACCATCAGTTTATTCTAGGGACATACATACAGAGGGAAAAAGGCCATTTTAGCAGATATTATGATCATTATATAGAAAATCATACAATACCTACATGTTGACAAATCACAAAATCCTAAACTAGGTAGGGCTTTTTGTGATTTTCAATGTGTGTTTTTTGAAATTATCTACTAAAGTGGCCTTTTCAGCCTTGCAGATGTATACTTTTTTACAAACTTTAGACCTACTGACCATTTAATTATAAATGCGTTAGACTCTGATCACTGTGGTCAGTTAGTAACTTTCCCTCAGAAAGGTCAAGTCAGAGCTCAAAGAAAATTTGTGAGCTTTGTTCCTGTTAACAAAAATCGTTTGGGACAATTTAAAAATAATGTAATGGAAAAACTACCGGACTTGCCCTACCACAACAATCCGGATCATGCATACAAATTATTATTTAATTTAATAAATCGTGAATTTATGAAAGTGTTTACAAAGAAAACTTTGCCTGTTAGTGACCGTATAATATTTAGTGACTGGGCAACCCCAGGTATTTATAAAAGTAGACAAAAATTGTTTGAGTTATATGACGAAAAAACCTATAACCATGATGTTAATTTTAAAGAATATGTTAAAAATTATTCAAAAATTTTTAAAAAGGCCTGTTCCTCTGCTAAAGACATTCATATTAAAAATAGAATAAAGTCTGCTGGTAATAAAATTAAAACCACTTGGAATATTATAAATTCAGAAACAGGAAGAACCACTGTACAGAACCATGACTATCATCTAAAAATCAATGATATAGATGTTACGGCAGACATGGAGGTGGCGACAGAGTTTGAGAATTTCTTTACTAATATTCCTTTAATAACAACAAAAGCCTTGCCGTCCTCCTCCACTTCTGCCTACTTAATACTCAAAGAATGTTTACCAGAATGTAATAAGCACTTTGAATTTACCGCTGTTATTGCTAAAGACGTTATAGAATCTTTTAAAGATATTGATGTTAAAAAAAACTGCTGATATTTGGGGATTGTCAGTATATACCTTGTCTTCAATAATTGATATCATTTCACCCTTTTTAGCAATTGTTTTTAATTCATGTATAACATCTGGCATATTTCCTGATTTGATGAAACTAAGCAAAGTGATTCCACTGTTCAAATCGGGTAGTTCAACAGACCCCACGAACTTTCGGCCTATTTCGATATTACCAACATTAAGCAAAATTTTTGAAAAACTAATTTTAAAACAAATGTTAAGCCATTTTAATGTTCACAATTTATTTCATCTAAATCAATTTGGCTTCACAAAGGGTCGTTCAACTACAGACGCGGGCGTGGAATTACTGAAGAGCATATTCGAGGCTTGGGAGGAGTCGCAGGATGCTCTAGGTATATTCTGTGACTTGTCCAAAGCCTTCGATTGCGTACATCATGATACACTCATCAGGAAATTGTACCACTATGGTATGAGGGACAGAGCTCTCGACCTTCTGACTTCTTACCTGAATAATAGAATTCAGAAGGTTGATGTAAATGGCAAGAGATCAACAGGATCAGCGGTTACCATGGGCGTTCCGCAGGGTTCAATTCTAGGTCCTTTCTTGTTTTTAATTTATATTAATGACTTACCCTTTCACGTAAGGGATAATCACAAAATAGTATTGTTTGCGGATGATACATCCCTTATTTTTAAAATTAAGCGTCAACTTGGAAATTTTGACGATATTAACAATGCATTATGTAAAGTTGTCCATTGGTTTAATGTAAACAATCTTCTACTAAATGAAAAAAACAAAACTTATAAAATTTTCTATGCCTAATGTGCGGCATCTGAGTACCAATGTACAACTGAATGGGAATGAGTTGAGCCCTGTTGAGTCGACAGTTTTTCTGGGATTGACTATTGACTCCAAATTACAATGGGGTCCACACATTGAAAAATTGTCGAGTAGGTTAAGTTCCGCCGCTTATGCTGTCAAAAAAATTCGTCATATAACTGATGTGGATGCAGCCAGAATTGTTTATTTCAGTTATTTTCATAGTGTTATGTCGTATGGAATTCTTCTCTGGGGATCCTGTGCGGACATTGATACCATCTTTGTTTTACAGAAAAGAGCTGTTCGAGCTATTTACAACCTTAGTCCTAGGGATTCTCTCAGAGAAAAATTCAAAGAAGTGAACATTCTGACTGTAACGTCACAGTATATATTTGAAAATCTAATGTATGTACAAAAAAATATATCGAACTTTAAGAAAATGTCTGATATTCATAATGTAAATACCAGGAACAAACACAATCTTGCTGTACATCACACTCGCCTTCACAGAGTAGGTAACTCGTTCATGGGTCAATGTATACGTTTTTATAATAAACTTCCCACAGATATTCGAAAATTACCCATTAGAAGATTTAAAAGCTGTATTAAAAGCAAACTTTGTAAAAAAGGGTACTATAAAATTTCAGAATATTTAGAAGACATTAAAGCTTGGGATTGAACTGCTCGCTCTGCTAAGCTCTGTTAACCCATACTAGAATATTTTTTTTTGGTGTATAAAAAAAAACATTTATTTTATTATTGTAAGTGTACAAATCATGTAGAATGCACTATGTAACTATTTTGCACGCGGCTTGCAAGCCCATTTTTTAAGCTCTTACAAGTAATATTGTGTCGGTTCGTGGAGCTCCTTAAGATTAAGTTGAGCTCACGTTGCTTGTTGAGGCAGGTGTACCTAAATATTGCAATTGGAACTTTCCTCAAGAGGTCTGACTGAAACGTATTCTGCATGGTTTGTTGCACAAAAAAATTTGAAATCTGTCTGGACTTTAAAAGAGACGATAATCCTTTGAGTTTGTTTCGGCATTTCTTCTCAGAGGTAGTCAGCTAGGAAATGCCGACTCCATCTAGTTTAAAAAAATGACATGTAAAAGTGATTTAATATCCTACTTGCATAATAAACTATTTCGATTTCAATTTCAACTTGAATTATTTTTTTTGTAATTACTTAAAAAATATGTACTTTAAAATAATAATATATATATTTTTAAGTATATATTTTTTTCTCTTCTCTAAGTATATCTGCCACCAATCTTGTGAATTTTATCAGATGTTGATTAGAGTATGATATACAGGATCATGTTTTGTGGTAGTGGAAGAATTGAGATGCTAGAGTTGCTATAAACCTTGCCCAGACAGTGTACAACAATATTGGTTTTAGGCAGTGATGGGCGTAACTAGTTATTTATGTAATCTAATTAATAATTGAATTACATATTAATTTGAAATGTAATTTAATTACATATTATTCAATTACTTTGTAATAATTAGATTACTTTGGATGTGCTATGAAATTAATTACAATGTATTTAATTACGAAGTAATTTGATTACAATGTAACCTAATTACATCGTATTTAATTATATTATAATTGCTTTGAATTTGAAATGTTGCATGCTTTAGAGAACCGGGTACTAGCCAGTGATGGGCAAAACGTATTTAGATTAACAATTACAAATTACAGTTACATTGTAATTAGTATTTGAGATACTTTGTAACAGATTTCTTAACTATCTAATTACAATAAGTACATACTGTAATTAAATAAAAAGTAATTGAATTGCAAGTTAATTCAATTACATTATAGTAGATTACATAAGTAATCTGATAAAATGTAATTAAACAATTTTAAGAGGTGTCTCAATCTCAATACTTATATAAAATAAGTATTGAGACACCTCTTAAAAAAGGCCCTATTTAATACAGTTTTGACAAATACGAAAATAATACACATACTTAATTATACAAAAAAAAAATGCAATCATCTGTCAACCATTGCTTAGTTTTAAATCTTGTACTAGTTATAATTTTCACCATTGGCTGATAAAAAAAATTGTTTTCTGGTTTATATTTTAAATTAACCTTTAATATGACCCTTTTTTCAAACATTTCGTCTGACACATCCCGCATATTATACTTAATACTTCCCGATGACGTTGTACGGGCCGCACATGCAGTTCCCATATCGTAACTGTGCAATGAAAGCATGTCACATTTCATATTCAAAGCAATTAAAATTATAATATAATTAAATACTATGTAATTAGGTTACATTGTGAACAAAATATTTTGTAATTAAATACATTGTAAGTAATTTCATAGCACATCCAAAGTAATCTAATAACAATGTAATTGAATAATATGTAATTAAATAACATTTTAATCAAATTATTATGTAATTCAATTATTAATTAGATTACATAAGTAACTAGTTACACCCATCACTGAAATAGGGCATTTTTAAGGGGTGTCCTAATACTTATATAAATGTTTAATTACATTTTAACAGATTACCTAGTCCTAGTAATCTATTATTATGTAATTAGATTAACTTGTAATTTAATTACTTTGTATTTAATTACAGTATGTACTCATTTGCAATTAATTACTTAAGTAATCTGTTACAAAGTATTTCAATTACTAATTACAATGTAACTGTAATTTGTAATTGTTAATCTAAATACTTTTTGCCCATCACTGGTTTTAGGACAGATCAGTGGATCAGAAGGTTGTTGTGTTTGCTCAGCTTGCCATTTCAAGTAATCAGCAGTCAAATATGTAAATAAGGTTCTTTGAAAAGAGCCCACATTTATGTAACAGTTATAATTATATTCCCGCATACTTACTGTGATATTAGAAGCAGGTCCACTTCATCAGCCTCTATGAGATCCACAAAGGGTAAGGCATCCATTCCTGATAATCCTGGGTGAATGCCACAGTCCAGCTAAAAATGTACATTATTATTTAACTTGCTTGATTGCATTTAATTATGCAATAACAAAAACTATTCTACCACTATTATTGCAATTTGTGACTGTCCCTTGAATGGTCTTGGTAATATGTATGAGGGTACATTTAATGACAAATGAACAAAGAATATTTTATTATTAAATGTAAGACTAAGCCAGGCATTCTACAAGTTAAAAAAAAGAGGTATTCTGAGTAACGGGCTTCGTATTATTATACCAAACCTTTTTATGAAAATTTTAAAGAAATATTTTGAACCAACCATTATTTTCTTCCCCTTAAACTCCAGCATTATGCAGGACCTGCCTACTTCCTGACCAGCACCCCTAAAGTGAAAAAAAAAACATAATGGTCACAAACAGTAAAAACATACAATAACCTGCGATTTTTTTTGCATTTTTTGCGTGCAATTTATTTGATTGTCACATATTACAGAGACGATATTCTTTCATGTCGGTTAACCAAACTTTAAAACTGAGTCGCAGGCCTAGTGCAAAATAATAATGATAAACATCAAAACAAAAATATATTTACAAGGGTCTTATCGTCAGTTGGTCGCTCTCTTCCATGGGCACCGGATCGGTGCCTTTCCTCGGGTTAGTAGTCATGATTGTTAGTTTTAAATGACGACTATTTGCTCAATAGTCTTGTTATAGTTTTTATTTTTGAGAAATACAATTTCAACGCAGCATAAATAACCGGTGACATACAGTACAGTACAGCAGTACAGGTTATGAAAATGTTGCCCCACTAAATTCAATTAATTTAACCTCTTAGTTTAGTCTAGATGTAAAAAATATAATATAATGTACTCTGTGTAAAAAATCAATACTATCAGATAGAAATAGCAACGATGTCTTTTTATTAAAGTATTGATTTTAGACATCTAAAGATCGTGATTTCATGGATATTACCATAAAATGGTAAAATATAATGTTGGTATTAAATAAATTATATTCCTAACGCCCTATTTCATTTATTCCTATGTCATAAATCTTATCTTATCTTTTTGTGGGGCCGGCCCAAGCCGTAGCACTTCGACCCTTTTGGATCTTTTGTGCTGTACCCCTCCTTTTACTCAACCCCTAGCCTTCTGTTCACCTCCTTCATTAGTCCCAGTATGGCCTTGATGGGGCTGAGCCTGTAGTCCTCTGGTCTTGGGAATGGTTCGGCCAGATACTCTAATCTTTTGGAGCCTAGTGCTGCGCAATCACACAGTAGGTGTAGCATAGACTCCTCTGCTTCTCCACAGAGCCTGCAAGTCGCGTCGCTTGCTAGTCCCATATTTTGGAGCTGTTTGTTGGTGGCGTAGTGCCCTGTGAATGTCATAAATAGAAACTACTATGCAATGCAAGTTTCATGTTTTAAAAGATTGTCAGACATCATCCCAGAAGAGTGACCCTGGTGGCTGTCTGGCATATCACATATTTAAATATTTCTACCAAAATTTTATTGTCATTACTAGGTGGTCACCCCAATACATAATGACATTTTTTTCCGTTCCGTAATTCCGTTATTATTTTGTTAGACCTTACAAAAGCGGAAAATATAAAAAGAATTAAAGAGACAAATATTTAACAAGAATTACTACACCAGTAGATAAAAGTAATACATATTTAGTTAGACTAACTACCTAACACCAAGATGCTTCTGGCTTATCATTACTTTTTGGCTACCAATAATGAGAATGAGTTCCTGCTTAGAATGAAATGCAGTTATCTGACTGACAGAAAATATGACAGTGTCACAGGGACAGATGCCACTGACACTGACACATTCCGAATCCATAAAAACACACGACAGCGTGTGAATTGCGATACGCATTTTTGGTTATATGATAAAATAAATCATTTTATGAAAGAAAATGCCTAAACCGACACTTTTCGACGAAGACTCAGACGAGGAAGTTGCACTCAAAACTGAAAATGAGTACGCCAAGAAGTACGATAAGTGGCGCGAAAAGGAAGAACTTCATAAACGTAAGCATGATCATATTTGTGTTTTCCAGAAGTCTTAAATGCACCTCTCTAGCTGGAATAGCACAATTCCAGCAAACTGCAAGCTCTTTGATCGTTAACCCATTATACTCATGTTTCAGTGGAACAAAAGTATGGCTCCAAGCCCCTAAATGCCGATGGTTCGGTCTCGACAGACAGTGAAGATGAGAGTGATGAGCCGCCGGAGGTGTCCGAGGAGATGGAGACACAGTTCCTTAAGACATTGGCCTTACTAAAGACTAAAGATCCAAGGATTTATGACCCTCAGTTTAAATTTTTTGATGGCACTGAGAAAAAAGAGCCAGGTATATAAAACAAATTTCATTGGTATTGGATGTGTTTAACAGTACATACTTACTGCATATCCATTATAACACATTTTCAGCCGTTCTGCTCCCCTTTCCTCATTTTTCAGCCGTTCTGCTCCCCCTCGCCAACCAAAGGGACTACATTTTATTCATTAGCTCTATCTACGTTGCATTTTTTTTGTTCTCAATAAGTAATTGAATACCAAAGTATTTTCAATTCCATACTATAACTATGCCATAGGGCTGTTGGTTAGTTATCATTGTGTAAAATAATAACCTTACTAAAATGAAATGATTACAGAGAAAGAGAAAAAGACAAAACAGCTGACATTTGCTGACAGTGACGAGGATGATGATGAGGACGGCAACATATTCAGCATTGAGAAGAAAGCTGAGATAGCAGAGGACACCAAGAAGGAGAGGAAAACATCTGAGACTAAGGTATGAAAGTTACTACAACATACTATAACCACATGAAAAATGATGATTGATCTTGTGTTTTCAAAACCCATATTATGCAAATAAAATCATTTTTGTTGTACTTATATTTTTTTCAAGCCCATGCTGTCCTGGACAAAGGCCTCCCTTAACTCCTCCCAGACTCCCTATTCTTTTGTTTCCTAAAACCAGCCCTTATGTCACTGAACTTCATTCAATTTTTAAAATATTCTTGGAGATATAGTATTGCCCCAATGTTCAATAATATGAAATGAGTTTTTGTTTTTGCTTTATTTTTATTTTCTTGCTTTATTAGAGAAAACAATAATGTATACTATACAAGCTTTGGCAGCAGCTTTTGTCCATAAATTTAATTTATTGTAGTCAAGCAGCTGCAGATATGGGTTTGTCTTCACTTGTAGCTGAATGAACCATATTGACACATTGTTATATCCTAAAATGTAACTTTTAAAACTTAGATTGTTATGTTACCATTTACCTCTCTTATATTTTAGGAGACAAAACTAAAAGAATACCTGATAGGGCAAGCGGAGCACTTAGATGACGAGGTGGAGAAAGACCTGGCGCCGCTGAAGGCGCTCTGGTCTGACCCCAAGCTCAATGAGGGAGAGGCCTTCCTCAGAGACTATATCTTGAATAAACCGTAAGTTATTAACAAAAATTTCAATATTTTCGTAACTTAGCGCACTCATCTTTCTATTTAAAATGTCAAATACTAGCTTCTGCCCGCGGCTTCGCTCGTGTTAGAAAGAGACAAAAAGTAGCCTATGTTACTCTCCATCCCTTCAACTATCTCCACATAAAAAATCACGTCAATCCGTCGCTCCGTTTTGCCGTGAAAGAAAGACAAACATACAGACAGACAGACACACTTTCCCATTTATAATATTAGTATGGATGAGTATTTTTGGAAATTTCCTCCATTAAAAAAAATGGATTATTTTAAATGAAGAGTGTTTTATTTTGTTAACATTTAAAGTCGGTTTTAAAAACCTCACACAAGACATTAGACATTATTTTACTGTTACTTGTTTAAAAATAAAGATAAATTTATTCGAGTGAGTTCTAGCTCTGTACAATTTATTTTTGGCTGCCAATCTGAGTTGCACTTGTTAGGTGATTTAAGCACACAACACAAATAGCCTGGTGGTGGAAAATGTTTAAGGCTATATGCATGCTTAAAATTACCTTAAACTTATTTTTTTTTTTCACTATTTTCTCGCTAGTTACCTCCAAGATGGCGATGTGGGTGAAGCAGAGGACAAGATCAGAGACGACGAGGAGTTGGAGGCGGATGAAGAACGAGTGGAGGAACAGGGCAAGTTCGAGAGGGCATACAACTTCCGCTTCGAGGAGCCCGACCAGGAGTATGTGAGTAAAAAGTATATTTGTCCCATTTTAACCCCTATTAGGTTAAGGGTTCCTCTTCCGGGGATCATACCATACTCGTAGTATTGCTTTTATTATCATAATTTTAGATTTGAGAATTTTATCTTGATTAACCTTTCAACGACCAACCGACAGCCGGCTGTCGGGCTGCTATTGTCTTTCTATTGTGTCTCAAATCACGTGTGTTCGAAGGATTAAAGAAAAAAACTCAATCCAACCAGTTTTAAATATTAGCATCTCAAACAAGCAAATAAACAAGCTTACTGTGACACATCAGACTCCAGTGGTCAAAGACCAGCACCATGTGGTTGAATAAAAAATGATTAAAATGATCTTTATTTTGTAAATAGGTTATATTTATAACACTTTTACACGTCAATATTTTGGTTTTTTATTTTTTAATCGAACGATGGAGCCGGTGTTTCGTAACTGACTACTCTGAGAAGAAACATACGAAACAAACTCAGAGGTCAAAGTCTCTTTTAAAGTCCATACAATTATTGTATTGGTCAAATTATGCAAGGATCATGAAGGTAAATGACTGATGTGCTTTCTTGATGAGAAAAGCACACAGATTTGAGTGGACCTGTCCAGACAGTGCAAGCATTTGTCAGCAATCGTTTAGCTCAACTTAAGACTTAAGGAGCCCAACTTGCTTCTATATACTGTATTTCTACATTGTCTTCACAATCAAAAACCAGTCAAAAGTTTTTAAGGCACTTTAAATGACCAAGAGTCAGTTAATTCGATAAAAAGTTGAAGCTAGATTGTGATACAAATAGTTTATCTCTATTAGAAAAGACTTACTTCCAAGACTTCTTCCTCTCCTTTCTTTTCTCTCTTCCCAATCAATTTGTTCAATACACTTATAAAATTAACCAACACACTATTCCAGTTAAAACGCTTCCCCCGCACGATGAACTACATCCGTCCCAAAGACGATCGTCGCGCGAAGAAGCGCGCCGAGGTGCGCACTCGCAAAGAAGACGAGAAGAAGAAGAAAATGGAGGAGATCGCGCGGATGAAGGCGCTCAAGCTCAAGGAGATACAGGAGAAGATCGCCAGGATCAAGGAGGTCACCGGCAATGACGAACTGGCTTTCAAGGTATGTGGAACAGAAACAGCTATTGGAGCGACAGCAACAGTGGGCTGGTAGAGACACTTTGTGAATAGTGTTGTTGTAACCATGTAGCTACTTGAATAATGAATTGTAAGTGCTTTGTGATGACGTTAAAAACATGTCATTTGTGACAAGTCTGTCCCAAGTTATGCATTTGTGCAGTCTTCAAAATTCAAAGCATTTATTTCACTTAGACCATTTACAGGTACTTATTAATTGTCAAAAGAGTGGGTCGGTTAGTCAGAAAAGAAAAGTGACGCTAATTGCCTGTTCCAAAACGTAGATCTCTATGGAGAAGAACAGGCAAGAAACTCCACGGACACTCTTTAAAAAAAAATCATGTTTTACAAAATCTTGGTTTCATTTTTTTTTTGTTGCTTCTACATGTGAAAACAATGTAAGTATGTAACAAAATAATTAATTAAACCACTTGACCGTTATTAGAAGCTTAAATAATGAGATAGGCACTTCCGTTTTCCGATTGCGTTTTACCTCTCTTTCTACCTTATATGTCTGTCTCTTTCGCACCCCTCCCATCACCACCAGGCGTGGTGGGGTTGGTACCTGTTGGTAGCCTGCCTCACCGTGCCTCATTGGCTTGAAAATTTCCGTTGCGTTAACTTGTGCTCAGTGCTACTATATACCTATTTATTTCCTAATACATACCTATTTATTTCCTAATACATAAGTACTTAGTTTTATGTGTCTTGTGTTCAAGAAGTGAAATAAATATAGCACGTAAGTTGCACAAGTACTTTATTTGCATTAACGGTTTTACCGTTCGAAAATTTTATTTTAATTTCATTTATTTTTCTACCTTACAATTTTAAGTGTTTTCTTTAAGTGTTTTTCTTCGTTATCTAGTTAAATTGGTTTCTATAATGGATAACAACCACAATGTTCACCCTAATGAGCCGGGAATAGCTAGTACGTCTGGTGTTAAGACTGTTAAACATCCTAATATTAATCATCGCCGGTCAAGCAGTACTAGTAGTTCAAGCTCATCGGATTCATCTTGTACTTCACAATCTTCGCGAGATTCGAAAAATAAGAAAAAGAAAACTAGACGTAATCGGTCTAAAAAGCATAGAAAACATCGCCGTCTTTTAGAAAAATTATCTAAAGAAGTGGGTGAACTCAGAAAAAGTTTCGTTAATTTCGATAACAGGAATTTAGAAAATATTGACGAGGATTTATATATTTCGGATGTCAGTCGTGATCTTTACGATGACTATTGTGTGGACGCCTCGCAGGCGTTGCCATCGGCCTGTAATTTAACGAATAGTGTTGTTCCAAATTTGAATTTTGAGTTCGAGACTAAACTTAAAGATCCCGCGGTACCAATAGCACCTCAAGCTTATTTAAAAATGTTAGATGAAGTGCAACGTGTTGATAGCAATACGTGGTCGGATGTACGTTACGCTGACACACAAAAATTGTATAATTATTCACCGGGATTTACAGAATTAGAAACAAACGAAGAGGTTAAGGCATATGATAACACGCGCCACCTAACTTATGCCGATAAATCATATGCAGCAATAACTTTTTGTATTTTGAAACAAAAGGAAGTTGTCCTCAACGGCTTTCGCAATTTATTATTGTGGTCTCAGACGCCTGAGGCATCGTTAACCGATCTTAATAGTAAAATCAATGAACTTTTTATTAACGTAGAATTTCATAAAGTATCTACGGATCTACTTCAAATGGCTTGTGGTCACAGGGCTGAAGCTATAGAAATGAGGAGAGATGGGGTTCTCAAACAGGCTAGGGATCCATTATTAAAAGCTTCATTAAAGAAAATACCCCCATCTAGAACTCATATTTTTACTAGTGAAGCATTTACCAATGCCTTAGAAAAAACAGGCGGGGTAAGAAGGGCTTTCTGGCCCGTAAAGCAGTCTAGTAGCGGCAATGCTTCGCGAGAAAGCCTTCAAGTACTGCTCGGCACCCCTCGCAGGGGCACGCCTCTCAAAATGTACCATCGCGTGGTACTGTTGGTTATAACTGCTGTGAGTCCGCTCCGGCGGCATACATGCATGGTCACCAAAACCAACCCTCGCAGGGTGGTCACTCTTACCATTGTCCTTCGAAGGGACGTGTACACTCTAATGTGGAACATGCTCATAATAGAGGTGATTCCTTTCGAGCCCGCGGTTCGAAATCACGACTTCGGAATCAAAGAGGTACAAAGCGTTCCTTTTCTCCCTCTTACAATAAGGGCAGCAAAAGACAAAGACAATGACTGTCCGCAGTTCCAAGCGGGGTGTTTAGCACATTACCTCGATCACTGGATAATAATGGGAGCTCCGGACTTTATTCTAAAAATAATATCGGGGTATCGCATACCCTTTCAACAAAAGCCGCCGATGAGAATACCAAACTTAAAATACGATCGGTACCGCACACCACAATCGTCGGCCATGTCGACAGTCATCTCTCAGATGATACTACAAGGCGTTTTGAAAGCAGTGGCCGCTTTGCCAAGCTCGCCTCTTTTTCTGGTACCGAAAAACGAAACGAAAAACGACGGGACAATACGCCCAATATTCAACCTGAGACTATTAAATCAATATGTTCTAACGGATCGTTTTCGTTTGATAAACATGTACCGTGTTCCCGATTTTCTTCAAAATCGAGATTGGATGCGCAAAGTGGACTTATCCCAAGCTTATTTCAATTTACCGATTGCCAAATCGCACAGAAGGTTCCTACGTTTGATCTACAAAGAGGAATTGTTGGAAATGACCTGCCTCCCATTCGGCCTCAGTACAGCGCCGAAAGTTTTCGCATGCCTAACGAATTGGGTAGCACAAATTCTTCGGGAAATAGGGCTAAGAATCATTGTTTACCTGGACAACTTCTTGGTTGCCCAACAAGACCCAGAAATCCTAAGGAAGCACTTAGATGTGCTGTTAGAAACTCTCCAATTCGTAGGATTTCAAATCAACTTCGAGAAACTGTGCTGGTTCCACAACAATGCATAACTTTTCTAGGCATTGTCTGGGACCCTTGGACCAATCAAAAGTATTTACCAAGAGAAAAGTCTGCTGCTATAGAGGAGAAAATCTCTCAGTTCATAAAGACTGGCCATGCCACGTTAAAGGAGCTCCAAAGCCTAGTCGGGCTACAAAATTTTGCCAGCTTTGCTGTCCCGCGAGGCAGGTTAAACCACAGAGCGACTCTCTGTTACCTCAACACCATTTTGGTGTCTGCTGCATCAACCAGACACGATCTGCCGCCCACTGTAATAGAAGAAATGTTTTGGTGGCTAAGAAACCGCAATTTTGCGACTCCATTTCATATCCCACCCCCAACTCATTTTCTAACCACCGATGCATCGGATGTGGCATGGGGGGCTCAGCTCGACAACCTTGCCATTCGGGGACTTGGGACACAGAGGAACAGCTCTTCCATTGCAACAGAAAAAAGTTGTTAACTATACAGCAGGTCCTAAAAATTCACGCACCGAGTATGGTTCACGGATCACTTCTAATCCAATCAGACAACCATACTGCGATTTCTTATCTCCGAAACGAGGGGGGACGAAATCTCAACCGCTAACGAGCCTATGCCATCAAATGCTGAACCAAATACTGGACGAACACCAGATTCAGTTTCGCATTTACCACATTTCGGGAGATTCCACAACCACGCGGATTGCTTATCCAGACACCGTCTACCTCCGGAGTGGCACCTACTTCCAAATTGCACGGAAATGATCTTTGCGAGAATGGGAACCCCCGTCATCGATCTTTTTGCACCTCAGACTGCTCGAGTAGTGGCGAACTACGCGACGCTAGACCTCTACGACTAGGAAGCCAGGATTCACGATGCGTTCAGCGTACCTTGGAATTTCCCATTAGCGTGGGTGTTTCCGCCAGCATTCCTGATGCCTCGAGTCCTAAGACACCTGAACAACGCCTCAGGAGTTTACCTAGTCGTAGCATCTCGCTGGGAGAAAGTTTTCTGGAGGGCCGACCTCAAATCTCGGGCCATAGCAGCACCGTTCTCACTCACCAACCTCCAACGATTTTTAGTCGACACGAGGACAGGCCTACCACCCCCAAAAGTCCAGGACATGGTTCTGGAGGTTTGGAAGATTGGGGGTGGTCAGAGAGAGTAAAATTATGGAACCCTAATCAAATATCTTTACTGAAAGCGTCCTGGCGGCCTTCCACTTGGAAGACGTACAAATCAGCTTGGAATCGCTGGCTGGTATGGGCTAAGCAAAATAAAATTAATCCATTGTACCCAGATGGAGCTCAACTAGCTCAATTTCTAGCTGATCTTCACCTTACTTTTAAGTTCTCATACAATACTATCCTTCTCCACAAATCAGTAGTGTCCACATTATGCAATACTGAATTATCTGGTAAATTAAGTGAAGATATTTTAGTTAAACATATATTAAAATCTATATCTTTAAAAAATCCTAAGCCTACAACAAAAGTTCCTATCTGGGATATTAACATACTTGCAGACTATCTGAGCCGTTATTCTATAGATAGTGATAATATTTTTCAGACTGTTCGGCATACGGCAACTTTATTAATATTGTGTTCAGGTCGCAGAATCCTGACGTTGAACACTGCTTTATTGAAAATAATTATATAATATTTTGGCCTCTTTTTGGTTCAAAAACAGACTCTAGAGAGCATAGGCAATCAGGGTGGAAGTTTATATTTAATTCAGAGCAACAAAACCTAAACCCAGTTTACTGGATCAATAGAACCATTTCTAGTTTAAATCAAAGACGTAATGAATCTGGGTCGACTAATTTGTTTATAACTTTGCGAGGACAGCCGAAACCTGCATCTCGCACCGTTATTGCGGGGTGGATAAAAACGCTTATGAGAGATGCTGGTATATCAGCAACTCCGGGTAGTGTACGTTCCGCAGTAGCATCCAGGAACTGGATTGACAATTTTTCCTTGGATGAAATTCTTGCTAGAGGAAACTGGAAATCAGCGAAAACCTTCCAAAAATTCTATCATCGTGAAATCATCGTAAACAATAGAAGTAATAATTCATCTGTTACTACATTTTTTGATCCTGTACATTAAAATATATCACCCGTTTTGTTGATTTACTCGCATACCTAGTTGTGATCTGCAATCGTTGTAAATTATATTTCTACTGATTCTGGTTTAATTTCAACAAGTGTACTAATAAAGTTTTTTTTTATATAAATAAACAAGATTTCTTTCGCACACAATATGAATTTTAATTTCATCTTTCCCTTAGTCACATTGGCTCTTTCACCACTCACCAGGCGATAACAAACTCTCATTATTTAAGCTTCTAATAACGGTCAAGTGGTTTAATAGACGCGTTTTACCTGAAATAAAACGCATATTAAACTACTTACCTTATTAGAAGCTTAATTTTTATTTCTGCCTGGTACTTATAATAATTTCGACGCAATGAAGCACGGTGAGGCAGGCTACCAACAGGTACCAACCCCACCACGCCTGGTGGTGATGGGAGGGGTGCGAAAGAGACAGACATATAAGGTAGAAAGAGAGGTAAAACGCAATCGGAAAACGGAAGTGCCTATCTCATTATTTAAGCTTCTAATAAGGTAAGTAGTTTAATATGCGTTTTATTTCAGGTAAAACGCGTCTAATAAAAAGTCAAATATAAAAAGTCATGGCAGTTAAGATCTATTCACCATGCTGATCTATTCACCATAGCACACTTCGAAGGCATATTATTTCCTTTCTAAAACTATATTTTCATACAATTGAATGACGACATGTTGTTTTTTATGGTGTTATTATGGCACAATTAAAACTTTTTTTTTGCCGAATTGGTTCAATTTTTCTTTTTAAAGTAATTTAAAGAAAATCCGAATTGGTCCAGTCGTTGTTGAGTTTTGTGCTTAGTTTTTTTTAACTAGCTCGTACTATTCCATTGCTGGGCAAAGGCCTCCCATTCCTTCAATCTGTCGCGACTTTGCGCTACGTTTTCCCAATCCTCAAGAAAGCAAGTTATTTTTTTTTTATATACAAATATTCTCTTTACAAAGACCTTGTCCAGAAAGGGCGAATTCACCGCGAAACGTTTCGCGCGTTGGCGAGATACTAGACACCAATACACCGACACAAGCATCGCGCGAATAAAAATAATTCGCGCGTGATTCGCGCGAGTCGAGATACTAGGGCCGCCTTGTTGCGTCCCGATTTCGCACGAATTTCAGACCTGCACTCGGCAGGTGCACGTATAATGGAGAAAGAGAGGGAAATGGAGCGCCAACATTTTGATACGGAATTGTTTATAGTCTCGCGCGTAGGTACGCTCTTCCTGGGCGAACCGGTCGCGCGTTATACGCGCGAGAGAATCGCGGCGAATTCGCCCTTCCTGGGCAAGGTCATACTCTTCCTGATAGTCGTGTCTGTTTGCAGGAGTCGGACCTGGAGAGCGAGTTCGACCCGGCGGAGCACGACCGGCGCATGCGCGAGATCTTCGACGAGCAGTACTATGGAGACGCCGACCAGGAGAAACCTGTGTTCCCGGACCTGGATGATGAACTGGAGATTGGTGAGTGCTGAAATTAAGGAAGCTCTTAGATATTACTAGCTTTTGCCCGCGACTTCGTCCGCGTGGAATAGTTCCCGTTCCCGCGGGATTTCCGAGATGAAAACTATCCTATGTCCTTTCTCGGGTCCCAGACTATATCTGTACCAAATTTCATTCAAATCGGTTCAGTGGTTTAGGCGTGAAGAAGAGACAGACAGAGTTACTTTCGCATTTATAATATTAGTATGGATATATTAAACTTGGTTGCGGAACAACTATGTCAACCTGATCCAAAAATCTTAGCGACTTTTTAGATTAGGTTTCTTAAACCTTGATGACGTGGAGCTAGTTCACAAGCTACAAGCCACCGAGCAGATTGTAAACTCGCTCCGTGTTATTGAGCTTTTTTACAATCTACTTTGGAGTAGCCAATTGTAAAAAAACCGGCCAAGTGCGAGTCCGACTCGCGCACGCAGGGTTCCGTACTGTCATCTATAATAGACAAGTTTCTACCGGTTTATTAAGATCGAGTAAAAATTGCTTAAAAATTACGTTTGTTGTATGGCTTTACCATTAATATTTACTTTATTGTTATTAATATTTACTTTATTGTTATTTAATTATTTATTTTAAGAGGTAATTTAATTGAAGCGTCTACCTGTTACCGTTTTTAATATTGAGCAAAGAAATACGAAAAAAACACGTTTATTGTATGGCGACCCCCCTTAATATTTTATTTTTGTTAATTTTTAGTATTTGTTGTTATAGCGGCAACGGAAATACATCATTTGTAAAAATTTCAGCTTCCTAGCTATCACGGTTTATGAGATACAGCCTGGAGACAGACAGACAGACAGTGGAGGCTTAGTAATAGGGTCCCGTTTTACCATATGGGTACGGAACCCTAAAAAGCTGCTTGAAAAATAGAAAGCCGGACTAATTTACTCGCCATTAGTTGGCGTGTTGGACTGTTAACTAGTTACCTAGCCTAGTTATCATTGCTGCTAGTCTTACTATTTGATGACTTTTTCCCCAGCTAAAAATATGTTTAGATAAATAAAATTAATTTTGATGGGATGACAAACAAATAAGTTTTCATAACACTTTCTGTATAATTTTGCAGAGAACTGGGAGAAGTACCAACCTCAACAGGAAGATGATGACGAGGACCAGCAGGCTGATGATGAGGGACATTGTGAGGATGAAGACTTTAATGTAAGACTGCATACACCATAATATACTTCACTCACTGTAATGTATTGCCTAGACTGACCCTCCCTAAGTACAATGAGGAAATATCGATCTAAGTTACAGTAGAAACTGCATTAACTGTACTATCGTTGTTGTTAGGCATCCGGAATGGAATGTACCAAGAAATACGCTTTTTGAAATATTATTTGAAACATTACATACTTGGAACGCAATTATTATTATAATTAATGTAGAACATGTAAACAAATATAGTCTTCAATGCTTTGACACCAGATTTGATGTCAGCCAAGAATGAATTTTGTGGCAATGTCGAAGGTTCTTGGTATAGCAGCAATTTTTTTACTAAGTATAGGAGATTGATATTGACCACTCAAATGTTGGCAACAAATGAATCTTCATAATAATCTTTATATTTCAAAACACTAGATGGACGCCGACTACGATCCAAAGAAGGCGCGCGAGAATCTTCTAGAAGAAGTAAAGAAGACTCTCGGCAAGAAGAGAAGAAATAGAAAGAAGAAGTCTAAGCTAGCTGCTTTACTGTCTTCTGAGAAGCCCAAATTCGTGCCAACTGTGGCAGACAAGACATATGACCAGTACATGGAAGAATATTATAAGATGGACTGTGAAGATGTGATTGGTGGAGACCTGCCTACAAGGTTCAAGTATAGAGAGGTCGTGCCGTGCGATTATGGACTTACTGTGGAAGAGGTAAGGTGTTTTTTGTCTTCTAGCTGTTAGGTCGTTTAGCTAGATAGTAGATAGTATTGGATACTCCCAGTTGTTGCCATAAAACTTGTCCCTACTATTAGTTTAGTAGTACAAAAGTTGGTATGTAAATAAATCTACCAGGATTTGAAAATACAGTAAGCCAAGTCAAGATCACTAAGCACTCGACTAAAAGTGCTTTGTGTCCCTGACCGCTAATCCGGTTATCCAGATAGTAGTTTAATTAACTTCTTTGAGGACAAATCTTTATGTAATAAGCATGATTGTTTGTTCTGTCTCTGCGAGTAATTCATCTATTATTTGTATGTATTAATATCTTTATATATATAATTCTGCTGTGCGTGTGTATGTCATTAAACTCCTCCTAAACGGCTTGACCGATTTAAATGAATTTTTCTGTATGCGTTTGAGTGGCGCCCTGGATGGTTTAGATTCACAAATCAGCCCGGCAGATGGCGCTAATTGCTTGAAAAAGCATGTGATCTCGGAAACGACCCTAACGATTTCGCTGAAATTTGATATGTGGGGGTTTTCGGGGACGAGAAATCGATCAAGCTCAGTCTTATGTCTGGGGAAGCGCATGTTTTCGAGTTTTAAGTTAAAATGTTTGGCGCCCTACGAAGTGGGCACGGGCCAGCTAGTATTATATAAGATTCTATAACAGTTGTTTGATTACCATAGCACAGACTGCCTAGTTTAGAATATTATATGACCATATGTCAGTTATTCCAGGATATTACCTGACTCGTTCCAGATCCTGCTAGCAGATGACAAGGAGCTGACGCAGTGGGTGCCGCTGAAGAGGCTGCTGAAGCACCGCGCGCCCGGACAAGAGCTCGGAGACGTGCGGAACTTCGCGCAGAAGGCCGCAGACCTGCGCCTCAAGAGGAAGATACTGCCCAGTCTGTTCAAAGACTTGCCCGAGTTAGTACCTTGACAAATTTTTTGAACTAACCACGAGGTACGGGGTTTTCTAGTTAGGTAGTCCCGACATGTAAATCACTGGTATTAAAATTAGTAAAAACAAATAACATCTTCTTTTTACTTAATTATACTATAAGTCATTTTCAATTGACTTAAATAAAAATTACAAAAAATGTGAACTGCTTAGCTTACCAAAGTACTTTTTTTTTCAGAGACCCTGAAATAGTAGTGCCAATAGAAGAAACGAAAAAGAAAAAAAAGAAGAAGAAAAAGAACAAACAGAAGAAAGCAGAAGATTCCGTTACAGATGATGCTGAGCAGGAAAATGAAGCAGAACCAGCGGATCGTGTCATGGAAGGCCAGAACACAAGCAGTGAAGTCACTGATAGTCCCAAAAAGAAAAAGAAAAATAAACATAAAGCTCCTGAAGAAGCAAACACCACACAGAATGAAGAAGTAACAAATACCGAAGATAATGGAGAAGTAAAACAAAATAAAAAGAAGAAGAAACATAAAACTGACGAAGTAGCAAACGCCACACATAATGAAAAAGTAACTAATACAGAAGAGAATGGAGAAGTAAAACAAAAGAAGAAGAAGAAACACAAAGCAGATGGTTTCGTTGTTGAGTCTGTAGGACATGCTGAACCTAGTCAACTGAGTACTGTGAATGGAACTGAACTTGGTACCACTGTAACACCTAAAAAGATAAAAAAAGAAAAATTAGATAATAATTTTGTACCAACTAATAACAACAGTGAAAGTTCCAACACAAATAATAAAGATAAAAATTTAAAACGTAAAGCAGACAGTAATACAACTGATCCGCCATGCCAAAAGAAAAAGAAAGGCAATAAGAAAGATTTCAAAAAGAATTTTAAACAAAATGATAAATTCAAAAACAAAGTGAGTCAGCCTATGAACCCTATGCTCAATCTCTCAGATGAACGGCTAAAAGCCTATGGTTTGAATCCTAAAAAGTACAAGAATTTCAACAAATTTAAGAAGTTTTAATCAATCCTTATATTTATGTACAGTTGTATATTATATATCTGATAGTTGCAGTGTAAATAAATATTATTTTTTATAAGGTCTTGTTTTATTTTAAAGAAAATAAAAAAGTCGTTTGGATATAACAAATTTGAAAAAACTGAACCAGTTGTTTGCAATAATGATGGTTGCTCATGGAACGGACATTTCTGGTGACAATATCAATAAGCTATACTAATATCTTGGCAAATAATTTAAAAACAAACTTTTGACTGCAAAATAGTGGTTTGAATTTTCCGCCTCCAAAAGCAAGCAGTCTATAACCGATGTTACCAGTTACAATTTTTCCAATAACAAAAGGCATATAGAAATTATGCACAGGTAAAGCCGCAAACACACTTACGTGTCTGCCTAAAACTAGTTTCGTATAATTTTTTTTTTCACACTAGCTTTTACCTCGGACTTCATCCTATGTCCTTTCTCGGGTCCCAGTCCCAGACTATATATTCTGTATCAAAATTCAAATCGGTTTAATGGTTTAGGCTTGAAGAAGAGACAGACAGGCAGAGTAAGTTTCGCATTTAAAATATTAGTATGGAAGTATGGATATAGTATTACCTAGAGAGCTTAATTGAACAATCGTAGATCCTCTCCCGAATTCACGAAGGATCAACGAGTCTTCCCTCAGCCCTAGCTTGTGTTGAATTTGTTAATATTATTATGGGATTATTTGTTAAAACAGAGATATGTATGTATTTTATTGGAATAAAGTTTGTTAACCTATTATATTTGGCATAACTCACTTGGCATAAACTTTTTTAAACGAACATTGTAAAAAATATTTATTATAATCGTTTTTTGGCCTAATGTTTTTATGTCCGAATTTAAATGATTGTTTTGAGTTCAGTATTATAACGGGTTGTAAAAAAACCATGGTGTCTGTACCTAAATAAATAGATGTACATATATAGGTATACATCCATGGTAGGAACTGGCAACAATAACTGCCAAGAAAAAAAAATCTTCTCTTTGACAAGTAGGGATGTGAGTTTAATAGAAAATAATCGATTAAATAAAAATCGATTTTTCTTCATTCAAAATTAATCGATTGGTCAAAAATCGATTTTCATAAAAAATAATCGATTTCTGCGAAAAAATCGATTTTTTTGTATAATATAAAAGTACATGCGTTTCTTATTCGTATAATTACCAGGGGTTGGAACTAGGTTGCGTTATTTTAGTACTTGCATCGAAATATTGATATTTTATAGATCATTCTGGGATTTTTAATAGACAATCTCGTAAGCAAAACAGTATTACAAAAAAATAAAAATCATAAAATCATCATTTTCTTCTGTTGAATAGGTAATAAGCTATTACTAAAAAAATCGATTTAAACTCTTAATTTATATAATCGATTTATTAAAAATCGATTAATATTAATATAAAAATCGATAATAAAAGATCGATTATTTTAAAATAATAATCGATTAAAATAAAAATCGATTATTTTTTAACATCCCTATTGACAAGTTTTACAACTCTCTTTTTTCGGCGAGCCGTGTTATCGGAACAAGGTGATTATTATAAAATTGTGTTTTATTTGTAAATTTTGTGAAATAAGTGCTAAAATATATTTGATCTGTTATTTAATAACGTAGTGTGTAATTATTATTGGCAAGTATTGAACGATTTTGGAGATATAAATGGATTTTGCGATCATAACCTACAAATGCCTTCGAGTAGATCATGTCGATTTTTTAATAAGTCGGTATGAGTGGACATAAAGGCTATAGTAATGCCCCGAGCATTGATTCCCAAGTGCATTGAAGTCTAAAATGCAGCCCATTTAGGCGTTTGGCACTTGCAACGGTTTGTGGCGACAACTTCTCATCTACACAATGTTTACGAGAAAAGTGATATGCTAACGATAACAAGGTGGTCAGCCTTGCCTTTTGTTTCTAATAAATATGTCCATAATCGTGTATCTAATCTGTGCGTGACGAGTTACAAGCATGGTTTCGCACATAATGTTTTATATCAAGTCCTCGTGTTACTTATCCTTCTATTCAACACATTGCAGCTCGCCAAGATGGTGAACAACAGAGTACCGTCGGTATTCTCGAAGACCTATGTCACTCCACGGCGTCCCTTCGAGAAGGCTCGCCTGGACCAGGAGTTAAAGATCATCGGCGAGTATGGTCTGCGCAACAAACGTGAAGTGTGGCGCGTCAAGTACACGCTGGCGCGCATCCGTAAGGCTGCCCGTGAGCTGTTGACCCTCGAGGAGAAAGACCCTAAGAGGCTGTTTGAAGGTAAGAAATTATTAAGTCAAGGGTCAAAGTCAAAGGTTAATCTGATACTACCTTGAAAGACTACATATCCTATGCATTTTGGGGTTGGAGTGTAGCCTTAGGGGCGCTATGGAGCAAGGACTTAGAAAAATTTTCGTGTATTTTTTTTTTGTTTTTTTTCGAAACTTTTAGGTTTTTTTGCAGTATCGGGTTGACCTTGTCTTTAGCAACCATTTAGGATCTGAGAAGTATGGCCCTACGACGCACCGTTTCCGAGTTATGGGCCTTTAACTTTTTTTTATTTTATATAAAACGATTTATATCTCTCAAATGGTAGCTCGGATGAGATTGTTTTCGGGAAAGAAATTGTTGCTCTACTCAAAAGCCATGCGATCATGTAAAAAAATTAGCAAAAACTTCGAAAAAAAAAAACATCAAAAATTTTTCTAAGTGTCGGTCGTCGTTTTCTTAGGGGCAAAGGACTTAGTCAAATTTTCGGAGTTTTTTTTTTTTTTTATAGAAATCGTCCATTTTTATTGCAGCAACTGATTAAGCCTGTCTGTAGCAACCATTTAGGGTCTGAGAAGTATGGCCCTACGAAGCACCGTTTCCGAGTTATGGGCCTTTAACTTTTTCTCATTTTATATAAAACGATTTATATCTCTCAAATGGTAGCTCGGATGAGATTGTTTTCGGGAAAGAAATTGTTGCTCTACTCAAAAGCCATGCGATCATTTTAAAAAATTAGCAAAAACTTCGAAAAAAAAAACATCAAAAATTTTTCTAAGTGTCGGTCGTCGTTTCAGCTAGAGTATTCTTAGGGGCAAAGGACTTTGTCAAATTTTCGAAGTTTTTTTTTTTTATAGAAATCGTCCATTTTTATTGCAGCAACTGATTAAGCTTGGCCATAGAAACCATTTAGGATCTGAGAAGTATGGCCCTACGACGCACCGTTTCCGAGTTATGGGCTTTTATCACATATTATTAAAAAAGTAAATGGCTCATAACTCGGAAACGGTGCGTCGTAGGGCCATACTTCTCAGATCCTAAATGGTTGCTACAGACAGGCTTAATCAGTTGCTGCAATAAAAATGGACGATTTCTATTAAAAAAAAAATCTCCGAAAATTTGACTAAGTCCAAGGCCCCTAAGAATACTCGGATTAGTCGTAAAATGTCAGATTCTAGAAATGTCAGACGAGTTTAAAACGCCAGATTCTATGAATGTCAGATTCTACAAATGCCAGATTCTACAAATGTCAGATTCTATAAACGCCAGATTCTAATAATGCCAGATTCTAAAAACGCCAGATTCTAATAATGCCAGATTCTATAAATGCCAGATTCTATTAATGTCACATTTTTGTTACAATTGCAATTTAATAATTTCCGCGTGTAAAAATTTCGCAAATATTATGGAAATAAAAAAGACAGTTATTGAGAAATTATTTCATAATAAAATAATAATGGAAAAACACAAAATCACAAAGTTATCGTCATAAACTTTTCCGTTAGTTTAAAAACTCAAAACTAAAAATATATTTCAAAAGTTGTTAAATAAAACGTATTTAACAACTTTTGAAATTAGCGAAATTTGAAAAAGTTTGCTAATTACACGGAAATTATTAAATTGCAATTGTAACAAAAATGTGACATTAATAGAATCTGGCATTTATAGAATCTGGCATTATTAGAATCTGGCGTTTTTAGAATCTGGCATTATTAGAATCTGGCGTTTATAGAATCTGACATTTGTAGAATCTGGCATTTGTAGAATCTGACATTCATAGAATCTGGCGTTTTAAACTCGTCTGACATTTCTAGAATCTGACATTTTACGACTAATCCGAATACTCTAGCTGAAACGACGACCGACACTTAGAAAAATTTTTGATGTTTTTTTTTTTCGAAGTTTTTGCTAATTTTTTTACATGATCGCATGGCTTTTGAGTAGAGCAACAATTTCTTTCCCGAAAACAATCTCATCCGAGCTACCATTTAAGAGATATAAATCGTTTTATATAAAATAAAAAAAAGTTAAAGGCCCATAACTCGGAAACGGTGCGTCGTAGGGCCATACTTCTCAGATCCTAAATGGTTTCTATGGATAAGCTTAATCAGATGCTGCAAAAAAGTTGGTGTCACTCTCTCTGGCTTGGCCACCATCAGGGATTTTAATTCTGATAACACAAAAAAATAGTCGTTAAATAGTCGAAATTAGTCGCCAAATATCAGAAATAGTCGTTCTCTAGTTCAAAAGTTATAAGGGTTTATAGGTGGCCGAGCTGGAGAGAGTCTCCCCAGCTTGGCCACATGTATATCTCGAAAACTAGGGCACCTATTGAAGATCTGTTTTTACAAAAAAATAGTCGCTAAATAGTCGAAATTAGTCGCCAAATATCAGAAATAGTCGTTCACTAGTTCAAAAGTTATAAGGGTTTATAGGTGGCCGAGCTGGAGAGAGTCTCCCCAGCTTGGCCACATGAAAACTAGGGCACCTAGTGAAGATCTGTTTTTACCAAAAATTAGTCGCTAAATAGTCGAAATTAGCCGCCAAATATCAGAAATAGTCGGGTCTTAGATAAGAAGTTACAATGAGTTCAATTTTTAAAGTATAGTCCAAGAGCTAGACAGAAAAGTCTACGAAAACATTCCAAGAAAAAAGATATTTCTATAAATATGTGTAATATACTTCTAGTTTTATCGATCAAAAGACTTTACAAATGTCAGAGATAGATAAATTTTCAATTATATATATGTTTCTACGTTTTAAATGACTAGGTTAGAGTGCCGTAAACTTCTATGAAAACATTAAACCTTGCTCTTGGTCTATTAAGTGTCAAGATGTACAATCGCATGCAACGGTTTTAACAAATTATAACGTTAGAGACTCTAATTTACGTTAGAATAATAAAACTTTTTTTGTTGTCGAAATAAGAATATAGTGATTTACCATAATACGTCAAAACTATTGTAAGTAGGTACTTACCATCTAGTCTATTTTTAAATAATTGAATATATTAATACAATAAACATGAACAGACAAAAAAAAATAATGGAATTTAATAGTTCATTCATCTAATCAGTTGTTGAAAATTAATAAGATAAAAGAACTGGCAAAAAAGGACAATGGGCAAAAATGTATGGGCCGTGGTACCCGCTCCAATAGTCATCATTAATATATCATTGAAAAGACATTTTGATGCACAAAAACGTCTACCATGGCGCTTGTCGCTATTCACGTTTGTCAAAAGTCAAAGTCAAATCATTTATTTTCATTAGACCAAAAAAGGCACTTTGAAACGTCATACTTATAAAACAAAAGTGAATCTACCGCCCATTCGGAAATGTTGTTACGTATGGAGAAGAATGGGCAAGAAACTCCATACTTACTCTTTTAAAAAATAATCGTATTACAAAGTTTTTTTTACATGGTTAGGCGTGATTTAAAATGAATATAATCCAAAAACCATTTCCGTCAAAAATTACATGTATATAATAAAATAAAAAAACTACTTTTTATATAAATTAGGAAATGGAAGCTTTATGATGTTCGCGAGCAAAGTGTTCACATGTTCACAATTAAACTACATTCCTCAAACAATGAAAATAATGAAAATAATGTGTGAGCCAGCGCAATGTATAACTAAAATATATTTATATATGTGTGTATAATTTCTAATGTAAAGAGCAGTTAATCATTGTCTCTTTGAATTAGCAACCTATTTGGTTTTGTCTACACTGTGAATTATTATCCTATGGAGCAGGTCCAGCATGTTTCCAAGCATTTTTATCTTCTATATAATCATCTAATTTATAATATGCTTGTTGACAGAGTGTATTCTTAATATGTGTTTTGAATTTCCTTTCGTTTAGATTTAATATTTCAAAAGGAATTTTGTTATAACATTTAACACAGTACCCCATAAAAGATGTTTTTACTTTAGACAGTCTATAATAAGGTTGAGCTATTTTATCTTTATTCCTAGTGTTAAAATTGTGTCTATCACCGACTTTACAAAACATTTCTCGATTTTTTCTGACGTACATAATATTCTCATAAATAAATTGGCAAGGTACCGTCATGATATTAATCTTTTTAAACAGCTCCCTAAGAGACTCGCGGCAATGTAAATTATAAATGGCTCTGACAGCTCTCTTTTGTAAAATAAAAATAGATTCAATGTCAGCAGCCCTACCCCACAATAGAATGCCATACGACATAATGCTATGAAAATAGCTAAAATAGACCAAACGCGCAGTTTCTACATCTGTCAACTGTCGTATCTTTCTAACAGCATAAGCTGCTGAGCTTAGCCGTCCCGCAAGAGATGTTATGTGAGGCCCCCATTGTAGTTTTTCGTCTATCGTGATTCCTAAGAAGACTGTTTGACTAACAAATTCTAGTTTCTCACCATTCAATACTACGTCACATTCGCTACTTCTAACGTTTGGTAAAGTGAATCTAATGCATTTGGTTTTTTTTTCATTTAATGCCAAATTATTCACCGTGAACCAGTTTTGAACCTGAACAATGGAGTTATTCACATCGTCAAGATTTTGTGATCGACGATGTATCTTAAAAATTAATGATGTATCATCTGCAAATAACACCATTTTCGGTTGATTCTGAAGTAGTTGGGGTAGATCATTAATATAAACCAGAAATAGAAATGGACCCAATATTGAACCTTGAGGTACGCCCATTGTTATTTCAGATCCCAGTGAGTTTACGCCGTTTATTTGAACTTTAACTTGTCTCCCTTTTAAATAAGACCTTATTAGCTCGAGGGATGTTTCCTTAATCCCGTAGTGCTCCAGCTTCAACAAAAGTGTTTCATGGTCAACGCAATCGAACGCTTTCGAGAGGTCGCAAAAAATTCCAATGGCGTCTTGTGCTTCCTCCCACGCGTTAAAAATGTTTTTTATGAGGGTGACACCGGCGTCAGTTGTACAACGCCCTTTGGTGAAACCGTACTGTTGTTCATGGAAGATGGAGTTTTTATTAAAGTGATGTAACATTTGATTGAGCATTAACTTTTCAAACACCTTACTGAGAACTGGCAGAATCGACACAGGCCTATAATTGTTGGTTTCTTTGTTATCGCCGGATTTAAATAATGGTATGACTTTACTGTGCTTCATTAAATCCGGAAAGACTCCTTGGTCTATACTAATATTAAATATAAAAGCTAAATAGGGAGCAATAGTATTGATAATAGACTTACAAACTTTAACAGACATTCCCCAAAGATCTTCTGTTGATTTGATTTTAAGATCTTTAAAAGCCCTAATAACAGCCTGGGGGTTTGTATGTTGAAACCTGAACTCCAGAGGGCATGCCGTAACATTCCTTTTAAGTAAGGCAGCAGAGAGCGCAGGCGAGGAATTTAAAGCCTCAGTAGTTTTTACGGGGATATTGGCAAAAAAAGTTTCAAACTCTTGAGCAACTTCTTTATCTGAGTGAACGGATCCACGCGGTGTCTCTAAATTAAAATCATTATTCCGCAGTTTTTTCCTACCTGTTTCATTATTTATTATTTGCCAAGTAGTTTTTATTTTATCATCAGCTGATTTTATTTTATTACTAATATACATAGCTTTAGCTATTTGGCACACACTTTTGAAAAGTTTTGAATATTTCGCAACGTACTGATGAAAACTTGTATTTATTACATGCTGTTTTTGGCCATAAAGTTCAAATAGTTTTTCTCTGCTCTTACGAATGCCAGGAGTAGCCCAGTCACTGAATAAGAACTTTGTGAAAATATTTTTTGTCTTAAGAGGAAAAGTGTTATTAAATTCAGTGTTTAAAATCGAAAAGAAGTCAGCATAAAACTCACTGGAGTCATATATATTATTAAAGTCGTAAACACCTAATTTACTGACTAAAGTGTTATTAAATTTTTCTAAATTTTTAACTGTAATTGGCCTAAACCTTATTTGAATTATTGGTTTAGGTATGTAGGCGATAAAAGTTATTGTTTGACCGCTGTGATCAGATGGAAGTTTATTAATAATTTCTTTATGTAAGTACTCGAAATTACAGAATATATTATCAATACAAGTGGCAGAAGAAGCTGTCACTCGAGTAGGTTCAATGAAAACGTTTGTCAAGTTAAATGAACTAAAAAGACCCAATAATCGAATGCTATTTGAGTTACTTTCTAATAAATTAATATTAAAATCACCACATACGATTATGGATTTACTACTAGTACTTACTCTTTTTAATACATTTTCCATAACAGAATCAAACATAGGCAAATTCTGGTTATTTGGGGGTCTGTATACACAAACAATAACATGCTTATCAAGCTCAACACAGGACAACTCAACAGTGTGTTCTACCGATAGTCTAACAATATCTTTACGTTCTTTTGATTTTATAGATTTTTTTATTAATATTAATGACCCGCCATGTATCATATTTTTCCGGCAGAAATTACTGACTACACCATAATTGTCATAATGAATAGACATAACTTGTTGATCATTTAACCAGTGCTCTGTAAAACAAATAATATCGAACCTGGTTTTTTCTAGAAACATTTCAATTTCCAACAATTTGGAAGAGCAACCCTGAATGTTTTGATTAAATAAAGTTAAAGTATGTTGCTTTTTCTTATAATCTAGGTTGCCAGAGGATACCACTGTATTGTTCACTGATAATAAATTACTAATTAAAGGGGTACACTCTGTTGTCTTATAAACTAGTTTAAAGAAGATATGACTTCAACTGAAGAATTACAAGAACTCATCACTATGTTGTTAGTGTTACTAGACAACATAGGTTCGTCACTTATCCTACAATTCGTTATATTTTCTATAACGTGGTTAATATTATATGCTATCAACATAGCAATTAAATGTCTACATTCCCCAGAAAGAGATAAAGTTCTCTTAGTCAATTTAAAACCACTAACAAACTTATTAGTGTCAAAATACAATAATTTGTCACTATGACAACATGTCAACATATATAAAGTATTATTTAATTTATAAATAATGTTATTTTCAAAATCTGATAAAGTATCAGAATAAGGGAAAGCACACAACATTATTTTCCCTATATTTAATTTTAGTAAGGCGTGAACACCATCCACTATGTCCTTCTTAGTTATACCATTACTATTTCCTAACAGCAAAACCATTGCTGAGTAATGGTCTAGGTTTGAATTCTTAATTCTTAAAACAGTTTGCTTAAAATTAATATTGTGGTAACTATGGTTTGTAAAACTATGGCTAAGGTAATTGAGTAATATTTTTCCAAAGCCTGAGCCTAATTCATCTGTAAATAAGATGGTTTTATTAATCTGTGCATTAACACCGGTCTCTGCTGAAAGAGCCAATGCCGGTGAAGCCATGTCACTTTGGGGCAGCTGAGAAAGTTGAGGTGGAGAGGGTGGGGGTGGAGGTGGTGATGGGGGTGGTGGTGTTGGTGGTGGTGATGGTGATGCTGATGGTGACGCTTCATTTCCACAGTTGCACGAGAGGTTATTAGTCAGAGACTCGTACCTCTCAGCATTATACTTCACCAAGTCCAACAGTTCCCCGGCCTCAAACAAACGTTCACTCAGCTGTTGTTGAGAAAGCTCATATTTTTTATAAATATCTTTCAGCAAGTGCTCCTTATATATTATATCATTCTGCAGTTGCTGTGTATCAATATCATATTTTTCCCTACTTTTATCTAATTCTAAAATACAAGTATTTAAATTTCTCGAGAGGATAACCCGTTCCTTTCTAAGGGAAAAATTTAATTTTAAAATATTATGTTTTTTTATGGCTCTCTGTGACCGTTTAATTAATTTCTTAATTTTGATGTATTTTTTCAATTTATTGTGGCTCATGACCACAGGACACAATGGCATGGTATCATCACCAGTCAAGTCAATTGTTATGGCTGGCTCACACACTACTTCTGACCTACTACCTATCAATTCCTTATATAAAGTATTAGTGTTAGTAATCTGGTTTTTCACTTTAATAGACTCTGAATGAGCTAGGGCCTTATGGGCATCAGACAATTCTTGTTCGAGCTCTGAAATTCGATTTAATGCGCGTTCATGGGTGTCACTACATTCTAGAAATGTTGACATTTTATGAAGTAACTGTGTGTGTTGATCTGCTAAGTCCATGTGCTGAATATGTAACTCGGCTAGCTCATTCTTGAGGAATGTGTTCTTGTCCACGATGTTTTTCACCTCCACCTCGCTGTCATCACGTTCCTGAAGCAGCTGTTTGCATAATGCTTTAGAGGCCTCAAGTTCCTTCAGAGTCACTCTAAGTTTTGCTTCCATCTCCCTTATTGTTGCACTGCGGGTCATCATTTTCTTCAAATAAAGAACCTGGAATGTGCAATAGTGCAGCTGTACAATAATGCAAAGAAGATGTTTAATTTAAATTAGTAGGAGGTAGAAGGAGAAAAAAATAAAAAGTAATAGGAAAGTGTTAAAAAGAAAAACCAATAAAACTCAGTGAGGTAGAATGGAATATGGATAGTTATTGTCACAGGTAATTATAATCAGATAAGAAGGACACGAATTAGTGGAGATATTAAGGGAAAATACAAATTTAAACTTTAATTTTAAGTAGGTACCTACTAAGAATGTATAAGTTTACAAGTTAAAGTATTATTGAAAACAAGTACATAAATTAAGAAAGGGAAAATCAGTAAAAGCTATTTGTATGAGTAAGCTTTGCAGTGTATTTTGTCTGGGCGAATGTTTTAGTCTTCGATGTTGCTTCCACTAATTGTCAAGCAAAAGGAGACATAAACCGGGCCAATGTGTGATGGACGTAGCTCAGCAGCCTGAGCAGTATTTCGTGATGTTATGTAGTGTGTAAGAACAACATAAATAAAACAAAATACTCCCCGGGATCTCAGAAGTTTCAAATCCTTCACCGTTGGGCGGATGACTTGACAGCCGGTTTTTGTTTTAGTTATTGTGCGTTTTTCTCGCGACAAAAACACTGCACAAATACTGCACGTATTACTTATGACTTATTTCTACGGATATTACATAAAATTAACGCGAACTAATAACTATAAATTATTTTATTGATTATTAAAACTAAGACATAGTTTTTTGACGACCGGCTTCCAGTGTTGCCAGCTTAATTGGGAAGCAGTAATCTCACTAAGTTTTATAAATGAGAATTTACTACAAACTATTTATATCAGTAAAATAAAGCTAGGATAAGATTGACTTAGACGATGATATAACACACTTAGGATTTTATTATTAAAAGAAGTAAGAAAACAAGCGTTCTTCAAATAAAAATCATATATTAGGAAGGAATAGGGTTTTTATTAGTTAGTAAGACTGTCGTTTATCTCCAAACGCAATCAGATTTGAGACTGGCAGCTATAGTAAATATTGTTCCTCTTGGTAAGACCTTTTAAATGACACGACAACCATATCTATTGGAGCCGGGTACTATTTTCGGGTACCATTTTGCCCATTCTCCTTTACGGATACGAATCTTTCTTCTTCCACGGATATGTACCTGTATCTGACACATCACTAGTATGTACTTAGATACTTTATATGAGTAAATGGCTCTGAAGTCTGATTAAGGTTACTAGGTTATTAGTTTAATAAAACATCTGGTTTTTGGATAATACATTTTTTATTAGGTATTAAAATTATTGTACTTACCGTACCTATTTTACGTTGCGTAAAATATTAAAATTATCTATTTAATCAAAGATGTAGGTAGGTACCTACATATAGGTATATATATAATTATACCTATTAGTATATATACAAGGTGTATTTTTGGTGTTGCTCAACCTGCTAGGAGATGATTCTACCCATGAATACAAACAACTTTTATTATGGAACCAACTCTAAAATCGCGAAAAAAATATCAGCTGTCACTAACAAAAGTTCAATGCCCTCCGACCGTAATGTTTGAAACAGCCGATATTTTTTTCGCGATTTCAGAGTTGGTTCCATAATAAAAGTTGTTTATTTTCATGGGTAGAATCATCTCCTAGCGGGTTGAGCAATACTAAAAATACACCTAGTATAATATCTCTCAATAAAACAATGGATGTTTCTTCATTGGACGAACCTGCTTACAAGAAAAAAAAACTAATCATTAGATTTTTATTAAGTCACTTACCTTTTACCTTAACCCAACGCTACCCGTATACAAATAAACTAGCGAATATCTACTGCAAGTAGGTACTGTAAAAACTCAAAAGGTATATTTATTTATTTTTGTATAGCTTTTCCTCGGTGGGTTCACATTATAGAATCACTATATTTATATGTTTTGAAAGAAACATTTCACCATATCACATCATAGTTACCTACTGTCAGAAACTACTGAAGTATTTTGTACCTGCTTGTACATGTTGAAATTATATTCTTTAATAACTTTTGATCTAGTGAACGACTATTTCTGATATTTGGCGACTAATTTCGACTATTTAGCGACTATTTTTTTGTAAAAACAGATCTTCACTAGGTGCCCTAGTTTTCATGTGGCCAAGCTGGGGAGACTCTCTCCAGCTCGGCCACCTATAAACCCTTATAACTTTTGATCTAGTGAACGACTATTTCTGATATTTGGCGACTAATTTCGACTATTTAGCGACTATTTTTTGGTAAAAACAGATCTTCACTAGGTACCCTAGTTTTCATGTGGCCAAGCTGGGGAGACTCTCTCCAGCTCGGCCACCTATAAACCCGTATAACTTTTGAACTAGAGAACGACTATTTCTAATATTTGGCGACTAATTTCGACTATTTAGCGACTATTTTTTTGTGTTATCAAAATTAAAATCCCTGGTGGTGGCCAAGCCAGAGAGAGTGACACAAAAAGTTGGCCGAATTCCATAAAAAAAAAATCTCCGAAAATTTGACTAAGTCCAAAAATTTTTTTTAAAGAAAAAAATTTTTTTTTTCGTTTTCTTTGCTGCTCATAGTGCCCCTAAGCGTATACTCCAACTCCTACACTCCGCCCCTAAGACTACCCACTGACCCATTTTGGCACTAAATGAATTCAAGAACATTCTATTATCTATTTTAGTATAGTTGGAAAGAGACCTCAACATTGTTTGGTAAAGGCTATAGGGTGACGATGAGAGTATGCACACTGCACATGTAATCTTTTTTAGGTTATTTTGTTAAAACCTTTGGTCAGTGGGTAGTCTTTTAAATATGGGGTTCATTGGCTACATTGAAATATTTTTTGTCTATAAAATGATGAAAAAATCTGGCAACCTCTTATCTGAAGAATAATTGTTGATTTCTAATACTCTGACAATTTCCGACAGTATCCTAAAGAATAACCCTATTGTTACACATTTAACAAAGTCGTTTACATTTCCAGGCAACGCACTCCTGCGTCGTCTGGTCAGGATTGGAGTGTTGGATGAGAAACAGATGAAGCTTGATTACGTTCTCGGTCTTAAGATTGAGGACTTCTTGGAGCGCCGTCTGCAGACCCAGGTGTTCAAGGCTGGTCTCGCCAAGTCCATCCATCATGCCCGCATTCTCATCAGGCAGAGGCATATTCGGTAAGAAGATATAACCATGTATTACTACTAAAAATGAATAAAACCATCTATTTAATATGTAACTATATACTGAGTGGAGTTGATGTTTATCAGCATATAATATGAACCTCAAACGCAGGTGATCTCGTGCACTCGGCGGCGGCAGCTGCCCGACTTTGAACCTTATTCTAAAGACCACTTGGCTCCCAACCCAGTTGGGGTCAATGTCTTGAAATGTTTATATGCTCTGATTTGAGCTTGCAGGTAAGGTAACAGTGGTACTCTTTAGCCAGTACTATCAAATTATGTAATACAGTGCTGTACCTTAGACAAAGGTTAATTGTTGTCATTATTAGTTTCATTATTCAGCATTTCAGAGATTTGTTTCAATTTTAAGTAACTCTTGAAATTTCTAAGTACTAAGTTTTATAACTTGCGTAATAAATCACGAAAAGTGATTTATTACGCAAATTCGCGTTTAGATCGTGCGGGAATATTTCGCGCGCATATGTGGACGTAGCGTTAATAAAAATAAATGTAGACTTTAATAAGATATATTTTTTAATTTTATAATCATAAAATAATTTGAACAAAAGTAAAGTAATTTTGATAATATACAGAAGCCCCGAAAAACTATTATTTTCCAACTAACAAGCTAAAAACTTGTCCTCAGCGTCCGCAAGCAGGTGGTGAACATTCCGTCGTTCATCGTGCGCCTGGACAGCGGCAAGCACATCGACTTCTCGCTGAAGTCGCCCTTCGGCGGCGGCCGGCCCGGGCGCGTCAAGAGGAAGAACCTGCGCAAGGGCCAGGGCGGAGGCGCCGCGGCCGATGAGGAGGAGGATTAGACCAATAAATGACGTTTATTATCTATTTTGGAGACTTTTATTTTGTAAATCTAGCCTGTCACCATAAAACAATAGAAATCATAATTCACTAGATAACATACTGCCAAATTGTTAAGTGGGGAAGCTACCCTGCGCCTGCGTCACCTACACATCCCAAGGCTGTTCTTTGGCAGATATAAACTCTACTTAGCAAGCTGCTTGCTGCTGCTTAGCACTTGCTTTGGCTAATCAATATTACTGTCAAATTATGATTGGCCACAACTAGGGTTGTAAACTGACGGTCACATACGATAAGTGACCGTCATTTATTAATAAATGACCGGTCACATTGGACATTTATTGTCATATTGGTCAGATATATTATTAAATTAGTATTATTTACTTGGTGCAACTATTATTTTCGTAAAATATTGAATGTCAGGCTAATTCAAAACTTTATGAATGTGAAATAATACCTACTGACTTTCTAAACCAACATTTAGTGTTATAAATACAGGCTACACTTTATGGAAATTCAAAACAAACGCTGAAACTGACCGATTCACTTTTTTTTCACAGATTTAAAATATGACGTGTCTTTCTTTTCAATTTAGCCATACAACTATTCTAAAACTATTTGATTTCAAAACTATTTTATTAGGTACTAGCTATAACCCTCCAAGTTTCATGTCTGGTAGTCGTCTTACTACTCTCGACGCCCACGCCTGTGTCGCTGTCCGTGGCGTGAGGCCTGACGCTGCCTCACGCGCGCGCCGCCGCCTCCTTCGCCAGCATGACTGCTTCGGAGAAGGAGTCACGGCTTCCTATTCAGTCTCGCCCCGGAGCATGGCCTGAACCAGCGCCGGGCGCGAGAGGTCACCGCCGCCGATCGCCTCTGCAAGGTCACGGCGGTTGCCCGCCAATGCGGGGCACACCTCCACCGTATACTCCACCGTGACCTCCAGGCGGCCGTTGCAGTAGTGACACCCAGGCGTCGCTTTCGCCTGATTCCGACACAGGAACCTCCCAAAATGTCCGTGTCCGGTGAGGACCTGCTTCCGGCTATACGTGAGAGTACCGTGACGCTTGTCCAGCCATTCCTCAAAGAGGTGTGCCCAGCACTGGGTTGCAACAGTCGCAGTCTCCATTCCGCCATGAGATCCCGCCGGAGCTGAGTCCTCCCACTGCGATTAGCCGCAGCAGCGGAACTTCGCCCCGGCATTGCACTTCCACGTGCCACTGGTACGTGTGTTCAAGGATTGTTGCCTCATCCCACGGCAGTGTGCCGTCCGGCAAGAAGGCTCGCCACCTCGCAGGAGATCATGCGGTATCCCCGCACCATCGGAATCGCCATGACCCTCTGGGATGCTCTCAGTAGCCGGGCCGGGGCCAAGGCCAGGTTGGGCGCTCACACTGGTGCCCCGTTGATCCTCGTATACCGCGTTATGTTAGGTTTTTGGTTACTGATCGGCTCCCGTAGCTCATGGTGCAATGTTCTGTAGCACAATGTTATGTGTTATTCTCATGTATATGCAATGAATATCTTGCAAAGTCATCGGCTAGCCTTTTTACTTTCCGTTTACTGCCCGTGCGTACCATCATTATATTGCTGCGGAGTAATTTTAAAACTCTGTGATATCTCTAAAGATATTTTATTGAAATAAAATTATGTAAGCGGCAATTTTGTACAAAATAAAAAACTTGTATTGGATAACGTATTTATATTTATAAGGATTAATACTATATTCATGAAAACACCCCCGCAAATCATGCATTATTTTAGATCTAATTTAATTGCCATAAAATGGTCATAGTGATAGACATATGCTGTTGCGGACTTTTTTTTTGAACTTTTTAAGAGGAACAATATTCTAGTACATAATTTTTGCGTAATTTCAACCATTTACGCAGCGCTCACAACGGAATCTCTCAAAAGGAATATTTTCTCCCCGTTTTTGTTAAACTTTTCATTACTGCTCGGCTACTATGTGTCTTAGCGTTATGTTATATAGCCTATAACCTGCCCAGGAGTATGGATTATAATCGTACCAAGTTTAGTTTTTAATCCATGCGTGCTTATACAGACAGACAGACAAACAGACAAAAAAAATCTGATTGCATTTTTGGAATCAGTATCGATCACCAATTATCCTCCAATATTAATTTTGAATTAGTTATATTTCAATGTACAGAACTGACCTCTCTACAGTTCAGTATATTATAAGTATAGATTTTGTTTTACTGTGTTAAAGGTCGATGAATGACATTGTTAGCTTCGATGATTCTAAAACTTCCGTAGTTTTATAGAATAAAGTCTATTTATACACAAAAAAACGTTTCTGACGTTCCTGACAATAAATGACCATAAGTGACCGGTCAAATTGGATAAATGTCCAATATGCTCGGTCAGATTCATCGGTCACATATAACCTGACGGTCACTTTACATCTCTAGCCACAACAAGATATCTACTGATGACGTGCCAAGGAAGAGTGTCACTCTCTGACACTCTGGCTTGGCCACCATCAGGGATTTTAATTTTGATAACACAAAAATAGTCGAAATTAGTCGCCAAATATTAGCGCGACTATTTTTTTGTGCTATCGAAATTAAAATCCCTGATGGTGGCCAAGCCAGAGAGGGTGACACGAGGTCGCGTTTCCACTGACCGAAGCTGGGCGGAGAGGAGCGGAGAAGAGCGGTGAAAAGTAGTCATTCCACTGAAGCGGAGCTGGGCGGAGAGGAGCGATGAAGAGCGGTGAGTGGTCAGTGAGCGGAGTAGAGTGGAGCAGAGCGGAGTGGAGCATACTTTTAGAATCGAGCATTTAAACCAGTGTCTCTTATTATAATTTCCCAAGCTGCATCTTTGGTTTCGTTGCATTTGTAGGTATTCAATCGCGTATCCCATAAACACGGAAATTGTCTAACAGTTTCAATGAACTTCTCATCCATTTTGATACGTATGCACCTAATGTCGTAACGAAGACAACTGACACACTGCGCGCGAGTCACGCACCGCACCGCACCGCACTGCACCGCCTCGATGTATGAATATCCGCTCAGCTCCTCCACCGCGCTCGTACTGTTTCCATTGAAGCGGAGCGGAGATTTCAAGCATAGTCATTGGTCAATTTGTGCACCGCTAAGCTCCTCTCCGCTCAGCTCCGCGTCAGTGGAAACGCGGCCTAAGGGTCCGTTCACACAGACCCGCGGCATTGGCGCGCATTTTTCTTATCACACAGACCGGATCGTATACGCTTGGAGTTGGTCAGAGTGGAGCCGCCAACTATTTCAAATTGTCCACTCTGAGAGATCCATTTAAACCGTTATCAATCTTATACGTGGCTTTGAATCGAATCGAAATTTTGTTTAGCAGCATTCACAAATCTTTCACAATTATTTAAAATGCAAATTATAAACACATAGGCAGTATATTCTTGGATACGCGTTATGGCTTTTTCTTCAGTTGTCCAGATTGAGAGATCCAGTTAATGAGTTCTAACTTTCTTTGTTTAGATTTCACAAATTTTATGAAGTTACCATGAAGTTTTCACAATTTTTTCCTAAATGCTCTTATAATTTGGTTGGGATTGGAAGAGTTTTTCGAAAAGATCTCTCAATCCACACGCACATGGTCGGAGCCGGTCGGATGCGCTCGGAGTCGGGTGTAATACCTACATTACCTACACTACAAAGGCAGTACCAGTATTCCATACAAAGAAGTTTTCGCTCAGTCGCGCGAGCGAGAAAGAGCACGCAATCGGAGCCGGGTGTAATACCTACACTACAAAGGCAGTACCAGTATTCCATACAAACAAGTTTTCGCTCAGTTGCGCGAGCGTTAAAGAGCATGCAATCGGAGCCAAACGGCTCACGATTGAGATAAAGTATGCGATCGGAGCCGGTCAGCTCCTCTTAGGCCGCGTTTCCACTGACGCGGAGCTGGGCGGAGAGGAGCGGTGAAAAGTGGTCAGTGTTTCCACTGAAGCGGAGCCGGTCGGAGAGGAGCGGAGCTGGGCGAAGAGGAGCGATGAAGAGCGGTGAGTGGTCAGTGAGCGGAGTAGAGCGGAGCGGTTTTGTTGCATTTGTAGGTATTCAATCGCGTATCCCATAAACACGGAAATTGTCTAAGAGTTTCAATGAACTTCTCATCCATTTTTATACGTATGCACCTAATGACGTAACGAAGACAACTGACCTGTGGTGCGGAGGACAGCGAGCATTGGGGTGCAGAGCGGAGGACAGCGGGGCGGTGCGGAGCGGGGCGGTGCGTGACTCGCGCGCAGTGTGTCAGTTGCACAGAGTACATTGAATATTGCTCCGCACTGAACCGCCTTGATCTAAGAGATAAGCTAAATTACCTTTACCTGTCGCCCTGTCGTGTTTTTCATACTTGTTTACAGAATGCTATTTCAGGGTCAAAAAATGTGCGTCAGCTATGCAAACTATCCTAAACTAAGAGCTTATTAGATGTCGGACTGCCAGCCGCCTGCGCCGAGGATCTCATGGATCCATTGATAGAAAGATTAGAACTTACAATAAAATTCTCGTATTGGAGCAAGCCCCGTGAACATGGCAGGACGCCGAAGAACACCAGAATCGGCGCGTCTTGAAACAAAGGTCTCGGATCAAGGTGGTATCTACGACTAAAAATATTGTTGTTGATAATTATCTAATCTTGTTTGGCAGTCCACTCCGTATGGAGTTGTGGGCGGAATACGATTAGGTATCGTCATTCACCAAGACGTGGTGGCGCATTGGTTAAAGCGGCCGCCACTTATAAAAGGTTCGAATCCGGAAAATAAGTACCTACCGTAATTTTTTCTTTGATCGCGAGGACAGACGGATTTTTTTTGCCCAGGCGTAGGACTGTAATATAAGTATGGTAAGGCCTCTTGATAACAGGCCTTACCCTGCAGTGAAAGTGCAATAGGATTGGTATGGTCATTTTTAAAATTAAATTTATTTGTCTACGGAAATATCTTCACAATTTCGGGCAAAATAATAGCACCTGCGGGCTAAAATAAAGCGTCCACAAATATACACCGCACAAATGATTTGAATCATGCGGATCATACAATTTAATTAATGTCAACAAATTAATTTAGCCTTGCGTTCATAGACAGGACGGGGTCACGGGATGCTAAAGCAGGACTATGAGGTGTTGAGGCAAGTTTTACCAACCTAGTCAGCGTTTCCGTTATTTCAGAGTTTCCACATCGCCGTCCCTGCACCTATAGGAAAGAGAAGTTTGTGGGTATGCTAAAAGGATACAACAGTACATAAAAAACTAAGTACTAAGTAGTAGTATCACCAACACATTACTTAAGAAAGGTACGACTTACAGGCCGTCGCACAGTGGTCTGGAAATCGAGCTCCATACTCATAGAAACTTAAAGTAAAGAATAAAAATAAAAAAAATTGTAATGGCTCTGGTATACCTCCCTTTACATAATATTAACGTATGGATGGTACAAGTCACACTACGCGTGAGAAAAAAAAGATTTGTGTTTTCTTTGTATGGGAGAAAACACTAAAAGTACGTTTTTTCGAAACTTAATGGAACTGTTAGGCTGGTGCTCACACGAGCTATAGTCCCATACACGGCGATCAAGATGACATACAATTCATGTACCTTAAGGCACCGCTTCGCACGTAGCAAATTTTTAAAATTTTGAATTTTCGAAATGTGAATATTCAGATCTTTGACGTGGTTAAATGACGTTGCCGATCGATTTACTTATATTATAATTAGATTTAGCCTGCTAATGATCTTTATGATGACAATAATTAAAAAACCGGCCAAGTGCGAGTCGGACTCGCTCATGAAGGGTTCCGTTCCGATATACGGTTTATGACGTATTAAAAAAAAACTATTTACTAGATCTCGTTCAAACCAATTTTCGGTGGAAGTTTACATGGTACATCATATATTTTTTTTTGATTTATCATACTCTTATCTTGGAAGTTACAGGGGGGGGGACCAACATTTTACCACTTTGAAAGTGTCTCTCGCGCAAACTATTCATTTTAGAGAAAAATGATATTAGAAACCTCAATATCATTTTTGAAGACCTATCCATAGATACCCCACACATATGGGTATGATGAAAAAAAAAATTTTGAGTTTAAGTTCTATGTATGGGGACCCCCAAATTTTTTTATTTATTTTCTATTTTTGTATCAGAATCTTAATGCGGTTCACAGAATACATCCACTCAGCAAGTTTCAATTCAACAGTATAGCTCTTATAGTTTCGGAAAAAAATGGCTGTGACATACGGACGGACGGACAGACAGACGGACAGACAGACAGACAGACATGACGAATCTATAAGGGTTCCGTTTTTGCCATTTGGCTACGGAACCCTAAAAAGATATTGATTGTATAGGTTTTTTTTTATTTCATTCCAAGAACTAACTCATTTGTTAATCACCGTGATTAAGGTTAAGATATTATTAGATACTAATGACATGAGCATTAATTAGCTCTAGCAGGGCCAAATGGGCCCTAGTCACAATACAATTCTATTGTGTGTAATATAGGTAACTAATTAGAGAATAGTGAACGATAATGAGGGTAGTTGTATAAAAACAGGACTTTTGAGTCTAATTTTATCAGTAGCTCTCAGTACTTCTGCGCGCTTACTCATTACCATTTATTTGTTATTGTGTTGTGATGGAAGGTTTTAGTACCAATTTGGACATTTTCATGTTTGTGGCAAACAACAGTAGTTTTTCACAGCCCAATGTTTTATTTGAAGTTTTTGAGAATACTGTTGAATTGTCGGGAAATGAAAAGAAGGAATTGAAACAATTCTGTCAGAGTTATGTGAGTAACTTAAAAAAGAAATGGATCTCGTGTAATCGCACGAGACATACATATATAAAAAAGTATGAGACATGGCTGCAAGAGAACATCAAATGGCCCGTCAGCGTGAGGGAAAAAATGACTACTTCTGTAGTGTCGCTAGAGCAGCAACTATGTTCCAGTTCTGACTTTGGTGTAAATGAGGGTGCATCAACATCCTACACACCGGAGACGTGCAGTGTTGGAACATCAACATCAGTTGTGACGCCGAGAAAACCATTCGTGGAGCTAAGCCCGCTACAGAAGAGAAGGAGAGTGGAAGAGAAATTCATACCCTCAAAAATTGCTACGTGCAAAGCTATACCCAAAGTTACATTACATTAAAGCTCATGTCATTAGTATCCAATAATATCTTAACCTTAATCACGGTGATTAACAAATGAGGGCCCATTTGGCCCTGCTAGAGCTAATTAATGCTCATGTCATTAGTATCCAATAATATCTTAACCTTAATTACGGTGATTAACAAATGAGTTAGTTCTTGGGATGAAATTAAAAAAAAACCTATACAATATCAATATCTTTTTTAATTATTGTTATCATAAAGGTCATTAGCAGGCTAAATTTAATTATAATATAAGTAAATCGATCGGCAACGTCATTTAACCACGTCAAAGATCTGAAAATTCACATTTCGAAAATTCAAAATTTCAAAAATTTGCTACTTGCGAAGCGGTGCCTAAAGGTACATGAATTGTATGTCATCTTGATCGCCGTGTATGGGACTATAGCTCGTGTGAGCACCAGCCTAACAGTTCCATTAAGTTTCGAAAAAACGTACTTTTAGTGTTTTCTCCCATAAAAAAAAAACACAAATTTTTTTTTTTCTCACGCGTAGTGTGACTTGTACCATCCATACGTTAATATTATGTAAAGGGAGGTATACCAGAGCCATTACAATTTTCTTTTTTTTTATTCTTTACTTTAAGTTTCTATGAATATGGAGCTCGATTTCCAGACCACTGTGCGTCGCGAGGGAGGGAGCTATTCTATTCGTACTATTAGTAGCAAGCAGAGTTCAAAAATTTCGAATCCAGCAAATACCTATCTGAGACATCACTGGCATTGAAGAAAACCTGAAAAAAAGGCTTCGATCATTAACGCGCACTGGCCAATTGCAGTATTTTGGGAAACACACAAATACGCATTATTGTGTGTTAGATGCGATAATATGAACCTTATCCTAATAAGTTTAGAGTATACTTTGTGTAACCCCCATGTATGGTACTACAGTAAGTACCTATATTCACCACAATGATTTATTCGCCGGGGGGGAGCTAATTAATTAATTACAAATAAGTCTTGTGATAATAACAATTAGGAACGAATAGGTAAGGAGGTGTAGGTATTGAACATCTTCCTGTATATAGAACAGTAAATAGGCAATAAAACACTGATTATAACATTGTACAATATATACTTACGCAACAATTATTAATTTACTATATTTTTCATATTATTATATTCAACAACTAATTACAATTATCGTCTTACAATCAGTATAGCATTTGGTACGCTCTATTTCATTACATAAAATAGTTTGGTATGTACTTACTTTCTAACTAATTAATTACATACATAATACAAACAAACTATATAGGTACTTTAGTACCTAGTACCTACTACATAATGTACTAGAATCGAGTAAGATATTTTAATATATAACAATATATATGTACTTATTCATATTTTTTACTGGACTAACAATACTTTATCTTTCCTAATGTGTGCATACTCTGTCTACGACGCCGACGCGAAAGTTAAAAAATTTAACCATCATCAAAGACTTGGTGCGTAGTAAGCTCTTTTGGAAATATTAAAGAAATAAACTTATGTATGTAACAAGTGCTTGTACAGTTCCAATCGATCAACAAAAGTTTACAACGTAAACACGGTGTTTTTATCATAGTTACGAGTGCAAAAATATTAATCAAAATGCGAATATTTGCAGTAAAGTCATAGTTTTTTTTTATACTGAAAAACAATACTTAGTATTATTTCCTAGTATACCAGTACGCAGGGTGTGGGAAATGGTTAAAATCCCTCCCCGCTCTCCCCCGACCCAAAAGCCGGGTACAATTATTTTAACATCAAAAATTATAGTATTAATATGGTTGTCTAGATATTTATACATAATTTATTGCGAAGTGTGAACTAGCATACGCTTATAGAATTTACAAAAGGGATATTATTATTTGAGCCTCAAAATTCTAAATGATTTATTATAAAAAAATGCATTTACGTAACTAAAAAATACTCCGTTAATATACCTACTGCTAGACTTACACAACCAATCTACAAGGGCACAATGCCCTAAAGCAATGGGCTACAATATCATACGTCGTTGCCCTCAGCTACCTTATTATTCTTCAAGTTCTCGGTGTCCTGGTCACCTCTATCCCCCCTCTCATTGATCTGCGCGAGGCAGAGGGCCACGATGCGCTCCAGACCTCTAGCGGTCTCCTCCGGCGAGTATATGTCCATGACAGGCACGTGAACGAAAAGGGTGCGTGTGTTGTCTATGCTTAGGGAGGTGTAGTACGTGTACTCGCACAGGTATCTGGAATAGACAAAGATTGTGTAATAAAAAGGTCAAAAATTCTAAAAAATTCAGAGCATTTATTTCACTTAGTCCATTTACAGGTACTTATGAATTGTCAAAGAGTCGGTCGGTTAGTCAGAAAAGAAAACTGACGCTAATTGCCTGTTCCAAAACGTAGATCTCTATGGAGAAGAACAGGCAAGAAACTCCACGGACACTCTTTTTAAAAATATCATGTTTTACAAAATCTTGGTTACATTTTCTTTTTGTTGCTTCTACATGTGAAAACAATGTAAGTATGTAACAAAATAAACAAATACAAAATTAAAAGTAAAAATAAAAATCTCTTAACTGCCATGAGCAGTTAAGAGATGACCCATCTCAACTGATAGCGCCCGTTCACGAGCATGACGCGTGGCATCAGCACCATTTAGCTTAACCATTTTGAAGGGAACCGAATGATCCAACGCACTCGCCACCATCAGCGAGACTTTTTGAGCGAGCATGACAATGCTCCTAACCGCCATGTCTATTTGTGTCAGTAATAATAATACCAGCCTATTACTGCCCCAGTGCAGGGCAATGGCCTCTTCTCATACGGAGAAGGCACGAGCATTGATCGCAAAAGGCGGATTGGCGATTTGGGACTTATATTCAATACAAGTCATGTGTTCAGTTCCTGTATTGATCCATGAGTCGTAGCTTATTAATAAGTAGTCTTTATTCCACAATTTTTTTTTCCTATAAGCGCGTCTAATTAAAAAAATTCCCTTAAACTGCAGCTAACAACTACTGAAAGTGTATTCAGCACTATACAATTGTCATAGAGAAGATCAAGACTTGTCTTCTCTATGACTATAAATTTTCCCTAGACTAATAAAGATTTTTTTATAGCTTCTGATGTCTCACTGCTGGGCAAAGGCCTCCAACAGGTCTTTCCAGAATCCCTTGGCCCTCGCTTTCTCAACTAACTCCCGTAGTGCGCGTCAAGATCACCTCGCAATCTTTTCTTGGTCCGGCCTCGGTGAAGAAAAAGAAGAGAATAGATATTAAGCAAGCCAAATCGCCAATCCGCCTTGAGCAAGTTTGGTGATCAATGCTCGTGCCTTCTCTGTATGACAAGAGGGATTCCTTTGCCCTGCAGTGAGTGGGACAATACTTAATAGGCTGGTCTTATTTTTGGTTAAGCAAGCCAGCTGCTAAAGTCTTCTGGCCCTGCCTGTGTTTATTTATTCCTATGGTAGGTGTTCTCTAGTCCAGGAACAGTACTGTAGGTTATTATTACAGTTTCATACCTTCAGCGTGGCAACCTCTGACACATGACGTGCGGTTGACCGCAATACGTCACAAATAATTTAAAGGGTTTTAGATTTTTCTGCATAGTTACATAACGTAATAAACGGTACTATAAAACGGTTATCTAATCAGTGACGTATTGAAATAATTATTAACTACACTACAGTCATATTGCAAGTTCTTTTTCCTGTACGTCAGCAAAACGGTTGTTACTATACAGCTATCGAAATAAGTGTTGGACTACGATAGTGCGAACTCGAAACTGCATTATAATTCTGACCATATAAATAAAATGGAGGAGAGTATAGAATATAAAGCTTTTATACAAGCTCAATTAGATGATCAAAGTTAATTTGAATTTGTGATAAACGCAGATATGCCTCTATGCCTCTGAGCACAGCGGATCCTCGGTTCTATCCCTTTCAGTGGGGAAGCTCGCCCTAGAGGATTTTTTTTTGGGGAGTGGGAAATCATCAAATGACTGCTTCCGTCCTGGGTGCGGCGGGAGGGCGTGTCAGACTTTCACTGACTAAAACCCACTCATGTTCCTTCGGTTGCCCTTTATGTTCCAGGGTCACGGTAACTATTATAAACATTCCGCAACCCCGGCAGGCGTTGGCCCTGTTGGGCCCCTTCCCGTGCTGACTTCTCTTTGAGGCGCGCGTGGAACACTAACGCGCCGTCGACGCGGGCTTGGTCCTAGTCGGGCGGCGAGCTACCCATCGCTCGCCGTCCGCAGAACCGCGTCTACGGTGGCCGGTAGTCTTGCGACTCTCGACGTCTTCGCCTGGGTCTTAGTCCGGGGCGAGAGGTTCGTCGTTGCCTCTCGCGCGCCGCCGCTTCCTTCACAAGCATAACTGCTTCGCAGAAGGAGGCGACGGCATCCCATTCCGTCTCGCCCCGAAGCATGGCCTGGATCAGCGCCGGGCGCGAGAGGTCACCGCCGCCGATCGCCTCTACGAGGACACGTCGATGGCTCGCCCATGCGGGGCACACCTCCACCGTGTGCTCGACCGTGTCCTCCAGGCGACTGTTGCTGCAGTGGTGACACCCAGGCGTCGCTTCCGGCCGGATCCGACACAGGAACCTCCCGAACTGACCGTGACCGGTGAGGACCTGTGTCAAGCGAAACGTGAGAGCGCCCTGGCGCCTCTCCAGCCACTCCTCAAAGAGGGGTCTTACCGACGCTATTATAATACGGCGTGCCCGCCCTAGAGGTTCAATATCTAAATTTGAATCGTGCGGGGGGCGTTCGAGCATAAGCCCCTCCCCGCCATTCTCACTGAATAACAAATGGAAAGAGAAAAACAGAATAACACGCAAAATGTGGTTGCGCAATAGCGTCTGGGAAATACAAGCGTAATGTTATAATATGCATGTAAAACAACAAGATTTAATTATTTTAAGTGAGAAAAGCCATTGTAAAATAAAATCAATACTTTATTAAGATAACACTATCAGAACAACAGTGCAATGCTGCATATCTGTCAGCTCTGTGATAATGAGATAAATATGTTACAAAACAATTTTTATATAAGAGTGATGTGCTATTGTTTAGATGAACAAAGACAATGGGTCTTCTTTGTTACAGTTATTATTGCATAACAAGTAATTTAACTATTTTATAATTCAGAATTTCGGACCCATCTAGAGCTTATTTTCCTATAGACATTCAAATACGAAAACATATTAATAAATTATTATAAAAAGCTTATCACGTGATGCTATTTTGACAGTTCTAACCGATTTATTGTTTAATGGGTCATGTCATGATATATTATTACGCTACCAACCACGAGAGCAAAGCCGTAATAAAAAACCGGTAACTTGTAGTTTATTATAAGTTATTTAACAATTAATCCTTACAACGACCAAGCGACAGCCGGCTGTCGGGCAGCTATTGTCTTTCTATTGTGTCTCGAATCACGTGTGTTAGAACGTTTAAGATCTCACCTGCCAGCATCCATGGACACTTCAGCTCTGTATCTCTCATCCGGCGGGTTATCTCCATTAAATTCTTTGCAGATTTGTTCCACGTTGAGCCTGGTCTGCAGCCTCATAGCTCCCTCGGCCAGGCACTCCCAGTTGGCGGGTATCTTGTCGCAGTAGTCCTTCTGCTGGTAGCCTTTCCTGTGGGCCTGGGACTCCAGTTGCAGGCAATGGCCCTTGCTTGATACACCTACGTGGATCATCAGCTGGAGAATTAAACAAAATATATTTTAAATGTGTTTTGCTACAATAATTTTTTTGTTTTATTTGTGGTTGATTGAGGTTATAAAAGTACAGGTTGTTGTTTTTTCTAAGACAGTTTAATTCTTAGGTGAGATATTTAAAAATCATTGAATGCAGTTTTATTTATTTATAAAAATAAAGGTATATTTCCTTTGAGTAAAATAAAATATATTATCTTAAGTCTTAACAATATAAAGTACTTTTCTTTCAGGGCCTATCAAAACTTTCCACCCTGTATACCTAGATGAATTTATGATGATTATTGTGATATGCAGGAAAAAGTCAGTGAGTATGTAATAATTTTAATTGAGTGACGTATAGTTGTCACATTAAAGTATGGGGAAAATTATTGTGGTTGGAGAATTGACTTGTGGTTTTAATTAGAATACCACGTTATGTAGAATGAGAATATAATTAATAAACTGAAGTTCAAGTTGGGTTCAGGGAAATAAAATTTTAACAACTGAAGTTAAGCTTACTCTAATATATGTACATAGGCTAAATGCAATAGGTAATTAATTTCAAAGCTGAAATGTAATGTTTTCCGTCCCTTTCACAGATCTTTTTACGGGATTTTAAGTAGATACGATAGAAATTAAATACGACATAATAGGACTGGCAGAGACGAGGCGTATGGGAAATAAGATTGAGGAATACGACGATTTCATATTATGTCATACGGGACAAACGCCTGGCTTGTATGGTGTAGGCTTTATAATAAAAAAATATCTCAAAACTAATATCGAAAGCTACATAGGTCTTACAGAAAGAATCGCAATTCTAAACATGGTATTTGAAGATACCCGGCTATCTATAATACAAGTCTATGCTCCTACAGAAATGGCAAGCGAAGACGAAATCGACAATTTCTACCGTACAGTAGACAAAGCAATCGTAATGTCATATAAAGACTTCATGCTGATAGGAGACTGGAATGCAAAAATCGGTAATCCAAAAAAAGAAGAATATTTGATCATGAAACCGAACGGTTACGGTGAAAGGAATGAAAGAGGGCAAAGATTGATAGAATTTGCTACTGAAAATAAATTGTCAATATTAAATACATTTTACAAGAAAAAACTAAAAAACCGATGGACATGGCTATCTCCTGATAAAAAATACAAAAATGAAATCGATCTTATTCTATCAAATCGCCCCCATATGTTTCAAAATATAGAAGTACTAAATATAAACTTCCCTTCAGACCACAGGCCCGTTAGAGCAACGATCACACATACAAAATCAAAGAAAAGTCGAACAAAATTTAATGTCTTTCAAAAGAAAACAATAATTAACAAAAGTGATCTTCCTATATTCAATGAGTACATATATAAGACACTGAAGCCACCGTCAAATAAATCAATTCAAAACTACTATGACAATATTATCAAAGTCATCACTGAAAGCCTGAAAAAAATCCAAAACGAAACTAAAAAACAAAAAACTCATAAAATTTTGTCAGAGCGCACACAAAAACTTATGGAGAGACGGAAGGAACTTCAGAGATCAAAAAACAAATCAAGATCAATGAAAAATGAGATCTCTGCTCTATATAAGCTCATTAGTAAATATATTAAGAAGGATTATGCGAACCACAGACACAATACTATAGAAAAACACGTAACTCAAACAGGAGGCACAAGGAAAGCTTACAAAGAGCTGAGAACAAATAAGACATGGATCGAAGAACTGAAACAGGGCGAAGAAATACACAACAAACGCAGTGACATCATCACCATAGCTACACACTTTTATGAGAACCTCTACAACACCAGAGACACGACAAGTACAGAAATTGGAGATCAATACCCAAGCCCCAAGAACAGAGATCCAACTGTACCTCGGATTGAAATAAGCGAAGTAGTGAATGCAACAAAAGCTCTTAAGTCAGAGAAAAGCCCTGGGTCTGATGGCATTACGAATGAGATGCTAAAAACCGGCTCAGCAACCCTCATAGCTCACCTGACTGAACTGTTTAACTTCATTATTGAAACTGGAGAAACGCCTACCCAATGGTCTGAATCCGATATTATCCTTATTTATAAAAAAGGAGACCCAAACGATATAGGGAACTACAGACCTATACAGGGCCGTCTTTACCAGGGGGTTCAAGGGGTGCGGTGCACCCGGGCGCGGAGCGCCCGGGGGCGCCTGTTGAGCGCTGAATTTTTGGATATTTAATTGAACTTATTGTACTTGTTACTTACGACAAATTTGAATGGGCAAGCAAGAAAAAATGGTCATCAACAATAACATTTTTTTCTCCTATTACACTTTTGGCGCTTGTTATTGACTTGTTATAGCCGTCCGGGCGTTCGCACTTAAGGTGGATGTTAAAGGTAGCCCGCGAAATTCAAATTATCTTACGTATTTTTGCAATTTGCAGCTCATTGTCTGGGTGTATGTTGATATAGAATATGTATGACTCCCCCACAACATCGAAGAAGGGCGCGCGGGAACAGTACGCGCCGCCACCTCGGGTCCAGTTGAATACGGGCGACGGACGTCCCCAAGTCCATCGCCCCTGGACCCATTAAGGAGGGCCGGAGGAGGGCAGCGTACGCCCTCAAGTAAGCCCCAACGAGGCGGCGGAGGTAAGGGGCACTCGATGATATCGCGGTGCCTCCTGAATACAACTCCACGGCAGGGTGTTGAAGGCGTTGGAGATGTTCAAGGATACCGCCAACAGCACCCCGCCCCAGGACTCTTACTTCTTCCACCAGGACTCTTACCTGCGTTATTGCGGTGATGGTGGAGCGCCCGTGCCGAAACCCGAACTGATATTCGGCTAGGTCCGGCCCTTCTCCGCATAAGTGACTGACGAGGCAGGCTGCGATAATCCGCTCTAACAACTTCCCCACCTCGTCTAGCAACACTATGGGCCGGTACGCGGACGGTGAGTCCGCAGGGCGCCCCACCTTTCTGAGCAGGACCATACGACCAGACTTTCACTGAACGGTAAACTTGCCCTGCTCAAGGCACGCAGTGTAGAGTCCTCTCAGTTGAGGCTCAAGCTCCTTCAGAGCAAAGGCCAACACACAGCCGTGGATCCCATCGGGCCCCGGGGCAACGTTCTTAGCCCGGGGCCGCATCACGGCTGCCTTCATCACTGCCTGTGTCACCTCTGGTACGCCGGCGTCCTCTTCTATATCAGGCTCTGTGGCTGTGGGCAGAGCCATCGGCTCGTGCTGGTAAGCGGGCTGCAGCCACCTTATCCAACAGCTCGGGTTTCGACTCTCCGTAAGTGGGGGCGCCCAAGGACCGAGTTTTCCTCGTACCGACCGATACGGACGCCCCCACGGTTTCCTATCTAGTGTCTCCAACTCCTGTGTCTCCTCCCTGGCTTGCGTCTTCGCGTTGCCAATGGCCAGCCACAGAGCCCTCTTTGCCGCGCGGTACACCTCATACAGCGCGGCTTCCTCGTCAGGTGCCCGACGACGTCTTCTCCGGTATCGGGTATGCTGGCGCCTGACCTCAACGCACGAGACGCGCAATTGCGCGATTTCGGCATACCACCAGTACACCTGGCGCTTACATCTATATCCGAGGACCCGAGGCATGGACGCGTCGGAAATTTGCATCATTGCCCCGCGGAACCACTGCGCCTCCCCTTCGACGTCGACGGGTACATTTGATATGCTTGCGTGCCCAGCGCGGACCGTCCGTTCGTAGGGCCACTGGACTGCGGCCGCTAGTGGTCTGGGGGGAGACATCGAAACGGATGATCCGGAAATGTCTTCACCTCCACGGCGACACGCCAGTCGTGGACTCGGCCCGCGACTGCGCGGCTAGCGAACGAGATGTCCACTATACTTACTATACTAACCTTCTCGCTGCCGAACGCACGCGCGATTCAGGACGGTCAAGCCAGTCGTGACCACCCACTCCTCCAACGCCTCGCCGTCACAGTTCTAACCTAATGTAACCTAGCAAAATTTGGTGATCATTAATCCATTTTGGTAGTCAGAAATATTTTTGGTGATCATTTAAATTATGTCCAGGATGTCATGATGGCCCCGTGGATAAGGCCCGCCTTTCGTTAAAGAGGTTGCCCGAATCTGGCTTTTTCAATTCATATAATGTACTTTCTAAAGTTTATCTTGGACATCACTGACCTCGGAAAGCACGTAAAGCCGTTGGTCGCGGTTGTCATTCCTAGAACTTTGACAGTCGTTACGTAGCCAGTCTAACCAAGGGGTATTCGTACCCAGTAACTGGGTTATGGAGGTCTGATAGGCAGCTGCTCCACGTAAAACACTGATATCCAGCTGAATCCGGTTAGGCAGGAAGCCGACCCCAACATAGTTGGGAAAAGGCTAGAGAGGTGATGATATAAAATGTATCCTAAAAAAACGAGGGCGCAGGCTGAGTCCCGCACCCCGGCGCAGAATAGGCTTAAGACGGCCCTGGACCTATAAGCCTGCTACCAACGATCTATAAGCTCTTTTCTTCAATATTAAATAAGAGGATAAACTGTACACTAGAAGCACATCAGCCTATCGAACAAGCCGGGTTTCGAAGAGGATACTCAACGATCGACCACATACACACAATAGAACTTCTCATTGAAAAATACAGAGAGAAAAATAGACCACTCTACATTGCATACATAGATTACCAAAAAGCATTTGACTGCATATCACATAAAAGCATATGGAAAAGTCTAAGAACACAAGGGGTAGAAAAAGAATATATTCGTGTAATCCAAAGTGTATACAATAACAGCAAAAGTAGAGTTAAACTGGAGACACCTGGTCCTTGGTTTCCCGTAAAGAGAGGTGTAAGACAGGGCGACCCTCTTTCACCTTTGCTGTTTATAGCAACACTGGAATCAATCATCAGTGAACTTAACTGGAAAAGCCAAGGTATTAGAATAAAAGATACCTACCTGAGTCACCTAAGGTTCGCAGATGACTTGATTCTGTTATCTGAAACATGTTCACAAATCCAGTATATGATAGAATCGCTTAATAATGCTAGTAAAATAGTAGGCTTAGAAATGAACCTATCCAAAACTATGTTAATGACCAACAGCAAAAAGATTAAAGTTTACATCGATAACAAAACTCTCCAATATACAGACAAATACATTTACCTGGGAAAACAAATAAGTTTGGACCAGAATAGCAACGACCAAGAAGTGGAACGGAGGGCACAACTAACATGGAACAAATACTGGGCACTGAAGGACATATTTAAAAGCAGTATGCCAATAAAAACCAAAAGTAAGGTTCTAGATTCTTGTCTTATACCGTGCCTAACATATGCTTGCCAAACGTGGAAGTTTAATAAAAAAACAAGGGACAAAATAATCTCAACTCAGCGAGGAATAGAGCGCAGCATGATGAACATCAAAAAGACACAGAAAATAAGACACACCAAAATTAGAAAAATCACCAAGGCAAAGGATGGCTTAGTACACGCGCAATCACTAAAGTGGAAGTGGGCCGGACATGTGGCGCGCCTACGAGACCAGAGATGGTCAAAAAGGGTGACCACATGGACGGGTCCTCAAGGGAAAAGAAAGAGAGGAAGACCTGTAGCTAGCTGGGAAGATGAGCTCATAAAAATAGCCGGTCCAAACTGGATCCAAGTAGCCCAGTCCAGAGAGAACTGGACATCTTTGGAGGAGGCCTTCACCTGCAGAGGGGTTCTTGCAGAAGAAACAAATAATAATAAATAGGATTATTAAACAAAAATATGTATAAATTAAAAATTAAAAACTAACAACTAGATTTAAGAAACAAAATTAATTACTAACAAAAATTACTATACTTAGATAAGTTATAACCTTGTCTCTCTTTGTATATGTTTTAAATGCAAGAAATAAAAGGCTTTTTTATTTTTTTTTATTTTTTTTATTTTATTTTATTTAAGTAGATACAGGTTTAAATCTAGTTTGGAAATCAGGAGTTCATTTAGGTTAGAAGCCTCTTATGCTATGATTTTAGTATGTATAGAAACTGTAGTAGGCTAAGATCTGATTTTGCCAATAAACGTTATTATTATTATTTGTTTAACGTCTTACGTTTCTCGGGTCCCTGGGGTCCCGGACCTTTGGAAGGCGTACGAGGGGCCGAAGCCAACTCGCAGAGGCCCCTTGAGAATTTTATGAGAAATGAGATACCAACCGACGATTATCCCTATATGCACTATGCAGGTGCACCTAAGGATAATCCCCGGTTAGTGTGAGACTATTGTAGAACTGTGTAGCAAACAAAAAAATTTGAACTATGGGTTTGGGTTTTTAGGTGGACTAGGTACTTAAGACTATGGAGGGACTATAGCCCCTGCCTGACCAATGTTTGAAAGCATGGATAAAAAGGCAGGGGGTGACTTGCACACTCAGTAAATGGGCCCCCGAAAACGGCCGCTAGCACAAAGTGACGTAGCGACAAGGGGGCAACATATATCGAGGTGCTAGAGGAGTGGAGAGGTATTTCACGGCTATCAGGACAATCCCGGAAGTACGGTCAAGATCCCTACCAGCATCTTACTGGAATACTTCCTTCCCCCGAGCACGTTTGCTCTTGCGAATCTCCACTCTAACCAGCCAATTAAGGCAAGAGAGAGGTGGGAGCCTTGTTCCTCGTCAGTGCTCACTCTGGCCGGAAAATGAAGGCAAGCCAGAGATGAAGAACAAAGGGTCTCCCAGGAGGTCAGGTCCGCGGGGGTCGCTACTGCCCGACAGCTCGCCACAAGCTGCCCTGCGGGTTTATTATTATTATTATTATATTTTTTATAAACTTTACGTTTCTCGGGACCCTGGGGTCCCGGACCTTTGAAAGGCGTACGAGGGGCCGAAGCCAACTCGCAGAGGCCCCTTAAATAAAGCTTTATAATATGAAGTGGGACACCAACCGGCGATTATCCCTATATGCACCACTCAAGTGCACCTAAGGTCAACCCCCGGTTGGTGGTGGTCTATTGCAGGTCATGGAATAAAGAAAGTATTGAACTATAGGTTTGGGTTGCTAAGGTGGATTAATTATCTGAGACTATTGAATGACTATGGCCCCTGCCTGACCAATGTTTGTATACACGGATAATAAGGCAGGGGGTGACTTGCACACTCAGTAAATGGGCCCCCGAAAACGGCCGCTAGCACATAGTGACGTAGCGACAAGGGGGCAACATATATCGAGGTGCTGGAGGAGTGGAGAGGTATTCCACGGCTATCAGGACAATCCCGGAAGTACGGTCAAGATCCCTACCAGCATCTTACTGGAATACTTCCTTCCCCCGAGCAAGTTTGCTCTTGCGAATCTCCACTCAAACCAGCCAATTAAGGCAAGAGAGAGGTGGGAGCCTTGTTCCTCGTCAGTGCTCGCTCACTCTGGCCGACCAATGAAGGCAAGCCAGAGATGAAGAACAAAGGGTCTCCCAGGAGGTCAGGTCCGTGGGGGTCGCTACTGCCCAACAGCTCGCCACAAGCTGCCCTGCGGGTTTTATTATTATTATTATTTTGCTTTGCTTGTAGAAAACTCAACAATTCTGGGGTAACCTCACCATTGTACATAAATTACTTGTATTTTGCTATGGCACATAAAATAAAAAAAAAGCTACAAAATGTTTTATTTTATGTGCAATATAGAATAAGAATAGCTAATGAATAATTTATTTTTTGCATCTTTACTATTAAAGTACTTATGTAATTTTAGAAGCTATTAGAAAATCATAAATATGCTTGAATTTGTTCTCTTGCTTGGTAAATAAATAATTAAATTGTAAATATTTTGACACATCTCATAGAACCACAACCAATGCCATTTAATCCTGAAACAGGCAGAGCTCGTTCAATGGTAACCAGACAAAGAATATACATACAATACACATAATAATGAAATAAACCCTTAATAATTACACCCAGATCAAGAGAAAACTCTTTAACACATGCATTCTGCCTATCTTTACATATGGCTGCCAAATATGGGCACTAACCAAGGCACAATGTATGAGATTAAGTGTAACCCAGAGAGCCATGGAAAGAAGCATCTTAAAGAAAAGAAGAATAGATAAAGTAAGTAATAACTATCTGAGGAACAAAACAGGACTAACTGACGTTACCTACAAAACAAAGCTACTTAAATGGAGGTGGGCTGGCCATATTATAAGAGGAGAGGACAAATGGAGCAAGATAGTAACACTATGGCATCCCAAAGGCCAAAAAAGAAACAGAGGCAGGCAATTTAAGAGGTGGGCTGATGAAATCGAAGACATGGCTGGAAAAACAAAGACCTGGACAAGAAAATTGGGGGAGGCCTTTGCCCGAAGGCACACAGAATCTGTTACCGTTACCGTAGATTAGACAATTTTTTAACACAATGTAATTTAAACACAGTAAGTTCTGATATAAGGCTATAAATAAATAAATTACACCCAGACACAAACAATCATGCTTATTACATAAAGCTTTGTTTTTCGGGGATTAAAATGTTGAAAATGGACCCAGAACCTCTAGCTTAGCGGTCATAGTACAAACAGGCTAGTTCTACTTTTATTATAGTGACTTTATTACTAAACATAGTGTTGTCCTTCTGCCTCACAGTTTAATAAGCAGGCCTATGACCAACATTTTTCGATCGTATTTCTATTGCCGGTATACTTAATACCTGATACCATTAACAAAATAAAGTTTCTTCAATGGAAAACCTTCTGTGACTGTGATCTTTTTGAAATTTCGACGGTTTCGTTTAAATAAAAATTTACCTAGTTTATAGAAGTCAGCACGACTTTTAGAAAGTAGTTACAAGTATCTACTCACCTTAGGAGTGTGGGTCTCCCACAGCGCGGGCACATACTCGTCGACATTGTCATACGTCACCGACAACTCTATTTGCACCAGCTCCACGTTATGCTTCTTCTCAATCTCATCTTTGTTCATAATCTTCACGGCTTCCCAGCTAGCGTTCACAGGGTGGTTCACATACGGTCCGAACCCAGTTATGAGGACCATAGGCCTCATCCAGTAATCGAGCTCGTTGGTCATGTTCCCTAAGACTATCCACTGACCTAAAGTGCTATTTAAATGTTAAATAATAAAGTATGCAGGCTACTCTGTTTCTTGAGATCGACTGATTTCTATTTGATTTGATAGAGTTTGTTTATTTTAATTTAAAAGTCAAGTGACAGCTTGTCATTTGTCGACAGCTCTGTTATCGGTCAGCTGACTTTTACTGCGTAATGTTGGCAGTTCTGATTCTGATTTTGAGAAGTGATGTGATAACTGATAAGGTGCCTTCAGAATATCAGAATTTAGAATTTAGAATCCTGATCCTTGATCATAGTATTCGTAGTCAGTAATTGTAAAAGAAAGATTTTTTATAGAATATGTATAATAAGTACATGCTTCTGTTCTGTTGGATACAGGAATCTTCTCACAGTGTTTGCGTCAGTACCGCAAAAAAATATTTTATCGTGTAACGAAGTAAGTAAACGGAACGCATTGCGAGAGACTAATAAAGGTGAACGCAGACTTGGCCGCACCGCACGCGCCGCAGTCTTCGCATTCGAATTCTTTATATGAAGTTCTATGCCACCTCGCACACCTACCCGCGTCGCAGTTGCCGCAGACCCTGAAACGACAACAAAGAAAATGCGATGACTGCGGGGACTGCGGCGCGTGCGGTGCGGCCAAGTCCCCGGATCAAAGGATTGTCCCCGGGTCCCTAGAGTAGGTACTAGAAAATTCAAATTGGCTTACACCAGAGATCGGCAACCTTTTGAGATGGAAGAGTCAAAAATATTAATTAGCAGCAGAGCCACATAATTTTTTCTTGCCTACAACTACTACTTCGTATGGGACTAGAGAGCCTTGCCTTAATAAACAAAAAAGTAGTTAACACTTCATGAATTATGTTGTTTTTATTTAATATTTCTTCTATATCGTCTTTGGGTATATTCGAAAGTGAAGCCCCACTGAGGTATTTGATATTGTCGCGGGCCGCACAATTACTATAGTGGCGGGCCACAGTTTGACGACCACTGGTGTAGAGGAAGCAATTACAAGCCATTCTATTATTTCTGCAAAGTTTATCACCTGTAGCTCTACCATGAGTTTGCATCGATAAATTCGCTAGCGTCTCCGTAAATAAATTGTATGAAATGTTGCACAGCGCCCCTAGCGGTCACAGATAGAATTGACAGTGACATATTGGGAATCAAAATTAAACAACCACTAAATCCCTAAAGTAGTTTACTAACAGCCAACCTTTCTGTTTAGTCGGATTATTGGCTGTCACAACATTTTTACGCCTACGGTAGCGAGTAAGTTTTCGATAACAACTCATGGTAGGGCTACTGGACTACCATCGTAATTTAGGTAGTTGGGGGAGGGAGGGGGAGGGGGATTATCCGCACTGTAATGTGAAGGGGAGGCAGGTATAAAAAAAAATTGTTCATCATTTTATTTTTGCACTAATTTGGACTTTCAACATTAAGCCGAGGACGAACGGACGGACGGACATAAGGAAACAATAAGGGTTACTTATGTACCATTTTGGTACGGAACCCTAAAAAGGGGAAAGAATATTAAACAAAACAATTTTACAAATTATATAGTATTTATTTTAAATAATTAAATATACATAAAATACAAAGTTGAATCCTAAAAATAACACGTCAGCAAAAGATTATGTTACCAGGCCGTCAGATACAATTAAAGTTTTTTCATTAACCAATGGATATAATTTTAATTAAACCTTCAAAGTTTGTAGAAAGTAATTTGTTCTTCAATCCATTTAAATTTCATTTAGATACATCAATCGGTGTTCAAGAAAACCTTAATTAAATCTTATGGCCCTGGTAACATATCTCTTTTGCTGACCGTACATATACTTAAATTTTTAAACCTCTCTCAAAGAAAGACCACTTTCAAAGAAAGTCTTCAGCGCCTGACTGTATCGTATACATGAAGGTATTTGTATCCTACGCCAATTACTATTATTATAACGTTAAATTGAAGTTATCTAAATAATAAGATTTTAAAAATATAAGTTCTGGTGCAAAAAGAGCACAACCAAATTGTGAATATTTATAATTATAATGTTGGTACGTTTATTACGCAATTTTTAGATAAAAAGACATCAAAATTGTTAAGCTTTGTTAATTACCTACTAAGCCAATGGAATATAAGTTAGATTTTCTTTTTACCTACGTTATAGTTAGTTCGTCAGCTGTGCAAGACATGCTTCTAGGATGAGCTCGAGTCCTTGAGCAATAAGTTCGTACGAACACCCCTCGGAGGGAACATGCACGAACAACGTCTTCGAACAGCCGCCACAGGCGAGCGACGTGTAGTATGTGTACTCGCACAGGTACCTGAAACAGCAAATTCAGGAACATTCATTTTATAATTTCAGGAATATTCATATGGGGAATGGAATATTCATTTAATTTATATATGGGGCTTTAATGTCTTACTCCTGTTGGTCTAGTGGTTAGTAGCCCTGACTGCTAAGCCGGGGGTCGTGGGTTCGATTCCCACCCAGGACAAACTTTGTGTGATGAGCATGAATGTTAGTTCTGTGTCTGGGTGTGATTTATCTATAATATGTATATATTTAAAAAATATATAAGTACTAGCTGACCCCGCGAACTTTGTTCCGCCCTGAGGTTCCGCCCTATAGGCAAAAAATGATCACATTTTTTACTTTTTAAATTAGGATAATTTTAAAAAATAGACTAATAATTCTGTGATACTTTATTTGCTATTTATTTTTTTGCATGGATTGCACTTTTCAGTGTAGGTAGCACCCTTTTTTTTATCAAATGACGTCTCCCTTCCTGGGTGCGGCGGGAGGGCGTGTCAGACTTTTACTGACTAAAACCCACTCATGTTCCTTCGGTTGCCCTTTAAGGTCATAGGTCATTACAACCCGGGAGCCACTCCGCACCGACTCGTTCCGTTGCACAGTTTTGGTTGGTTTAAGTTTCGAAGCATGATTACTACGGAACCAATCTTTAGTCGTAAATTGTGCGGTGGTAAGCCAGGCACATCCAAGGAGTTTAAAAATTCAATTGGATAGTTGGTGGGAAAGAATGCATTTTGTCATTATTTCTGAACGCATGTCAACCATTGCTTATAGTATTTGACAGGATGGACAACAAATGTTTGACAGGTACGAAACAAAGTAACTACTATCCGTGCGAGATAACATGGCACCTGGCTCGAATGAATGACATTTAAAGTAATAAGTGCAAAAAAGGAGATGTTCGATTTTGTGCTAACACTATGACAGATGACAGCTATGTATACGCTAACACCAATAAAAAAATTATAAAAAATGAGAGACTCATAAAAATAAGGTCAATGTGGGCAAATCCGTCTACGGGGCTATTCCGTACACATGCGTTTACTATTCATTTTAGAATAGTTACGCTGTTGCTGGTTCGGTCGACAAAACAGGATCAGTTTTTAGTTCCAACTATGATTCATAGATGGAGCAAGGTTGTCTACAAGAGTCAAAAAATGCATTTAAAGTTTAGTTGTGCTACGAACTCGAAACTCAAGTGTTGCGTGCCGCCGTTTCTTATAAGGTAAATATTCAATTTTACAAGTTACGACTTTCTGAGTATGCATAAAATGTAGCTTAATAAGTGTTTTAACGGATTTTTCTATTTGTTTTGAATAAAAACCAGTAGATACAGAAAGAATTGTTATAAAAAATACGTAACCTCAAAATGTTCAAGTGGGAAAATCCGTCTTATTTTGAAGGGGCTAAATCGTCATATACCGGAATTACCCCATTGCAGATGTCGTCAACCTTTTTCATCCTACCTATTTTAAGTTTTATACTTTGAAAGTCCACTGGTCTAACAATTGGGTCTGAACTATTATTTTTTTGTGTCTAATTGAAAGATTATTTATTTCATAACAAACTGTTCTTAGTTTTTTATCGGTCAAATTAAGAATTTATGTTAGATTCAAAATTATTATTTGTACCTCAAACCAAAAACACGCCGACAGTTCCCGAACAAAATTCGATCGGATGTGACGTCACTTTGGCAATTTTCACTCATCGTAGCAAACTTCTGTAGTATAGACTAGCTCAGGCAGAAGTGAGTCTATATACTACAGAACCACAGAGTCTGACAGTCCCGAGTTAGGGACTGTCAGACTCGTACTGACTACAATTCAAAGCCGCACTTTCCTTTTTCTTATTTCAAATACCCAATTGATGCTAGTTGTCCATTTTACTCGTGACCATGCCGCTTACAAGTATGACATAGTGCCGAGTTGTCTTAAACTCAGAATATGATAGTTATGTTCCTGCTATAGCTATAACTAATACTAGGCCTATGGTCAGATAAAATGTTTATTAATGTTATTATTGTTTTGTTTGTTTTCAGTTTTCTCATAGTTCCTATAGCAAGGACAAATTGCTTGCAGCTGTACTGGCAGTCCGAAATGGTACATTAACTGGATATAAAACAGCGCAACTCTACCAAATTCCACGGATGACCATCATGGACCATGTCCACAAAAAATATGATTTTGGCCTTAGTAGGGCAGAAGTTTCTTATATCTAACCGAATTCATTAAAAATAACACTGTTTATTTAAGTTAATAATACCATAAATACCATTGTCATAATAAAATAGGATTGTTTCAATGTAGGTACCTGAAAAATTAAACTGATAAGTAAAAATATTTAGTTTTCAAACTTTTTAGAAACGAATTTTATTTTGTAAATAGGTAAATGGGTAAAAAATTACACTTTTACACCTAATATTTTTTCTTATTTTAATCGAACGATGGAGCCGGTGTTTCCTAGCTGGACTACTCTGAGAAGAAACATCCGAAACAAACTCAGAGGCCAAAGTCTCTTTTGAAGTCCATACAATATTGTATTGGTCAAATTATGTGAGAAAGGTTGAAAGTCCCTGGTTATAAAAATAGGCCGGATTAGCCCCTAAAAAAGATTTTTGAGAGTAAAACGTAAATTAAACCTTATTTTTATGATGTTACAATACATTTTTCTTCGTCATCAGCATTTACTTGTTTACAAATTGCATACCTTGATAAAACGGCGTAACTCGAGGCAAATTTGCTACTAGACGGATTTGCCCCCCATCCTCGGGAAAATCCGTCTGACGACCGATTTTTAAAAAAACCTTGTTAGTTACATGTAGAGGGCTGTTTTGTTGTTTAAAATGGATGTGAATACAAGACAACAAAATTTTGTATCGCTTACAACCATCAAATTTACATTAAAGTAGTAAGTGTACCAGTTCTAGTTAACCAAATTCAACTTTCAAAAAAGTATGACGGATTTGCCCACATTGACCTTACCAACAAATTAATTTAAAGTAAGGAACTGCGGCATAAAAAATATTTTTTGGAAAGTTAACAAACTACTACGTTTACGTTACGTTACGTTTTACTTATTTTTTTTTCAAACTAATTAGAAACAAAGTTTTAAAAAAAATTACGTGCACGCCTGAAAATCTGTTTTTGCACATCCGCCATTTTAGTTAAACTTGTGCACTATAATGTAATAGTGATGCTAACGCTACTGGTAAGACGAGAGCGGGGCGTCGCGCGGGGTCGCGGGGAGAGGTTTGTTTTCGAGCCAGGTGCCATGTTAGCTCGCACGGGTTATAAAATGATTCATCTTTTTAACCGACTTCAAAAAGGAGGAGGTTGTCAATTCGTCTGTATGTTTTTTTTTGACGTGACAACGTCTTAAATTAGGTTGCGGCTGGGAGTCACTTATGAAAAAGTGTAACGCTCGGTAACGTTACGATGAGTCACCGAACGAGAGAGAGGCCCGCCGAATGCCTTGCGTCTCTCTCCCACTCAACTATGATCGGTAAAAGACGTTGTCACGTAAAATCTTCGCCCGTAAAACCGACTTTACAGGCAACCATTTTTTTTTTTGTATGTTTGTTACGCGATATCTCCGTCAATTTTAAACGGATTTTGATGGTTCTTTTTTGTTTGATAAGTCATGATTCAGGGGTGGTCCCATATAAATTTTGTGGCGATCGGTTCAGTGCTTCTCGAAAAATTCACCAAGAACAAAAAAAAATGACGAAATATTCGTAGACGATGTGTGCTTCGGTTGTAGAACACGTAAGAGTCGACACTAAAAAGTAATAAATAATAACTTTTTTCAAAAAAATAATAACCGCCTTCAAAAACTAAAAACCCAAAAATAACTAAAATTTCGGAAGTCGGTGGCTTCTCTTCTGCCAATTAATTTGTGTCGCCACAGACTTCCGAAATTTTAGTTATTTTTGGGTTTTTAGTTTTTGAAGGCGGTTATTATTTTTTTGAAAAAAGTTTTTATATAATTATGTTCTCGTCGAGTTTTCATTATTTTTAATATGTATTCTGCTATTCGGAGCGGGGACAAATCCAACGAACCAAAAACCATGAAAATTGGTCTAGCCGATCTCGAGTTATAAGTGTTGTAACAAACCCGTCTTTGTTTTATATATACAGGGTGTCCCACGGCAATGCCACATGGAGGGAAAGTACCTTAAATATTGTAGATAGAACATTTTACTAAAAGAAGACATTATTTGAATTTTGAAAACATTTTAAACTGCATTCATCAGATATTTAAATAATTACATAGTTGAACCGGGAATCGAACCTGTTACTCGAGAAAATTAATCAGCCTGTAGTTTTATCCTACTGATCGAAAGGCTTCATCACAAGGATTATTTTTTGCTAAATAACATAGTGTCAAAAATAAAAGAAAGACCATGAATTTTAACATTTTTAATAAAAAATTAGTCCATTTTTCAAATGCTCAAAACTAGTCACTTCTTCTTGAATACAAAGTGATAACTTTTGATTATTTCATTCCCTAGCGATTTTTTGGTCTTGTTGTGGTGGATATTTTTGTATTTAAATGATGTGTACTACTCAAATGGGTAGATTATTTAGTAATAAGTAGTTATGATTGTCAATTGTATGTCCTTACGGCAATGTAAGCTTTTAACTTTTCAGAACAAAATTTTACATTTAATGTTAAAATTCACGGTCTTCCTTTTATTTGTGACACTATGTTATTTAGCAAAAATTAATCCTTATGATGAAACCTTTCGATCGGTATGATTAAACCACAGGGTGATTATTTTTCCTCGTGGAACAAGTTCGATTCCCGGCCCAACCATTTAATTATTTAAAAATCTATGAATGCAATTTAAATTGTTTTTAAAATTCATGTAATGTCTTCTTTCAGTAAAATGTTCTATCTACAAGATTTAAGGTACTTTCCCTCCATGTGGCATAGCCGTGGGACACCCTGTATACATATAGATATTTATCAGTTGTCTGTTTACCATAACACAAGCTCTGCTTAGCTTGGGATCAGATGGCCGTGTGTGTTGTCCCAAGATATTTATTTAAGATATTTATTTATTACAGTCCGACAGCCGGCTGTCGCTTGGTCGTCGAAAAGTTAGAGACTTAGTGAGAACTCGGTAAATTCCTAACAAAACATTTGAAAACAATGACTGTTTAAGGAGTCACCACTTTTGTCTAAAAATAACTGAATAACAGAAAAAGAAACAATGAGTCAATATATGTATAGTTGCTCAACAAGGGCTTTTCCGAAGCCATATTTATTTTCACGACACACAGCCGTTAACCTATCTAGGTAAGACAGCTAAGCATAACGTGATAAGTAAGTTTTATTCATTTCGGGCTCAGAAGCAGAAGTATATTCACAGTTTACAATATAGGGAAAGGACCGGTGCAGGGTGCTTGTTAGACCTCTGAAGGTAATCGGACGTTGTCGTTTGTAGATCTACACACGACAACGACAACGTCCCAGTCCCAGATACTGCGTGCGTATGAGCTGTCGTGTCGCTCTTTTTTTTAGGGTTCCGTAGTCAACTAGGAACCCTTATAGTTTCGCCATGTCTGTCTGTCTGTCCGTCCGTCCTCGCTTAATCTCTGTGACCGTTAGCACTAGAAAGCTGAAATTTGGTACCAATTTGTATATCAATCCCGCCGACAAAGTGGTAAAATAAAAATTGGAAAAAAATGATTTATTAGGGTAGCCCCCCCTATATGTAAAGTGGGAAGTGATTTTTTTTTTAATTTCAACCCCAACGTGTGATATATTGTTGGATAGGTATTTAAAAATGAAAAGGGGTTTACTAAAATCATTTTTTGATAATGTCAATAATTTCGGAAATAATCGCTCCAAAAGGAAAAATCAAAGCGTTCCCCCCCCCCTCTAAATTTTGACCCGTAATTTTAAAAAATATGAAAAAAAACTGGAAAATAGAACTTTATGAGGACTTTCTAGGAAAATTATTTTGAACTTGATAGAAAGAACAGTTTTTGTACAAAAAAGACAAAAAGGTTGTACAAAATAATTTCTGCGTACTTAGTATGTCAACGTAACAAATAGCCTTTTTTTAAACTTATAAGTGGGAACACTTATTGTGACGGACAGAAAACTACGGAACCCTACATTGAGCGTGGCCCGACACGCTCTTGGCCGGTTTTTTTTGACTAGGGCATCTCGCAGTTTAGCTCGCTAAGGCTGTTTACTGCTTAACCGGACAATCCTGTGGCTGCCAAGAGTGACTCTAGGCGTCCAGCCAATAGGCATTAACTTATACTAAACGACAGCTGTCGCTTTAGGTTTCATCCGCTTTATTAGTTACTCCGTTCCCGTAGGACGTAGCATGATGATATGTAGCCTTCCTCGATAAATGGGCTATTCAACACCAAGAAATTTTTAAATCGGTCTGGATTGAGAATTCAGATTAGCGCGTTCTAAAAAACAAACTTTTCAGCCTTTAATATATGTATAGATTTGTGCGCTGCGCACCGACTTTGCTTGATGCCTTTGCCTTTGGCCTTTGCCATTGGACGGAAAATTGCAAAAAACGTACGAAAATTTGAATTTCGCGGGCTACCGTGAAGCATCTCCAGGGGATGCAATGACTTTCTCATGAAATAGGCAATCTTTTTTTTTTTTTATTATGGGCTTGCTCTTGGTCCCAGACTAGCCCGAGGGCATAGACGGGGCCTACGATGGAGCGAGCTTACCCAATAGATGCCTATGCACTCGTTTTTTAAATACTTCCGGGTTATATGAATTTGGAAACACAGACGCCGGCAGGGAATTCCATTCCTTCGCGGTGCGCATTATAAACGATTTTGAGAAGCGCTGCGTGCGGATATGAGGAATATCAACCAAGAAAGGGTGGTATCCTGCCGTACGTCTGGATGTCCGGTGGTAAAAAGGAGATGAGGGAATAAGCTCGTGTAGCTCATGAGCACACTCACCGAAGTGCAATCTGTAAAATACCGCCAGGCAGGCAACTTTTCGCCGATGTGCTAGTGGTTGTAGTAGGGCCACCAGCTTCTTGTCGCCAATCAACCTTCTGGCTCTGCGATCCACCGAATCCAATGCGGCCAGTTGGTATTTGGCTGAGCCATCCCATAGGTGACTGCAATACTCCATACACGATCGGTCTTGAGCTTTATAAAGTGTTAGAAGCTGTCCCGGCGTGAAGTATCGCTTAACCTTGTTAAGGATGCCCAGCTTTTTCGCCGCAGTCTGTGCTTTGGAATCGATGAAAGTGCCGAAGTTGAGGTCAGAACTCAACTCCATGCCAAGGAGTTCAAGGCAGCTGGTTACATTTACAGATGCACCTCGGAAAGTAGGAGCCAGGTCAAATGGGCTCCGTTTGGCGGAGAACAGACACGCTTGGGTTTTGGCGGCATTGAACTGTACTAGATTGTCATCGCCCCATTGGGACACACGACTCAAGGCAAAGTTCACTCGCTCGACCATGGTCTCTCTCTGTGAACGAATATCGTCCCTACTGTCTTTTGCGCTGGCCAGAGATATCTCTCTACAACAGTACTGTCATCTGCGTAACCGACTATGCTAGGATTTAGCATATCGTTTATATGAAGCAGGAATAGGTTTGCAGAGAGAACAGACCCTTGAGGAACACCGGCATCGATGGCCATTAGTTCCGAAGAGCAGCCGTCGACGACCACTCTGATCGACCGTTCCGACAAGAAGTCCGATACCCAGCTACAAAAGTCAGCCGGTATGCCATAAGCAGGAAGCTTGCTAAGGAGACTTGCGTGCCAAACCCTGTCAAAAGCCTTTGAGATGTCGAGCGAAACGGCAAGGGCTTCGCCGTTTTTCTCAATGGCTTCACCACAGCAATGTGTAACATACACTAGAAGATCCCCAGTAGACCGACCACGGCGAAAGCCATATTGCTGGTCATTGAGTAGATTGTTGTCTTCTAGGTATGCCAACAATTTGCTATTTAGTACCCTTTCCATGACTTTACAGAGCATGGAGGTGATGGCGATTGGTCGATAGTTACAGGGATCGGCACGGCTGCCCTTTTTGGGCACTGGCTGCACATTAGCAAGCTTCCAGGATTTTGGCACCGTTCTAGTTTGGAGAGAGAGCCGGTATAGACGTGTCAATACAGGCGACAACTCAGGCGCACAGTGTTTAAGTACTCGCGCAGGTATTCCATCTGGTCCACTGGCTTTATTCACGTCTAAATTCAGCAGAACCTTCCGTACCTCTTTTTGGTGAACAGAAATATCCTTCATTGAGGAATCGCAATGAGGTATAGTAGGTGGTTGATGGAGGCCTGCATCAAGACGAGAGTTGCTCGCAAATAGGGAAGCAAACAAGTTCGCTTTCTCTATCGCGGAGTGGGCCAGCGTACCGTCAGGTTTCTGCAACGGTGGAAATGTGGGACGGCAGAAGTTGGATTCGACCGCTTTGGATAGGGACCAAAACTGCTTGCTACCAGAAGGGTAGGACGTGAGTCTGGCCCCTATTCGACTGATATGGTCAAATCGAGCCTTCCGAATCACCCTTTTGCAGGACTTGGCGGCATCGTTATAGGCTTTCTTCTTCCTGCGAACCCTGCGGGCCCTTGCTTTGGTGTCGCGGGCTTGCACCCAAGCCAGGTATGCTGACTGTTTAAGGGCTTCAGCTCGAGCACAATCCGCATTGAACCATGCTTGAGTTCTGTGATCGAGCGAGACGTCGGAGAACGGAATATAATATTCCATTCCCTGCCGAATCACATCCACGACAGCCTCAGCAGAGTACGAGGGATCGCCGGAAGAAAAACAGACCGACCGCCAAGGGAAAGATGCAAAGAATTGCCGCATCTCATCCCAATCTGCTGACTCGTATCGCCACACTCTCCTCGTGTCCTTTGGGCTGCCATCCGGAGGGGAGCAGACTGATACGGATTTTACCAGACAGTGATCTGACGAGCCCAGCGGAGCTGAGACCGAGACAGAGTGCCGATCCGGATCTGTTGTCAGTAGAAGGTCCAAGCAATTGGGTGTGTGGTCAGCAACATCCGGTACTCGCGTCGCAACGTTCACCAGCTGGGTGAGGTTTAGCGACAGCGCAAATTTGCGTGCTTCCTTGCCAGCGTGGCAGGTTTTCTTGAACGGGGGCAGCCACTCCTTGTGGTGGGCGTTGAAGTCCCCGAGAAATACTAGTTCCGCAGCAGGGTACCGTTGTTGGGCATTATCTGCTGTCTCAGTGAGGTGGTCAAATAGCCTGGTTGTCTCCTGGTCTCCGACGTGCGATCGGTAAACACACGCATATAGGGTCTTCTGGGACCCTGTGTCTACGATGACCCACAGAGTATAAAACCCGGAAGTCTCAAAGCAGCGAAGACGCTTGCAGCAGATGTCGTCGCGGACGTACACACAGACCCCAGCTTTCTCTTTGAACTTATGTTCTAGTGAGTAGCCTGGGTAGTTGAGGTACGCCACGTCCGCTGGGGTTTTAATTTGCGTCTCCGTCAAGAAGAACAGGTGCGGCTTTCATGGTGCGGAATCAATCGCGTTAAATGCACTTTGAGGGCTGCTTTGATGATTTAAATGATTATAATTCTGTAATTAATGGCCTATTACCTGTGCTATTACAGTCGCAAATCATTCTAAAAGTATCAGCAATTCAGCATACACCCAGACACTGAGCTGCAAATTGGAAAAATACGTAAGAAAATGTATTTCTTGGGATACCTTGAACATCCACCTTAAATGGTACGGATACGACCTAGCTAGGTATTGTAGTGCTTCTAAGTTCTAATATTATCTTGGAGAATATTAAAAAAGTAAGGCCAATAGGCCATTATAAATAAGGCCACTGCCTTACTTATTTTGTGTGAACTACGATAGGATAATATACTTAAACCACGTTCGACTTACCGGCCAGCATCACCAGACTTCTCCGCCCAGAGCTGTTCACTGGGGGGGTTGTTATTGAACTCCTTGCACAGCAAGTCCACATCCAGCTCCGTGCAGATGGTGGTGGGGCCGTCAGAACAGTTCTTGAAGTCGGCCGGGCAAGAGTTGCAGGTGTCGGGAATCTCGTATTTTTCTTTATTCGCCAGCGTTTCCAGTTGAAAACATGAAATGTTTTTCGCCCCAACGTGGATCGTTAACTGAAGAATACAGTTGCGATTAAGTCGGGGTATTACAAGGAAACACTTTATTTTGATTATAAATAATGTGTAATGCTCTGCAAATGTTTTTATTAATTCAAAATAAAAATATAGAAATTCTGCAATAAAGTCATCTCTTGTCCTTATTTCGGTCATTCTCCGATTCGGCGTTATTTGCATAATTACCGTAACCATTTTTATTTTTCACTGATTTACCCTAAACTCATTAAAATATGAAACTAGTAAAAAATACGAATTCAATAATAAATGAGGCATGTCTTAAATAATGGTAGTTTTCTAGTTATTGAGACTTAAAAAAATTATGAGTACGGTAATTAGAAAAGTTTAATATCTTATGCCACGGTAATTAGAAAACACTGATAATTTTAAGTAAAATGTGATATAATATAATAAAAATAACACACATTAATAATTTGTATACATCGATTTATATAAAAAGAATCCCTATTTCCCTTTATCATCTTTGGACCGATTTCACAAAATCTTTGTTGTGTTTGTTATTGTTTGGAGAAGGTTCTTATGGAAAAAAAAATTGAAAATTAAAAGGGTACTTTAGAGTAGTGTAGTTTAGAGAAGAGTAGGGTAGAGTGGGATATAGTTGGGTAGGCTAGAGCAGGCTAAAGTGGGATATAGTAGGGTAGGCTAGAGTAGGGTAGGCTAGAGTAGGGTATAGTAGGAGTGAAGCCGCGGGTTCGTTTTCGCGTTATTTTCATACAGATTATTAACATTTTTAAATATTGATATAAAAAAACAAAAACATGTAAGAATATAAAAAACAGTAGCCCATCGGCATCGGGAACAGGGTCCCAGCTACCGGTGATCAGGGCTTCAGAGAGAAGAACTTCCTAACGATGCGAGCCGTGTCCAAAAGCTTCTGAATGAAGCCCTAGATCCAGCCATCTGACGAGAGCCTCCTTAGGTGTTGGTCGAGACTCTTGGCTATTAAACCATTGGCAGAAACAACTATCGGCACATGACCGTTGAGTCCACATTCAACATGTCAACCATCTCGCGAGCCAAGTCGATACTTAATTTTTATTATCTTTCTCGGTCTTCACAAGGTTCTTGTCACGCGGGACCGTTACGTCAACGAGCATTGCGCGCCGCTCCAATCGATCCACCACCACTATATCAGGCTTGTTTGCTACAACAGTCCTTTCAGTGATGATGTATCGACCCCAGTACAATGTGACATTGCCATCTTCAGATTCTACGAGGCCGTATCTCAGAGCAAGTTGCTGATTGATAATCCTGGCTACTAGGTTGTGCCCATTCAAGTCCTCTTTGTTAGCAAGACGAAAATAATCAGAGATCGTGTGTCGAATCGTTCTCCCGGCAGGTGACACGCCCGACATAAGTTAACCGTACCATCTTTAACAATAAATTCCCGATAATTCTTCGTCATGATAACCTTATCCAAAATTGTACAGACAAAACCTTTGGCTTCCCCAAATTGGTCACCAAATTGTAGCTACTAAAGTGACACTAAAAAGTCTACATCGGGCCCATGCAGGGCCCGGAAAAACCGCACGTGTAGCGCCTCACTCTACCATACTTCCTCACGATCCTTTGCCTCAAGCACTACAAGTTTGCGCCAGTTCTCTTTAGTTAAGGAGAGCGGAGTGAGGTTCTTGACCACAGTGACCACATCTCGTATTCTCGGTGCTGACGTGGGGAACCACGTCAGCTTTAAGAAAATAATCCCGGAGATACAACCTCCGGGTCTCGTGGTTGAGGAGAGACTTAGCATTAAGAAAGCCTCGTCCTCCACATATCCGCGGGATTATATATATATCCCGCGGATATGCCTCATCAACTCATCACTGATGATCACGGGTGATGCTCAAGCAGCGCGCTTGAGCATCATGCATGTAGATTGACTTCTGTACCCATCTATTTTGAGGCTACAGTTAGTAAATAAGAATTAATTTTTCATACAACGGTAATTATAAACATACGGTAATTAGTATACGGTAATTAGAAAACGATAGATTTTCTTAAAAATTTCGGAAACCAACAAAATATGCAAATACTAGCTTATTACAAGGTACGGAGGCCAAAGTACTGCCTCGATATACATGATCAACTTAGGTTTAACTTAAAAAATCAAATTTATATAATGTGAAACGGTAATTAGAAAAGTTTGTAACCAAGGTTACGGTAATTATATACAAGAGCGCTTTATTAACGGTACACTAACGTTAGAGACGTGCAACTGCTGGTGTTTCGCGGTACACATGGAGGAGACGAGACGAGTTCGGAAGTGGTGTGCCAAATACTGTTTTTTAGGGGTGTGCACTCGAGAACAGAATATGTCACGGTAATTATAACTTTCCCTCGGACATCCGATAATTTAATGATAATTATTTATAGACTGGTTCTAGTGAGTCAATATTTTACTATGCGATACACGTTGTTTAACACCATTTAAAATGTTGAATAGATCAAAGTAAACCTCTAAGTCATAAAAATTACAAGTAAGTTTTAACATTAAGACAGTGTGCGGACACGTTACGGTAATTAGAGAACAGAGGTTTTTGAACTTAGATTAAATTAATTTAGTCTTAAATACTCTAAACAGAAGCCTGTGTTTTTGTTTATGGCTAGATAGGGATGCTATTTAACATATAAAAAATATTGGATGATTGAATATGATAAAAGTACGGATTATTCAAGCCCGGACAAGTAAAATTTGCTTATCGGAGAATGGCCGATTTACATTTAATATTTTAAACCTTCGAACACATGATTGTGATTCGAGACACAACAGAAATACAATAGCAGCGCGACAGCTGCTGGCTCTCGCTTGGGCGTTGAAAGGTAAAAAAAAGACACGCACTATCATATAATATTACCGTGCTATCGTGGATCTTAATTTTACATCTCATAAACAACTATTTTAATTTTTCATAGATTCTACTTATTAAATAAATTCTGAATCGGAAGCTATCAATAGGTTTCCCAAAATAAATAAAAGAGTGAATGGGTACTCACGTCTGGCTGAAGTTTCCGCCAAAGCTTGGGCACGGATTGGTCGACAACGGAGTATTCCACACGTATTTCTTCTTTAAAAAAAATAATATTATATTTGTTCTCAATTTCTTCTTGGTTCATAAAATTCACGCCTTCCCAACTTGGATTTATCGGAACGCCAGGGAAAGGGCCAAATCCTGTTATTAAAACTCTTTTCGTGCTCATTGTGGGAAATATTGTGATTCCTCGATGTTATACAGTGACACTTTACGTGTAGGGCCCAGTCTAGCGGCACTGGTTATAGCGGGTACGTAACTGCACTATTTGTTTATGTGTAATCCTTTTTATATGATCGAAAATTGACGTAAAACATAAGTAATTACGTTAATAAGTTTAATTTATGAACGAGTTTCCTCAACGGTGTTTATACAATTTGCTTTTTCTATTAAATACTATTGTTCTTACGCAAGTAGGTCGATTATTTAGGTATATGATAAGAATACCTAGGAGTGGGCGATACAAAACGTGTACTATGGAATCTGTATATCGTTGCAATATCACGAATCGAATACGCTGGACGCTGAAGCTATTAGACGAAAGACTATAATTATTGTATACCTAGGTCAATTCGAATGAGCGAGCGAGCGAATCATGCTTGACATCTTTACGCCGCGTTTCTATTCACGACAACATTTCCCCTTGTGATATAGTATTCTGAAGCTGAGGTAGGGAAAACGAGATGAATGGGCACAGAATGGGATATTTTACCTACATCATTAACCAATAAATTTACAATTTCTATAAAACCGATCGCAATTTTAGCCGTATAAATCTGCATCCTCACTCACCCATCGCTAGCCACACGCACAATGGCCCAATTATGAGGCTAAGTTAGGAATGAAGGTTTTAGGCTTTATGTTAGGGATGAAGCGCAGGTAAACTCAATTGTTATTATCTCTCCAGACTGCGATGAGATTGAAAGTATTATTATGGGTCTTCGCTCAGATTCTGCCCCGGGCTGGGACGAAATCAGTTCACAAATTCTAAAAATGAGCAGACAAACTCTTGTGCCCCTCGTTACTCACATATGTGGCCTATGTATATCTGAGGGTGTATTTCCAAAAGTTTTAAAGAGAGCGGTCGTTCATCCCATTCATAAGGGAGGAGACAGAGGCAGTATCAACAATTATAGGCCAATCTCAGTCCTTCCGGCATTGTCGAAGGTTCTTAAAAAGGTTCTGAATAATCGTCTCATATCTTTCCTGGAAAAACATAAGATCCTCTCCAACAATCAATTTGGCTTTAGGAGAGGTAAGTCTTGTGAGGACGCTTTCTCAGCCCGGATTGATGACGTAGTCGACACCCTAGATAAAAAATCTAAATGCCTGGGTCTATTCCTAGATCTATCTAAGGCTTTTGATACTGTCTCTGTCCCCATCCTACTAAAGAAGTTGGAAAGCATTGGTGTTAGAGGCCTTGCACTCACTATCTTTGCGAGCTACTTATCTGAGCGAACGCAGTGTGTTAAAATCACCACATATGTCAGTGACGAGTGTGGACTGTCTTACGGAGTGCCTCAAGGCTCCATTTTGGGGCCTACGCTTTTTTTAATTTATGTGAACAGCTTATGTAATATGGTGCTTCCAAATTGTTCCATCTACTCGTATGCAGATGATACGGCCCTCATAGTACACGCTGAAAATTGGAACGAAGCTCGAGAGAGAGCAGAATCTGTTCTTGGCATTGTCATGTCTTGGCTAATTGCAAATAGCTTAACCTTAAACGTGGATAAAACCAATGTTATCACCTTCTCCCTTAAATCGACTTCGCAACCTGATATCACATATTCAGTTAAGGCCCATATCAATTGCAATGCTTACCCAGATCAATGCTCCTGTCTTCCGCTGACAAGAAAAAACCATGTCAAATACCTTGGTATCCTAATAGACAACCTCATAACATGGAATTTCCAAATTAGAGCATTGTCTGGAAGAGTTCGAAAACTGATTACAGTTTTTAAAAACCTGCGATACAGTGCTGACGTAGATATACCCTACGTATGGTTTACTTCTCCCTTTGCCAGTCAATTTTAACTTTTGGCATAACGGTTTGGGGTGGTGCTACGAAGACAAGTATGATTCAACTTGAGAGAGCACAGAGAGCTGTTCTCAAGGTCATTCATGACTCATAAGCACTATCGGTATAGCACAACTCAATTGTACAAAGATTGCCAGGTTTTGACCGTGAGGCAGCTTTTTGTGCTAAACTGCACGCTGCGCCGACATACTTCCTTACGGTTGGATCTTAGTCGCTTAAAAAACGTAGAACCACAGACGTATGTCAAATAGAGAGGCACAGAACGAAACTAGCAATGCGACATTTTAAAATTCTTAGTTGTCGCATATACAACGTAGTTAATAACCATTGTAATATCTACAAGTTAAATAAGTTTGATTGCAAAGCAAAGGTCTGTGAATGGATAAAAACCCTGAGCTATGACGAGGTTGAAAAAATCCTAAATTAAGTACTTATACCTATCAAACAAAATAACATCCCGTCCGACATATCACTCGAATACGCCCACATTTTCCAACACTTTACTCACACACAACACATCTCATCACTACTCATTCAACATCACTTAACACAACTCCACACGACATGTACTCAACATCTATACAACACTATACATTAAATAACACGATACAGATGATTCTCCCCTATTTTTGTTTCTATAAATTATATCTGATAAATTTTTATTATTCTGTTTATAGATCATCATATTTAACTCCGAACTGATATTTGTCTACCGTGTTAACCTGAGAGCCCTGACACCCATAACACAAGTTCAATCTTAGCTTGGGTGTCAGAGGTTTATAACTCTGTGCAAACCTACAATTTATAAGACAAATGTATATGTTAATTTACTAAATAGCATGTTGTAAATGTAAATTGTTAAACGGAAAATAAAGATTTTTATTATTATTTTATTATTATTATATTATTAAGTGCGGACAAGCCCAGCGAAACTAAAAAAAAAACCCATCGCTAGCCGTCCGCAATCCGCGCCTACGGTGGCCGGTAGTCGTCCTGCGACTCTCGACGTCCACGCCTGGGTCCCTGCCCGGGGTGTGAGGTTTGACGCTGCCTCACGCGCCCCACTGGCTCCTTCTGTAGCATGACTGCTTCGCAGTAGGAGGCGACGGCTTCCCATTCAGTTTCGCCCCGAAACATGGCCTGAACCAGCGCCGGAAGCAAGAGGTCACCCTCTCCGATCGCCTCTGCAAGGACGTTTGAACGCAGATGAAATGCAAAGAGCTGTAGGGATGTTGCAAGCGGGAAGAAGTTAATCTCAGGTATCTCGGTATTTTGGTGTCAACAGAAGCGTTATTTGCCGACTTCATCAGCGTTACACTAACACGGGTGATCCTGCTGAGCAGCACCCAGGTCTAGGAAGGTGTACAACCACACGGCAACATCGATACATGATACAACTGACTGCAAGACGTCAGCCGATGTTAACCACCCGAGAGATAGGTTTAAGGCTACAAAATTTAAGTGGTGTTGTCGTTAGCTGCCAGGGTGTGCGAAATCGACTGCATGAGTATGGCCTACGAGTACTACGGCCAATTAGGTGCCCACGATACGTCACGGGAAACACGCTCGTCGAAATGAATGGTGTGGGGAACACATTACATGGACCCGGGAACAATGGGATAAAATTTTATTTTGCGATGAGTCCCGATTTGGGTTCAAGCCTGAAGCCTGTTACTAGAAGGGAGGGGAAGTGTACATTCGCACAAACGCTTGGCACAGATTTGACGTTGACAATGAGCGTTTGCATACAGCTTTGCACTCCCGTAAGTACTCCCGTGGTACTTGGCAAGGGAAAACATCCTGGTATTGCCTTGGCCTTCACAATCGCCAGACCTAAACCTGTATTTTAAAGGACTTGGATGGAGTCAAAAACCCAACAACTGATGGACTTTTAAAATTGCAATGGAAGCTAATTGCTGCAGTCTCGTCGATTCTATGAATAATCGGTGCCAGCAAGTTTTCCATAACAGAGGATAACACTTTGTATTAATTTATGCAATGTTTGTACAACCATTTAATTTTAGTTTTTTAGTTGATTAGGCACCTTATTTTGTACTACGTACGTACATACAGTACTTACTCGTAATTATTGTGAATTAAGATAATAAAAAAATTAAATAAAAAAAACAACTGTTGTTTAATATCAAAAATAATTAAAAATAATAGATAAGAAAATACTAAGGATTTAATGGGATAACACAATGGTGCCGATTCTTTTATTCACAAACTAACTAACCTAAATTTAAGTTAAGTGGATCTTTCTCTTTTCATTTTATTAAGAAAAGGACAGAAGATATTAGTTAAGTCCTGTCAAATTTAGACACTCCATATTTTAGACGCGATGAAAAACATGGCGACTAAAAATACGCCAATTTTGTTCAGGCGCTGTCAATTTGACAGGACAGGACTAAACGTCTTCTGTCCTTTCCTTTGAGAAAAGGAAAGAGAAAGATGCATTTAACTAAATTTTAGTTAAGTTTGTGAACAAGAGAATCAGCACCAATAGCAGTCCGACAGCGGGCTGTCGGTTGGTCGTTGAAAGGACTAGCTAGTTAAAACACACTCCTCATCAGAAAAATCGAAAGCCTTTCGTTTTTTTTGGTGTCCTATGGACGATACTGACCTACGAAGTAACTTACTCCGTGATACTGACTAAATATGGTGGCTCGATTTAGGAGTCCTGGGGGCCTACCACAAGCTCTTATAGCAGTATTACTTTGATCTTACTTTGCCTTTTCGTACCATGACGTCCTATAAATAAGCTTGTTAGGCTCTATAAACATTCTTGTTTTCGTAGCGGTTTTGTGACGTCATAGCCAAAACGTTCATTCTATTTCGTACCATTAGCATGTTTTTGACAGCTAGCAGTTTTGTTTTTGATGTCAAATTTGACACTACAAAAAAGTTACTCGGGCGGAGTGGATACAATATTGTTTTGCTATTAATTATTATTACTGTATTATTAAACGATTTTAAGTAACTTATAATGTAAGTAAAATTTGTTATAATGCGTAAAGAGTCAAATGAATGGTTAAATTTGGTGATTTTTGTCTTTATTTCTATAATGAATTCTAGATGGCGAATGGTTGTGCAAAATTCCAGTTTTTGGAAGCGAATAAAGGTCGATTCACACATATCAGTGAGCCCACAGTTCCGGCACAGTATCGCATCAGTGATAATTATTCTTTCAAACATTCTCTATGGATGTATTCACACTTGTCAGTGTCAGTGTCGTCTCAGTACCGTCAGTGTCAGTGCCGGCACCGGCCATCACGGACGTGATCGGCGACGACGATATTTTATCACGGATCACTGACGCCGCTGCATCGAAAACAAAATGAAGGACGAGGTGTTGATTGAATTAGTTCGTGAGAATACTGTTTCTTTCGTCTTTAATTAATTCTTTGTATAATGTCACGAATTCTCCTTCAGATTCTCTTAACTTCCATGCTTCATGCACCCATTTTCTTTTTTTTTCCTCGATTCTCTTCTTCTTCTTCGTCTAAAGCAATGGCTATCATAGCTAATTCTGTGTTATTGAAGAGTGCCATCAAAACAATCGACGTCAACGCTAGTCTGAAGGGAAAGTCGTGCACGAAGACCTGCAGAGAACTGTACTGTGCCTGATATGTGTGAATTGAAGCACTGACGCACCACTGTAGCACGGACACGGAACTGTAACGGTACTGTGCCGGAACTGTGGGTTCACTGATATGTGTGAATCGACCTTTACACTCAAACACGAGTTTCACGAAAGAAGCGTCGTTTGCAGCTTCGTAAAGAAGTTGACCCCTTCCCTGTTAAGTGAGACAAAGTTTGTAAAATGCTACAGACTCGCGCAGGAGCCAGTGCATCGTCTGTGTGATGAATTGAGGCCACATAGGACAAGGACAAGACCTAATAAATCTACAGAGACGAAGGTAAATATGTACTATAATTAATGTACTTTAAAACAGTGTTTAAGTGCCATAGTAACTACTTTCATGTATATTAAACAAACTATATTCATTTTGAAGGTGATGATTGCATCATCATATTAATGCCCTTACTAATAATCACTGTGTAAAGTTATGCACTGAATAAAGCCTGTGTAACCATACATTTTTTGACGTATAAACCTGTCATAACTTTATGCAGCGTTTATTAGTAAGGCGCACCAGCGTCCTTCAGGCAGCATATGAGGTCTTTTTGTGGCGCAGCAGAAAGCTACAGCCTGTCTAAATCTGCTGGGTTAGGCAGAAGTATATCACATTTCCAGTGAAGAACCAAGATGGAACAGAATTAAAATGAAGTATGTGTTTCTTCATGCAAACTTTGCAATTATTATGGTAACAAAAACAAGTTAGGCCATAGGGTACTTATACTTAATTATAACTAGCTTCTGCCTGCGACTTTGTCCACGTGGAATAATGCCAGTTCCCGCGGGATTTCTGGGATGAAAACTATCCTATGTCTTTTATAATATAATATATTTAATTAATTATAATAACTTATTCATGTATTTGTTTACTCAGTAATTTAACCTTTCAACGACCAACCGACAGCCGGCTGTCGGGCCGATATTGTCTCTCTATTGTGTCTGAAATCATGTGTGTTCGAAAGATTAACTTAAAAAAATATATATTTTGTGTTTACTTTTTTCAGATTTGCGATGCAAACTGATAATGACTAATGAGTGTAGATGCAAGTCACAGTGGTGAAACTCTTGACTCTTACATATCGTATACACATCCATTATGAGCAGATTTGGAAAATGTTAGTTACACAGAAGATACCTACTTGGTTTCTTGGTATGCATCACAATTTTAATTTACGATAAGGCTTAATAATAAAATAAACAAATATGTAGTAAATGGACATAAAAATTATTTATTTGTAACAATTATTTACATGAAACTTTAGTCAACAATATATTTTTTTTCATCAGATCTCTGATACCCCATGAGGAAAAGCATGGTACAAAGAAGGAACATTGCTCTTCAGCAGAGTGTTGCTACTCGCAACTTACTTGTCCGGCGTTGTGAGAAAGACGTCATGTAAGATCCTGAAACATAAGAAGACAATTTTGTATGGGGACTCCACTTCCTTTTTATTGCAATGCACATTTCTATATTTGGTAGAAAGTAGTATCTATGTAAATAATAAATACATGTATTTTTGTCAACTATTCTGTTTTTATTCAAACTTCTTTAAGCTATAATTTGTGAGACTTAAAATTCTAATACACTTCTTACTTGTGACTGCTTTAACAACAATAACAATATTTTAAAAATCAGCAAGTGATGTCTTCTTATTGGATTTAAATAATAATAAAAAAATATTGTATTATGATTTTGTGGTTACCTTTCAATCCTCTATAATTATAGATCTCCGTCTTCAGCGGTTATCTGTATACCTCTTGCCACCCTCGTCAGCTGCCCTCACAGCAGAATCGTAGAGTATCTGTGATATAACAAGATTATTTTAATATTGATCCAAAGATCATAATAACATGATAAAATAAAAACAATTGGTTACTGACCTTATATCAGCCTGCCCAATCTTTATGAGCACCATCACCTTGGGTGTTATGGACTTCTACGATTTCTCACCATTTCCTTTTTGAATATCGCTCTAGTTTTTCGATTGTAAACTCAAGCAAAGTTTCGGTCAGTGGGTAGTATGTTGAGGAATTCTCACAATCTAACGGCCGAGAAGAGGCGCGGTGAGAACTTCGACTGCAAAATTATCCACAAAAACTAATCACAAACTATTATTTAACAACATCTTCTTAGCTATTTAAATATTAACAGAATATTTAAAGTTACATCATTGATTCACACTGTTGAACTTTACCTTGATTCCATTTTGTATACAATAACTTATAACCACGAAGTAAATATGTTACTTCGTGGTTTTATGTATGTAACCACTACTAAAACAAACCACTTGGAGAAACAAAGATTACTGTAAACATAACATTGGCACTCTTGAAAAATAAAAATTTGTATTTGTTGTAAATTTGTAATGAAGACAGTCAGGAGCACAGAACATATATACCCTAAAGAGGTCAGGAGCTGTCAATTGTTCCGAATCACAAAAAGAAATAATTAGATGACGACGTAGTCGCAGTTTTTTAAAATTAATTTTGTGACTTTAGAGTTAAATCTGAAAAAATGGTTGTTAATTTTATGTAAATAATGTAGATAAATTAAATCAATTTCAAAATATGTTTTAACGGCATCTTTTGAGTTAGTTGTTATAATTTTTTGGTCCATGATGAACTTCATAATGCGAATCGGACCGTAAACGTGAGAAAGAGATAGCGCTATACAGGTTAATATATCGTGTCGTTTCTTTTCTGCTTTGGCAGGGAATAGACAAAATCATTGAAACCGTTCATTCTTTCCCCTCCCTAAGCAGGAACATAATGATAATGAGAGATTGAGCTAATGGTACGAAATGAAGTAATACTGCAGCAGTGTTAAAACAAAACGTTCCTGCAACAAGAATGTTTTGTTAAAGCTCATGGTCGGCCCCCAGGACTGTCCGGGAGTGTATATTCCTAAATATACACATTTTTCTGATAAAGGGTTATCAGAAAAATGTTAACAATAAATAAACTTGCAAGGTGTTTACGGGGCGGGCGCTACAAATAATGACTTGGTGAGAAATATTGTTTGCAGGGTTACATAGATAATTATATGTATTACCAACCAACTATTAAGCGGCTTCTAAAAAAACGCTCTTTAGGTTTTGATTTTGAAATGAATAAGAATTAATTATTATTATTTTATTAACCGACTTCAAAAAAAAGTAGGTTCTCTGTTCGACCTGTATGTATGTATGTATGTATGTATGTATGTATGTTTGTCCGCGATTATCTCGCGTTTGGCTGAACCGATTTTGATGCGGTTTTCAGCAAAGTGTTTGTTACATTCTGAGGAAGGTTTTAGTATATAACACTAATAGATATCCCGTGACGTTGCCCGCATATATCGCGTTTTGCTTTCTTGGATTGTAGATTTTTATAATTATAAGATTATAAGTTTTTTTGAGAGCTACCCTAAAACGTAGACAGACACTGAGACTCTAACTAAAAAGTAAAAAATAAAAAGCTTTTTTAAAAAAAAGATAACCGACTTCAAAAACTAAAAGCTCAAAAATAACTATTTCGGAAGTCGGTGGCTTCTCTTCTGCCGGTCGATTTGTGTTGCCACCGACTTCCGAAATAGTTATTTTTGAGCTTTTAGTTTTTGAAGTCGGTTATCTTTTTTTTAAAAAAGCTTTTAATCTATAATATTCTATAAAAGAGGCCGGAAAGCGAAAACGGCAGTTCTCAATAAATTATACCAATTTCCAACATTAACAATTAGAATTTAGAATTGTTTATTTGCATAACAATCATTACAATTTAAATGAAGCCCTGACTCCAGAGCTAGATTCTGTATTTCAGGAGTCAGTGTCTTCTTCCTAAATACACGGTGCTATCGTGGGTTAAGAACTAGAGTAGCGTAAGGGCAAAATGACAACTTCTCAGGAGAGCCGAAAAACAACTCAAATTTACCTACCGTTATCTTATAGCTCTTTTAAGGCAAAATCTATAGTAGTTAGAAATCTGATTTTTACTAATAATAAAGCTTTACTTATCTGCTACAAAATAGTATAACTTTTTGGTCAAACAAAAAACGGTTTCATTTCAATAAAATTTATTTTTCAAAAACTGGTTGATTTACGTCATTTTGGCTGTTACATAAATTCAATTATGTATGGAATGCAACAGAACTTCCGTTAAAATGGCTCCAAAAACAATAACAAAAATCTTCTAAAATTAATAATCTCTAGCGGCTTCTTTAAGAAATGTACTCAATTAAAAATATTTTTTCGTAGTAGCCGCTAAAAGTCTTTTTACTATTATTTAAATTATTACAGTATTTGTGAAATAAAAATATTATTATTTAATTTCTATTTCATTTCAAGTACCCATAGTAAACTTGCACACCATGGTACTTCCTATTTACACCTACTTACTTATATTAAACTAGCTGCCTCCCGCGGTTTCACCCACGTTTAAAATGTTAAGGGTTAACAACCCTTACCACTTAGAGGTATGAAAAATCGATAGTCTAGCCGATTTTTAGACCTACTGAATATGCATATAAAATTTGGTAAAATTCGGTAAAGCCGTTTCGGAGTAGTAAGGTAACTAACATTGTGACACAAGAATTTTATAAATTACTAGCTGTTCCTCGCGGTTTCACCCGCGTTACGTTAGGTTTTTGGTTACTGCCTCGCTCCCGAGTAATATTTTATTTCACACTGAAATGAAATATAATTATTATTTATTGGTTTAACTAGTAGTTATTCCCTTCGCTTGCGAATCAATCGCGACTGTTCAGATATTAAAAAAAAACGAACATGTCATGTCACTGTCCTGTCAGTGTCAAGTTTTTCTTTTCGCGCGCGAAGTAACATCGCATGAAAAAATTTGTCCTCACAAATTTTCATCATTTTTCTAATTCTAAAAAGATGTTGAGTGATAAAAAGTTAATCAAGTGCATAGTGAATGTTGCTAAAGAAAATTGGACACACAAAAACGTCGTCATCGATGCTATTTACAAACGCAAGAGCATGCCTGGGTTACGCTTGCGCAGTACCCGACATCTAATAGAATCTTTCACACCAGACCCCCAGCGTCCAGAACCCCCAGCCTAAACAAGGATTAGAGGTAGACCCTAGGTTCTCTCTTAACTACAACCGAGGTAAGTCAGTTTTATGATCTAGGTTGCAGGTCTAGCGGTTCATGACGCATCGGAACTGAATTTGCTCCTACATTAGCAAAGGAAGCAATAACAACTGAAGAAATATAATTATCATAAATAAACCTGCAATACCAGACCGCTGAAAATGCTGACCATTACGTTTAACACTGAAGTAAAGCAGCACTCATTCACATAGCCAGCTAAAAGTTGTGAACATAAAAATGCCACAAAAAGGACTTCTACTTCCTCCATGGCTGAAACTATGACCGATCTCAATGAAATAAGTGACATAGTTGAACTAAATTGCCAATCAACTTGGCTGTACTATCAACCCGGTAATATTCATAACCATCAAATTAATGTCCTTCTTGATGACACAAGAAGTATAACCTTATATTGTACAAAGCACCAGAAATATTTTTTTATATGGACAAACTACCTAACAGAGTTGTCAAGGCTGTCAAACAGATGAACAGGCCGCAGTAAAAGACCAAACCTTGTATATCACCAAAATACTGACTAAGCAAAAACAAAATACAGGATTTCATCCCAACCAGGGAAATGACAATTGTCATCACTGAGCGCTCCGAGAGAGCAGCTCACTAACAAGGTCTATACCGAGGCTCCGAACCAAATTTTAACAAACCAGACACATCCTGGAAAATTATCTTATTATGTAACGGGGAACATATTAATGTCCCAATTATTTTGGTTTTGGTATCAGTCTTAACGGATATCAGCTACCCCTTGGTCCTATACCTGCTCAAATGAATATTCTTAATAGTCATATGACTAAAATACTCAATTGTCGACTGCATTCCATAACGCTATGCATGCATGTAACATGCATAACATATATATGGGTAGAATTAATTGGACACAACTACGGGTTGGACACAAGCTAAAGACAACATTACAGTTAATTTAAAGAACTTATAGGCTAACTTATGCTAAGTGCAGTTGCATTTTACATTCTTTACATAATAACATAACATTACAGTTACAGCCTTCATTAAATGGAAACATCTTTAATAATACATTTAATAATAATAATACATTTCATACATTAAAATCTTTCTCAGACCTAAACGGAATGGCAAATTAAGATGTATTTTAAATCTTAAACTGTTAAATAAATCTATCTCGGCAAAACTCTTTCAAATAGAAGATGTGTTGCCAATAGTCTCGTGAATAGAAATCATTTCACAGATTCTATTAGTAATATTAGGATAGCATATTTCTTAGTACCCATTTGTCAATAATTCCGGGAATGCCTATGGTTTTTTGAGCTGCATAACTTTTTAGGTTAGAAGTGGCAGCTACGCCATACAAGCCATCCAATAGAACTTGTGTATTAACCAGTTTGCTAACAAGGAAACAAGGACATTGCCATACACCCTGATGATTGTTCATGCATTAGCAAGAGGTACACTGAATGTATATAAATGTCTGGGTTTAGTCATTACTTATGAACAGAGTAACTTTTACTTAGTAACCAATGAAAATTCTTAGGGTTTTTCATAAACACTCAAGAAATGTGTCTTAAATACCCAAAAAGTATCTACAACTAAATTGATGCTAAATATTTTATAATTAAGCACATGTTACATTGACAATGTGCTTACCTATAATTGAAATATTTGTTAGAACATTACCACCTAATATCAGGTCGCTAGCGTGCTATGCGCTTAGACAAGACTAGCGCTTTAAATCACTGGGGCGAGACCCCACCTGTAGCTAACAAGCACAGAAGGTGATCTCTCTGCGACACTAATATCAGGTCGTTTGACGGCAGGCGTTTAGACAAGACTAGCGCTTTAAATCACTGGGGACGAGATCCCACCCGTAGCTAACAAGCACAAAAAGTGATCCCTCTGCGACACTAATATCAGGTTGCTAGACGGCAGGCGTTTAGACAAGACTAGCGCTTTAAATCACTGGGGACGAGATCCCACCCGTAGCTAACAAGCACAAAAGGTGATCTCTCTGCCACACTAATATCAGGTCGCTAGACGGCAGGCGTTTAGACAAGACTAGCGCTTTAAATCACTGGGGACGAGATCCCACCCGTAGCTAACAAGCACAAAAGGTGATCTCTCTGCGACACCCGTATCAGGTCGCTAGCTGGAATGCATTGTGACGAAACTGACACTTTAACAGCTCACTGCGGACGAGATCCTCATGTGTCTTATATATACATGTGCACAGGTGACTGGGCTACCCTGACATCAGCATGAGATACTATCAGCGACTTCAAATATGATCTCATACATAAATAAAATGTAAAGGAGCCGCTGAACTCACACCTAAGAAATTACTGGACACTGACTACAAACCAAACAATACAAAGAAGAACAAGGATCAAGTACGTATAATATGTACATGCTGTGAATGAACCTAAAGTAAATAAATAAACGCATTAAAACCTTTTAAAGGATTACACACTTTAATACCAGTTCACCCTGCTGCCCCTGATAGACAGATGCACACAAAGATATATACTTTCAGAATTAGATTTGAAGCCAGTTAATCTAACAAAGTCGGGAAAACTACAACATCCCCTCTTTAATTAATAGAAATTTTCCCTGATCTCCTTTAACAAGAAAGGGAGAGGAGGGGGGAGGAGTGCACATTGAGTGGGCGAACATATTGGAGATTATCACATACATCAACTTGAAAGAATCGCAACATATTTTGCCTTAAAGTCATTTATCGAATAAGTAAAAAATACATTTCTGCTATTGCAAATCTATATTTCAATAATGTAGCTCATTATGGACGTGGTGACAACAGAGAGATATTCACATTTAACCTGAAAGAGAAAATCTAAGTAAATCTAAGAAACTAGCAGATTAAGAATCAAGAAACATAAATGCCTCAGCCGGGTTTGCTCTAATTCTGGTCAAACTGAAACTAATTTAATTTATTTACTACCTAGGAGAATTAAACATAAATGATTTGTAGAAAACAGACAATTGTGCTCATCATATACTTACTTATATATGGTTTTCACCAATAATTAACTTGGATACCTTGCCAGTGTTACAAGGTGCTTAAAGATAATTAAGAACCATAAAGCAAAGCCATATGTGCTTACCCACTATGGACTTCAGAAATATGAAACCCTCTAGTTAAGCTACAAGAAATATCAAACTCTTATTTTTCATCAATATATTAACTTATTACAAACATAAACTGAGCTCCTATCTTGCCACTAAATATAATGTTAGCATTACTATTTTTTAGCATTTTGAATGTAATGCCAAATACATCAGACAAAATATGATGAATTAATATATGTGAAATAATTTAGTTTCTCACAGAAAGAATTGGGGCTAACTCAGACAGATCAACCTTACTAACCCCAAATTATTATAAAATTGGAAACAACAGGGTTGTATACAATTCTATGAATCATGATTTATGATTTATTTAAGAATCAAAAGCTGTCTATACATAACAAAAATCATAGCATTTCCTTAAGGTATAAACAGACCCAGATCACCAACCCAATATTTTAAATAATGGAACCCCGTCCCAACAAAAGTATTTCACCTCCTAATTTCCTGACTTGACAAACTTAAGGAAAAATCGCAAGGAAGCTGGCCATGCCCCTAACCTTAACACCAACCCAATACCAAACATTACAGTAACAAATAATGGTGACCATAGATATAATTGACATCAATAAAACTTCCACTGTGAATAGGGCAGAACACAGAACATATTTACCTTTCCTAATACAAAATCTCAAGACTAGTCTAGTAAAAGCAATAGATATTATATCACACCAAAACTCAGGAACCATGAACTCTATCTTTTAAAAAATATTGCATAATAGTGACCAGTCAAAGTAACTAAAATTTTTAATATTCATTTAATTTTAAGTAACAACCAGGATAGCTATTCACCATTTATATCCCAAGGCTAACTGCAACTTCTACTGCCAAAAGAGTTGGCATAAACCCGATACTATGAGAACCATAGCTGGATAAACAAAAAGTTATGATATAACTTAGCATTTCCTGTAAAGAAAACTCTTCACTATCAGTTCTTGACATTAAATAGATACGATTAATAATTGCTTAACCCACATGAGTTCGAAAACAATGATTGTCTAATACTAATTAAGGTTAAGGCGTCAAATGTGCCAATGTTGATTATAGTGTTTGCCACGAGTTCCCTGACAGTCCTTGTCTGACAATTATAGTGACGCGACCTAACGAAATTTAATCGATTTTTTTTATAATATCGATTCAGTTGGCAAAGAAGGCGGAATCGAATTGCCAATTTTCAATTTTTTTTTCCTACTTATACCAAACATAATACTAATATTATTATTTGGTATAGTAAAAGTTCGATCTATTCACAAACTTTAGTAATATTGATCAAAAATAATTATAGATTATTTGGCTAATAATAAATATTGCTACTATGATAATATATAAACTAAGAACGTAATACCTCTACGCAATTATTAGAATAATTCGAGCTCTTGAATACCGTTACGTTATTAATTATTATTATAATAATCATTGCAGGTATTTCTCTAAACATCTACTAGTTAAACCAATAAATAATAATTATATTTCATTTCAGTGTGAAATAAAATTGGGAATCAAACGAGCTTACCTGTTAAGCGAAGTCTTGATTCTAATTTTATGAACACTGAAATGAAATATAATTACCCACCCACCACTAAACCCCCAAAGCTGCAATAATTACTACTAAATTCACTGTTTACCTGTAAACCTGAGTGAATGTAGCTGTGTACTGTGAAGTCTTTATGTAACTGTTTATAGATAACTGGCTAGAAAAATACCTTTGAGGTTTTATCTTAACACTCAGCATGAAATTGAAACATTCTAGAATGTTTCAATTTCGTTTTGTACTTTTGTTTTGATACAAACTGACGCATGTCGCGTCCGAGGCTCATGGAGTGAGCATGTTCAAAATAACAATAAATCCAGTTAAAAGTGCTCCCTGCTTATAATTCATTAGTTACACTATACAAAAGTGTTGGCTGGAGGGCTCGTCAAGCCCTCCCACATACTATACACACACGTTAGGTCCCGGAGGTCTTTTCAGACCTCACAGTACCATGTTGCAGAACTATCATCTTGAGAAGCTGATCCTCATCATAAGCATCATGGTGCACATATCTCTAAAACAAGTGACTTGACACTGACAGGACAGTGACATGACATGTTCGTTTTTTTTTAATATCTGAACAGTCGCGATCGATTCGCAAGCGAAGGGAATAACTACTAGTTAAACCAATAAATAATAATTATATTTCATTTCAGTGTTCATAAAATTAGAATCAAGACTTCGCTTAACAGGTAAGCTCGTTTGATTCCCAATTATATAGCCTATTAGTGCTCAGGAATAATGTAGCTTTCTGCCAGTGAAAAATTTTTTAGAATTGAATCATGAGTTCTAGAGATTACCCCTACATACAAACTTACAAATTTTACCTCTTTAAATAGGTATTCACTTAATTATTTGATACTGTTATAAAGTATTAGCGAGCTCACTTTTGTCATGTACCTTTTGAATGTCGAAATCCGTATCTGCATGGTGATTTAGCGAATTTAAAATCTTCTAAGTTCTTGTATTTTTATTCATCTTCACTGTTTTTTGTACTATAATTTATCAAATTTTAGATAACGTTTTATCGAAAAAAATGCGTGGAGTCTAGGATGCTAGGCATTCTGTTAAGTCCGTCTCATAGATCGGCCAATAATGCGGGACACGTATTTTTTGCTTGATCTAATTAGTAAAAAAATACAAAGATATAGAGCAACGAAGTACCGGATTTACAGTGACGTCAAAAGGGGGCGTTTTGATTTTTTTTTGAAAATTGTACCGAATCGGGACGTCACGCGAAACTTCAACGCACTGTATCGTCGTAATTTTGCGTTTATGAGATAAAAGAAAAAAAAATGGTTGCCTGTAAAGTCGGTTTTACGGGCGAAGATTTTACGTGACAACGTCTTTTACCGATCATAGTTGAGTGGGAGAGAGACGCAAGGCATTCGGCGGGCCTCTCTCTCGTTCGGTGACTCATCGTAACGTTACCGAGCGTTACACTTTTTCATAAGTGACTCCCAGCCGCAACCTAATTTAAGACGTTGTCACGTCAAAATACGTGTTCAACATTTTTTGATAATCTAACAGACGGACTAATTACATTTGCGAGGCTCCCCCGTGTTGTCTTATCGCATTATGCAACCGGCTGGGCCGGGCTAAAGATTTTGGAGTCAAATTAACGTATATAGTAGTATTACACACGAAAGTGAATTAGACCAACAGAGATTTCTTACGTGCTAAAAGAATGTATTTAGCTTTTACACTATTCTTGACATAAAAACTGACTGCCTTACTCTAAATATTTAGTGCCATAGTAGCGTATCCCACCCTTACGTTTTTTTAGTAGGGAGAAAAATGACGGAAGCGTACGAAACACGGACCCATAAGCAGTAACGTTACGGTTTGCGTTTATTTGGCACAAAACAATTAAGGCTACAAAATCAAATTTTGTCCCATTCGCTCTGTAAATCGAGTTACGATCGTTGTGCTCGGAACTTTTTTGACAAAATAATGTTAAGATTATTGTAAGTAGAAACACTTCATTTTGGCACTAAAAAAATATCTTTTATTTTTATACGTTATTGTTGTACTAAGCAATCTATACACGACATCGTTCCAGTTTTTTGGCACATAAAAATATGGAGATTAAAAAAGCGAATGGTGAAAAAAATTTTTTTTGGATTTTTGCCCTTACGCTACTCTAGTTCTTAACCCACGTATTATAGTATGCAATAATTAAATTTTTAACAACATTATAAACGACTAAACTTTTTACAATACGAAAAATTAACAGAATGAATTTTTATTTGTTAGAACATGGTATTTGTTGAAACTACTTCGTTATACCATGAAAACACTGGCAGATAAAACCAATGTCACCTGTGTAAAATAAAATAAAATGGTCATTCTCTCTTTAAACTACGTAAAACGTACAACTGTATTTTTAATAAATCTCCTCTTTATTAGTGTATTAGTAGTTACAACATTAGTACATTGGGACATAGAGTTAGAGCTCGTTAATAAGTTGGTTTTTCTCAGTAACGCCTTCATTTGTTAAATCTATTAAATCATTAACTGTCTTACCTGCAAGCAACATTTATTGATATTTTGCATGGGTCATCCTGCTGAGGGTTCCGACAGAATACACGATTGTAGTCTCTGCAGATGGCGGCGACGACGTCCAGTTGTGCGACAAAAACGTTGGGTCCAGGACGCAAGTGCTGGTAGTGGAACACCCCGTCCGTATCAACCAGCTTGTAACCGACGTGTCTAGCCCAATAGCCTGTGTCTCCAACACAAAGCAAGAGTAGTCGGAAACACCACACACGCAGAAACACGCACACTACGCACACGCACACACGCAAACACACGCATACGCACCCACACGCACACTCATGCACGTACACACACTCGCACACACGCACATACAATCTTTCACATTTATAAGTAACTAGCTGTCCCCTGCGGTTTCACCCGCGTTATATCAGATTTTTGGTTACTAAAAACAGTGGCGTAGCGTGGGGGGGGGGGCTTGGCCCCGGGTGGCACATGAAAAGGGGCGGCAATTGAGGAACATGACGAAAATATTATATTGCATAATAAAAAAAAAATACTTTTCCAAATTACCTACCTACGTTCGCAATATGTTAGGTGTACCAAAAGCAGCCGCGAAAGCTTTATTGCAAGTGTATTAAAAAGAGGACGATAACCGCGCGGGGTCCGGCGACCGGCCGACGAGCGCCGGCGACGCGCGTCCCGCGCGATTTTTTCCGCTCTTTGAGGCGCGAGTGTACCAACGCGCCGTCGACACGGGCCTGGTCCTTATCGGGCGGCGAGCTTCCCATCAATCGCCGCCCGCAGGTCCGCACCTACGGTGGCTGGTAGTCGTCTTGCTACTCTCGACGCTTACGCTTGGGTTTTAGTCCGGGGTGTGAGGCCTGACGCTGCCTCATGCGTGCAGCCGCCTACTTCTCCAGCATGACTGCTTCGCAGAAGGCGGTGACGGCTTCCCATTCGGTCACTCCCGCCGATCACCTCTGTAAGGACACGGCGGTGGCCCGCCCATTCGAGGCAACCTCCAGGCGACCGTTGCTGGTGACACCCAGGCGTCGCTTCCGCCCGAATCCGACACAGGAACCCGAAATGTCCGTGTCCGGTGAGAACCTGTGTCCGGCGATACGTGAGAGCGCCGTGGCGCCACGTCAGCCAACAAAAGTGCCCAGCACTGTACCATCTGAATGGTTATTACCCTCTGGGACGCCCTCAGTAGCCGGGCCGGAGCCAAGGTCAGGTTTGAGCCCCGTAGACCGCATGGATCGTCCCATGGACCGCACGATCCTCGCGTACCCACGTTATGTTAGGTTTTTGGTACTGATCGGCTCCCGTGGCTCTTGGTGCAATGTTATGTGGCACAATATTATGTGTTATTCTGATGTATAAGCTACGAATATCTTGCTAAGCCATCGGCCAAAACTCTGTGAATTGTGATATCTCTAAAAAAAAGATATTTATTGAGTTTAAATTATGTAAATGGCAATTTTGTACAAAATTATATTGGATAACGTATTTATATTGATAATTAAAACTCCCTGGCAAATCATGCATTATTTTAAAACTAATTTTTTTAGAGTGAACTATAAATATTAGACATATGCTGTCGCAGACTTTTTTTAGAACGTTTTATAAGAAACAATAATTCTAATATAATTTTTGCATAACTTCAACCATTTACTAAGCGCACGCAACGGAATCTCTCAAAAGGAATATTTTTATCCCGTTTTTTCTCACACTTATATTTACTGCTCGGCTCCTATGTGTCTTAGCGTTGTGTTATATAGCCTAATTTGGTTATATTTCCTTTAGTAGTTTTTAACCCATGCGTGCACATACAGACAGGACAAAACTAATTGCATTTTTGGCATCAGTATCGATTACCAATCATCCTCCAATATTAGTTTTTAATAAATATTCAATGCACAGAATTAACCTCTCTACAGGTTTTATTATAAGTAAGTATAGATATATAGATTACTAGCTGTTCCTCGCGGTTTCACCCGCTTTACGTTTGGTTTTTGATTACTGCCTCGCTCCCGTGGGACATAGCGTGATATAGATGTTACTCATGGATAATGCAGCTCTCGAAGGGAAAAAAAGTGAAAGAATTTTTAAAATCGGTCCAGTAGATTTTGAGCCTATTCATTACAAACAAACATACAAAGTTTTCCTCTTTTTAATATTAGTATCTAGATTGAACGTATTCCTCTACAACTAGTGCCACCATTTTCTCTTGTTTAAAAAAAAGGGTTTTTAAAACTGTGTATACTTTTTTTAAAGTTATTTTGCAAGTTTAGAGATTCAAAAATTGCTAAAAACGGTAGAGGTTCAATGTGTATAATATTTTTTTTTTTCAAATAACTGTTTGCGCAGAAACCTAAGATGTGGTTGAGACAAGAGTACCCACATATAAGAAATGTGGGTTCCTTGCGGCATTTTTTCTCTTAGATGTATTTTCCACCTGAAGGACTAATCTGTGCCTGAAGCATGAATTAGCAATGCGTGGTAGTATTTAGACTTGCAAAATAATATTTAAACTTTAAGCGACTTATAGGTTAAAGTAAGGGGCGGCGGATTTCTGATCGCCCCGGGCGGCGAAAAGCCACGCTACGCCACTGCTAAAAAATGAAGATAAAAAGTTTAAATTCTATGTCCGTCCCCTGGTCCTAAGCTGCCTCCCCACCAATTTTCAGCCAAATCGGTTTTGCCGTTCTTGAGTTTTAAAATGTGTAACTAACACAACTTTCTTTTATATATATAAGATCGTATAATCGTCAAAACCTTAAAAAGTTAGGACTTTCTTGCATAAATGTTTAACCGCAATTAAAATACAATTTAATTTTCACCATTTACGTCGCTATTTCAGCTAGTACGTCATCCTACATCGACACGATATCTTCCTTCCTATTCTGTTCCTGTACACGTTACTCATTCGTACTGTGGTAACATAATTATTTAATTAAACATACAATATATATAAGTCTGCTGCTTATCAAGGGCAGCATTCACTCGACATCAGAGTGTCATAGAACTTGTACCGTCAGCTGCTACTTTTTACTTAACCAATTATTTATTGTCTAAAGTTCAAAATGCCTACCTTTATTCTAATCAACGAAGAAATTAACGCTAGCAAACATACAAAGAGTGATCGTAAAAGCGTTTTGATGACCGGATTTGGGCCCTTCGATGGCTACGAAACGAATCCAAGCTGGAATGGAGTTAAACATTTGAATAAGGAAGAGATTGAAAGTAAATACAACATTAATTTGACCAAACATCGCATTCCTGTGAAATACAAGAGTGTGAATCAGATTATCCCAAAGTTATGGAACAGTGTTCGGCCTGATGTGAGTATAGTACGATTTCCCATTTGCTTCACTATCAGTGTGCCTTTTATCATCTCGCATAAGCAGCTTAGCTAGAGTTCTATTGAACATTTAGATACCACTTTTTTACTATAGTGTTCCATAAATCTCAAAATGTGGCTATTACTAGGATAGAGAAAAAAAGTAACCGCCTTCAGACATCCGAAAATGGCTTTAAAATTCGGAAGCTGGTGCCTCCTGTTCTGTTTCTTGTTTTGCATTGCTACCGACTTCCGAATTATAGTTTTGTTTTAGTTTTTAAAGGCGGTTATTTTTTAAAAAAAAAACAAGCTTTACTTTTTATTAAAATTGTTTTTAGTAAAATTTTTGAAAAACTAATTTTAAATCAAATGCAAATACATTTTAATAAACTCGAGCTTTTGCATAAAAAACAGTTTGGATTTACCAGGGGTCGTTCAACAACTGATGCTGGTGTTGAACTTTTAGGACATATTTATAATGCATGGGAAGACAAATGCGATGCATTGGGCAATTTTTGCGACTTGTCCAAGGCATTCGATTGCGTTCTCCATGAAACTTTAATCAGGAAGCTACACCACTATGGAATCCGGGCCTCCTCTCTGAATCTTCTCTCTTCGTACCTGAGTGATAGGATTCAAAGAGTTGATGTGAACGGTAAAAGGTCACCTGGATCTGTTGTGAGAATGGGGGTCCCCCAGGGCTCAATTCTTGGCCCTTTTTTGTTCCTCATTTATATAAATGACTTGCCTTATCTTATTAAAGATAAGCATGATATAGTGTTGTTCGCAGACGACACTTCACTTTTATTTAAACTAAGACGTCAACAGCTATGTGTTGACGTCATAAATAGTTCTCTCGCGTCAATAGTCAACTGGTTCAACGTAAATAATCTACTGCTGAACGAGAAAAAAACTAAACTTGTTAAGTTCACGCTACCAAATGTTAGACAAATAGAAACCAGTGTACTAATAAAGGGACAGGAATTGAAGCCCGAAGATTCCACAGTATTCTTAGGGATAACCTTGGATGCTAAACTTCAGTGGGGCCCTCATATAGATAAATTATCTAAGAAACTTAGCTCTGCAGCATATGCCGTCAGAAAAATTCGTGGTTTAACTGATTTGAAAACAGCCCGATTAGTTTACTTTAGCTATTTTCACAGTTTGATGTCGTACGGCATTCTATTGTGGGGAAATGCAGCCGATATTCAGACTATATTTGTTTTGCAAAAAAGGGCTATTCGTTCAATTTATAAACTGAGTCCTCGACACTCCCTCAGAGACAAATTTAAAGAGGTAAATATTATGACTGTGCCGTGCCAATATATATATGAAAATTTGTTGTACGCGCATAAAAATATTAATTTGTTTAAAAAATACAGTGATATCCATAATATAAATACAAGAAATAAGGACAAATACATAGTTCCTACAACTAGGCTTAAGAAAATAGGTGGCTCGTTTAAATGTCAATGTATACGCTTTTATAATAAACTACCCAGACAAATTCAAGAACTTAGCATTACTAAATTTAAATTATTTATAAAACGTAAACTTTGTCAGAAAGCTTTTTACTCTGTCAAAGATTACATTGAGGATTCAAATGCTTGGGATTGAGCTGTTTCGATTTATACATTGGCCATTATTTACTTTATTTACATTTCTTTTCTCTTTGACATTTCAATTATTATTTTGACATTTATGTGTACTTTTTAAAGTATATAATCTTTTTTATGTATTTCTATTTGACATTGATGTGTACTTTTTAAAGTATATAATCTTTTTTTTATGTATTACTATTTGACATTGACATGTACTTTTTAAAGTATTGTGTATATGTTTTAGTGACATTTTTTTTTTGTGAATGTGAGGACTATGGAAGTCGTTGGTTTTTTTTTTTTTTTTTAAATATGCGGTCTGACGGTTTGAGTATTTAATGCGGCCTACCCAAATGTCCTTACTTTGGTACTGTTCGTCAAGACGTTGGGCTCCTTAGTTTTTAGTTGAGCTAAACGATTACTGACAAATGCTTGCACTGTCTGGACAGGTCCACTCAAATCTGTGTCCTTCTCTCATCAAGAGAGTGCCTCAGACATTAGCCTCCATGGTTCTCGCACATTTTTGACCAATACGATTGTATGGACTTTAAAAGAGACTTTGACCTCTGAGTTTGTTTCGGATGTTTCTTCTCAGAGCAGTCCAGCTACGAAACACCGGCCCCATCGTTCGCTTAAAATAAAAAAAAAACAAAATATTGACGTGTAAAAGTGTTATATATATAACCTATTTACAAAATAAATATGATTTTATGATTTTTATGATTTTATGATTTTATTGTCTAATTTTATTGTCTAAATATATAGTCCAAATCTAATCCAGTTATAGGTTGACGCTAAACTAAACATAATAAAGTTGTCGATAATTATACCAGAGTAAAATAGAAGACAAAAATGTTCACAAAATCAAACTACTGGGCCAAAAGTATGTAAATAATGGGCACGCCGTAATAGCGGCGGTAAGACCCGTCTTCGAGGAGTGGCTGGAGAGGCGCCACGGCGCTCTCACCTTTCGCTTGACACAGGTCCTCACCGGACATGGTCAGTTCGGGAGGTTCCTGTGTCGGATTCGGGCGGAAGCGACGCCTGGTTGTCACCACTGCAGCAACGGTCGCCTGGAAGACACGATCGAGCACACGGTGGAGGTGAGCCGCGCATGGGCGGACCATCGACGTGTCCTCGTAGAGGCGATCGGCGGCGGTGACCTCTCGCGCCCGGCGCTGGTTCAGGCCATGCTTCGGGGCGAGACGGAATGGGATGCCGTCGCCTCCTTCTGCGAAGCAGTTATTGTTGTGATATGAAACTCTTTACTAAATACTTTGTGAAGTCTCTGTTTGTTCTTTTGTTCATATTGACATATAAGTCAGTCATAATATAGCAGTCTAGAGTAAAACAGCTAAATTCTTTTATTAAATATATTTCCATTACAAACTATGCTATCTAGCTTTAATTCACGTACTTTAAAGTGGTAGCAGAGCATTTATAATAAAAACGTGAAAAGTTGCGAAAAATTTCTCGAAATTTTTTCTGATTTCGTAATCTGACGTAAGTAAAACAAAAGATGGAAAAGTCTATCATGGATGCTACAAAGATACAAATTGGACAACTTGATACAAAAAACTGGATAGCTTGGAAGTATAAAATAAAAATCGCATTACGAGGATTGGGCCTATTGGACGTTGTTGAAAAAGACCATACGCCATCAGAGAACCAACAAGTAGAAGCGAAATATAATAAAGAGGATAGCGCTGCACTACTTATTATTACGACCAACTTGTCAGATGAAAATCTTCACAAGGTCATGCGATTTTCTACAGCACGGGAGGTATGGCTAGAGTTGCATAGGCTGTTCGACGGAGTATCAGAGGACAGAGCCTACGACCTATGCATGAAGTTCTTCGGATACCAGAAAGATCCAAACGATGATGTATCAACTCACCTGTCGAAATTGAAAAATATTTGGCAAGAGCTGTCATCAGAGATGAAGAAAACTAAGGATACTATCACTGAGTTACCCGATATGTTTCTTATCTGTAAGATTTTGGATACTCTACGCGAAAGATATTTTGCCTTTAAATCTAGTTGGCTTCTGATATCGAAGACTGACAGAACTGTAGACAAATTGACGAGCCAGCTTTGTTCTTACGAGATAACGCTTACTTCAAAAGGTTCTGAAGACTGCGAAGAAGCATTAGCTCTTCAAGGAACATCAAAGCTAAAGAAGAATTACAGATCTAACAAGAAAAATAATAAATGCAAATACTGCGGCGAGATCGGCCATGGAGTCAAACAATGCTCGAAATGGATTGACGATGGATGCCCCCCAAAACCAACGTCAAAGATTGTACATCCAAATGCAGCGGTGAACATGAATTTAATGATGACAATAGATGTCAATTCAGTTGAGATAGATCAAGATAACTGGTACGTAGACAATGGAGCTACAAGTCATGTTACTAATAGACAAGATCTCTTCGAGACATTCCATTATTTCACGGAGTCACACACTGTTACAACAGCAAATGGTCAAGCTATACACGCTATTGGCAAAGGAACCATAAAAGTTGAAGCTGATGTAGGAAGTCTTAAAAGACCAATAACTTTGAATGATGTTTGGTTCGTACCCGGAATCACAAAAAAACTTTTCTCTGTACTCTCAGCTCAAGACAGACTGTCTAATAGTACCTTTTTGTCACAAGCTACTACATGCAAACTTTCTGTTCAAGGTAATATTATGTTGATAGGAAACAGACAAAGAAGAGGCGGTCTCTATAAACTGCAACTTAGAAATGTCTTACCTTCCATACCCGTAGAGATAAATACTTTGAGCACAGATAAAATGCTACAGCTGTATCACGAACGGTTTGCACATCAGAGTAAAGCTCATGTCAAAAACATTTTAGAAAGAGAACTTGGAATTAAGCTGAAGATAGATAACACAGTAGAAAAAGAGCAATGTGAAGGATGTGTATATGGAAAAGCACACAGGTTAAAGTTTGGAACTCGTGAAGAAGCAACAAAACCAGGCGAACTGATATTCGCAGATGTTTGTGGACCTTTAGAGTATTCAATTACCAAACTAAGATACTTCGTGTTATTCAAAGATGCATATTCAAAATTTCGTCCCGTATATTTTCTGAGACAAAAGTCTGAAGTCTATAACAAGTTACAATTGTTCCTAGCTGAAGTAAAAGCGAGTGGACATACTATCAAAGAGATGTTAACAGACAACGGCGGAGAATTTGTGAATGAGAACTTTAAAAGATTATTGCAAAAATATGGGATTACTCATAGTCTTACAATGCCGCATACTCCTCAACAAAATGCATGTGAGAGAGAAAACAGAACGGTTGTCGAAGCAATGAGAACCATTATGCATACGCAAGGTTTACCGAAAGGCCTATGGGCAGAATTAGTAAACACAGTGGTCTATATCCTAAATCGTACTGGTCCAACTAAGGTTGACAAGACGCCATATGAGCTCTGGTTCAACAAGAAGCCGAGGATAGCTCACCTAAGGATAATAGGAAGCACTTGTTACGCACACGTTCCAAAAGTAAGGAGAAAGAAATTGGACAAGAAAGCAGTAAAAGGCATTCTGATTGGTTATAATGCTGATGAAGGCTACAGAGTCTGGAATCGAGAGAAACACTCGTTGATTAACTCAAGAGATGTTATCTTTGAAGAGAAGATACTCAAGCCATCTACAATCATAGATATACCATTTGAAGAGAAGAGACTCAAGCCATCTACAATTATAGATATACCAATAGAAATTGCTACAGATACACAAATGACATCTGAAACTGCTGAGCCCGTAACTCCAACTTTTGAACCTAATCTGTCCAGCCCACCTACCGAAACCTCAGAATTATCGAACGGAGGAGTCATATCAGAAAACATAGACAATGAAGATATATTACAAAATTCATATCAATATGAAGATAGAATTGTTGAATATCAGAATGAGTCACAAGATTCTGAAGAAGAGCATCATGATGAGGACTCAGTTCTCGATTATGAAACAAGCGAAGAAGTCTTATCAGAATCAATGCAACCAAGTGGCATGACACTGAGAGATCGTTCGCAGCTCCGACCTCCAAAGCGGTTTGATGATTACGCCCTGAGTGTTATAGGGAACGGAGTAAAAGAACCTGCGAATTATAAGAAAGCTATTGCAAGTCCAGACATGGATAAATGGAAAATAGCTATGGATGATGAAATAAGATCCTTAAAAGAAAACAAAACATGGGAAATGGCGCCTTTACCCCCAGGCAGAAAGGCCCTACCGTGTAAATGGATTTTCAAAGTAAAGATGAACCCAGATGGAAGCGTTGATCGCTATAAAGCCAGACTTGTCATAAAAGGATATTCTCAGAAGAAAGGCATCGACTATTGTAAAACTTTTAGTCCCGTGGCAAGAATGAGCACAATAAGAGTAGTTCTAAGCATAGCTGCACGAGAAAATATGAAGTTGACACAATTCGATGTCACCACTGCTTTTCTATAAGGAAGCCTCAACGAGGAAATCTTTATGAAACAGCCTAAGGGCTATAGTGACAACACTAGAAATGTATGCAAGCTGAAAAGGAGCTTATACGGCTTAAAGCAAGGTCCACGTTGCTGGAATTTTTGCATCAAAGAATTTTTAATTCAAATCGGTTTCAAGGAGAGTGAAGCTGATCCATGTCTCTTCGTACGGAAAAAGGGGGAGAGTAAACTGGTATTAGCCCTCTACGTTGATGATGGACTGCTAGCCTCAAATAACCAGAGACAAACGGAACTTTTCCTAAAAGAGTTAAAGAACCAATTCAAAATTAAAGCAAAGCCAGCAGACTACTTTCTTGGACTTGAGATTACACGAAACCAAGACGGTGCAATCAATGTGACTCGGAAGAGCTACACGAAAAAGTTACTGGAGAAATTCCAAATGCAAAATTGCAAGGCTGTTGGGACACCAATAATAAAAGATGATCGTACGGCTGCAACAGCAAGAGAAGATTCTCAAATTGGAAATTTCCCCTATAGAGAAGCTGTTGGCATGCTCATGTACCTAATGGTCGGTACAAGACCCGATATAGCTTATGCCGTCAGTGTCGTCTCTAGACATTTAGAAAATCCCACAAATGAAGATGTTTCGAAAGTGAAACGCATAATGCGATATCTAAAAGGCACTCAAGATGCTGGGATACAATACAAAAGAGCCTCTGATAAAACATTAAGATGTTACAGTGATGCGGATCATGGCGGAGATCTAGAAACCGGCCGTTCTACATCAGGTATGCTCTGTATGTATTCAGGAGGACCGATATCGTGGAAATCGCACAGACAAACTTCCACAGCGATTTCAAGTACAGAAGCAGAACTAGTCGCTGCCAGTGACACGGCTAAAGAAATGATCTGGCTGAAGAGACTGATCGAGAGCATCGAAAGCCTCGCCAATACGCCAATACTTTATGTGGACAACGAGTCAGCAATAAAGTTAGCACAGAACCCCTTTAAGTTTCATCAACGCACGAAACACATAAGGATACGCCACTTCTTCGTTAGAGAAACGATTGCAGATGGGACTCTTGAAGTAGAGAAGATACCTACTGACCATCAGCTGGCGGATATGATGACAAAGCCTCTGTACAGACCCAGACTGGTCATGCTCTGCGAGAGACTAGGCATAAATTACCAGAAGATATAACAAAGAGAGAAGATGTTGTGATATGAAACTCTTTACTAAATACTTTGTGAAGTCTCTGTTTGTTCTTTTGTTCATATTGACATATAAGTCAGTCATAATATAGCAGTCTAGAGTAAAACAGCTAAATTCTTTTATTAAATATATTTCCATTACAAACTATGCTATCTAGCTTTAATTCACGTACTTTAAAGGTTATGCTAGTGAAGGAAGCGGCGGCGAGAGGCAACGACGAGCCTCTCGCCCCGGAGACCCAGGCGAAGACGTCGAGAGTCGCAAGACGACTACCGGCAACGTAGGCGCGGTTCTGCGGACGGCGAGCGATGGGTATAGCTCGCCGCCCGGCGTTAGTGTTCCACGCGCGCCTCAAAGAGAAGTCAGCACAGGAAGGGGCCGAACAGGGCCAACGACTGCCGGGGTTGCGGAATGTTAATAGTTACCGTGACCCTGGAACATAAAGGGCAACCGAAGGAACATGAGTGGGTTTTAGTCAGTAAAAGTCTGACACGCCCTCCCGCCGCACCCAGGACGGGAGCAGTCATATGATGATTTCCCACACCTAAAAAAAAACTGTAAATATTTTTTAAGAATCATAAATCGGATCATATATTAATTTTTTAAATTTATGATTATATAATTATGTGTACATAGATAAAAAAACCCATCGAATTGAGAACCTCCTCCTTTTTGAAGTTTTTTTATGTTTTTATTTTCAGCTGACTATCCACGTCGGTGTATCCAACTACCCTTGCTTTGTGTTGGAGACACAGGCTAGACGAGTCGGTTACGAGCTATCTGATACGGACGGGGTGTTCCACTACCAGCACTTGCGTCCTGGGCCCAACGTTCTTGTCGCACAACTGGACGTCGCTGCCATCTGCAGAGACTACAATCGTAAGTTCTGTCGGAGCCCTCAGGACGAGCCTTGCAAAATATCAAGCGACGCTGGCAGGTAAGACAGTTCATCATCATCTCCCTAGCCTTTTCCTAACTTTGTTGGGGTTGGCTTCCAGCCTAACCGGATTCAGCTGGATACCAGTGTTTTGTTTACGTGAAGCGACTGCTTGTCAGACCTCCACAACCCAGTAAATGGGCGACACGATACCTCTTGGTTAGACTGGGCAGACTTTCTGGCTTACCCGTACCGACTGTCAAAGGTCTACGAATGACAACCGTGACCAACGGCTTTTACGTGCTTTCCGAGGCACAGGATGTCAGTGATGCCCAAGATAAACTTTAGAAAGTACATATAAATTGAAAAAGTCACATTGGTGCTTGCCCGGATTCGAACCCACAACCTCACACGATGCATTCAGTCTAGACATCTATTTATATAAAATCGTAAACAGACTGAATGATTGATTGATGTAGAATTTGTTGATGTATAACCCACAGCCCAAACCGCTAATCCATGCTGAGACATGAATCTTGGAGGGTACGTTCTTTAGGAAAAATAAGCATCCACTAAGAAAAGATTTTTGGAAATTTTAACCCTGAATGGGTATTAAGTATAGGAGATGGTAGATCGACATTTGTGCAGGCAAAAGATTAGATTGCACACTTATAAATTCATATTTTGTTACAGTTATCTCTGCGAATACATTTATTACTCATCGCTAAGCTACGGAACAAGCCCTACCCTGTTCGTCCATGTTCCGCAGAACTACGAGACGGAACAAATTGCGGAAGGGCTGGAGCGTATCTTAGAATTGTGTCTTCAACAATTAGCTGAGGACGAAGCACAAACATCCGATATTTGTTGAAGAACTATAAAACGCCAGGGTCGTGTTGGAAGTCTCTTATTAACAGCATTAAGGAACTTCTGGCACAATAGGGATGAGAGCAACATTAAAAAATGGCATTCTGTTTATGGTCTTCTGACGTCACTGATGTTTAGTAAAAAATTGACCTAGGCGTGACGTCACGAGAAACATCAACGCACTGTATTGTCGTTATTTTTCATCATGAGAAAAAAAAATACGTGTCCAAAATGTTTTGATAATCTACCTGATGACGGACTAATTACTTTTTTTGTCGTCTCGAGTATTCGTGGACATAAGAGCATTACAATTTTTTAATTTCGACTTCATTACATCTCTGCCCGATTACCTTTATTCTAACCATATTCTACCTAATGTAGCCAATGTAGGTATGTTTTATATAAACTAAATATTATTTCCGCCTACTTTTCTTTAAATTATATAAACCTTGAACTGTCCTAACAAATATTAAAACATTACTTATTTTATAACAAACATTTTTTGTTATTTGAAACTAGCAGTACCTACCCTCCTCCACTACCTAGTTAGTAGTTAATATGAAGTAAGTACTTACTACATTGACTTACTATATCTTATTGGGCATCATATTGGTCGCGTGAAGTTTCACCTCAAATATGCCTGTAATAAATGCTGATTTATAATAGTAGGTAACTGATCATAAACTTCGGAATACCCAATGGAACTCCTCCTAGCAGACCTATTCAGTGAAATAGCAAGGAAGATACTGGAGGATACCCGATTTAACTTCATTGTAGTACTTTTTTAAAACTGTGAACTTTTTATTGAGAGAACTATCTACTACTACCTCCAGAAATAACATAATTATAGTCACACTAGTCTTGACTTGGAGAAGCCTCGACCTCTGCACTTCCTTATATAAGTTGTACGGGTACTTCCGCAGGATATGTATGCAGTTCACTATGTCTATATTATAGGTGATATCATAGAAATATAAATAAGGTGATACAGTCTCATCAATACTCGACACCGATAACCGTGAGTAATGTAACCGATTCACGATCTTATAATCTCAAATCTAAGATCTCAGTCTTAGATCATGTATATAATCTAAGATCTCAGTAGTGTGTGAACTGAATTTCGCCGTTTGAATATGCCAAAGTGGCTCATGTAGGGATGACCCAAGCATTGAAGTACTTTTTATTTGATATTTCCAACTGATGTAGTGTCGTGATGGCCTAGTGGTTAAGGCGCCCGGCTCTCATGCAAGAAGTCGCGGGTTCGAATCCGGGCAAGTACCAATGTGACTTTTTCAATTCATATGTACTTTTTAAAGTTTATCTTAAACATCACAGACATCGGTGAAGGAAAACATCGTGAGGAAACCTGGACTTGTAGTTAATATAAGTCCGAAATCGCCAACCCGTCTTGAGCAAGCGTGGTGATCAATGCTCGTGCCTTCTCTGTATGAGAAGAGGCCTTTGCCCTGCAGTGGGACAGTTATAAGCTGGTATTATTTTATTATTTCCAACTGATAGACAACGATAAGATGCATTCATATCCGCATCATTGGCGCCTGACGCTTTCGACATATCTTATTTTTTCTTAGTCCATATCTCTATTAAATAAAGGGAAGGAAAAGTGTATCAAATTCGAGAGCTTGTTTCTTATAGTTCTTTTTATTACCTGCCACCATTGCATGAAGCACAGCCTGCCTTATGCAGGCCATACACGCTAGGTTTTGCATGATGGTTATAACTGTGCATGCATAACCGACAGGCAAGCCCTAGCGTGTATGTGATTAAACTGTACAGTTATCGATGCATGTACATGCAACCGAGCAAATATCAAAATTGGTATTTTATGCGTTTTATGCGTGTGTGGCGTTCGGCGAGCTTGCCTGCCACAGTTCTCAGTTTTTAACCGACTTCAAAAAAAAGGAGGAGGTTCTCAATTCGAATGTTTGTATGTTTTTTTTTTATGTTTGTTCGCGCATATCTCCGTCGTTTGCCAACCGATTTGAACAATTCTTTTTTTTGTTTGAAAGGGTAGACTTCCCAAATGGTCCCATTGCCATCAGGTCCAGAATCTGATGATGGTATCATGCCGAAATCGAGGGAACTCCTCAATTTTTTTATAGAAAAACGTAAATTTTTTTTTGAAACTTACTCTAAAACGTAGTTGGGACTCTAACTAAAAAGTAAAAAATAAAAAACTTTTTCCAAAAAAAAGATAACCGACTTCAAAAACGAATAGATCAAAAATAACTATTTCGGAAGTCGGTGGCAAGGCAACACAATTCGACCGGCAGAAGAGAAGCCACCGACTTCCGAAATAGTTATTTTTGAGCTTTTCGTTTTTGAAGTCGGTTATCTTTTTTTTGGAAAAAGTTTTTATGTGAGATGAATGATTGACATGTGAGGTGAATAAGTGCCATGTGAGGTGAACGAGGGTCATATGAGGTTAATTAATGAATGTAATGAGTGTCATGATAATAAGCGTGCAAGTGCATGCAATTGTATCTATCGCAGTTGGAACTTCATTCAGTGCGAACTCTTTTTCTTTTTCTGTTCTGCAGAACAAGTGTAAGGCCAAGTACAGCTAACATATCATCGTAGTTTGGTATTGGCGTCCTACACACCCCGTCACGTACTAGGTGGTCAGTCAACTAAGAGTTCATGGCAAGACGGTGCATGCAAAACCTAACGTGTATGTGTAGTATGAAACTCGGTTATGCTTGTCGGTTTTGCATGCACAGTTATAACCATCATGCAAACCCTAGCGTGTATGGCCTCCTTAGGTTACAGGTTGTGCTTCTTGTGAGGCTTTTTGTCATATTCGTAAAATAATTTATATTAAATAATTTAAGTAAAACATTTGAAAACCTGCCTATCGTCGACTGATTTTGGAAATTCTTGTGGGTACTTAATTAAAGTCTTGGGAAAACAGAGGGTTGTGTCGTACTGACTAAAATCCCACGGTTTCTTCTACTTCCATGAGTTGGGAGCTAAATATACGCCGCCGATTATTAAATATTTAGACTAAAAATTGCTTGCTCGAAACCAAAGTCGAAATAATCTGTTTTTTCAAGTGACCAGAGACTATAATGACATCTCGTCGGTCGTCTCATGCATGACATGACATCACTATTTAAATTAACTCACATCACTCACCTTACTCATTCATTAAAATTTTATTTCATTCAACTTCATTCGTTGAATTTCGTTGCCAGTGTGACCATATGTGGCAGGATCCTGCCTTTTTGGCAGGTTTAGCCCTTTATTTTACTCTGTGGCACATTTGTTTGACGTTTTAGAAATCCGGCAGTATTTGGCAGTATTAGCAATATAAGCTGACAGATTTGGAAGTATAGCCGCTACAGTTCACAAAAAGAGTAGGATGCAGTATCGAGAAGGGAAAAAAAGTTAATAGGAATTTTAAAATGCCTATGGCAACCTCATCAAAACAAAAACGCGGAATAGATAAACATGTAGGTACCTAATAAATATTTTACATGTTAAACATCATTCACTTATTAGTGAATATGGTGACTGCGTTTCATTCCAGCCAACTAAAGAAATGATTAACAAATGACAAAAGCGCTGTATAAAGAAAGTGATCAAGAAGAATACGTTGCATGATGAATGTATAATTTAATTCAGTTCACTTTTAGACTTTTAGATCAATTATTTTACATAAAACTCCAAAAAATAATGTGTCTTTTTATTTTAAATTAATTGGCATTATTTTGGCATTTTTTTGCTTTAGATTTTGGCAGGATTTATCAGTTTTCTTGCCTAAGTGGGGCAGGATCTCTTATTTGAAGTTGGTCACACTGTTCGTTGCGTCAAATGTTGGACGACGTCTTTGGCCTTTGGTTTCATGGCGCGTTATATCCAGTGGTCTCGAACCTACCGATTTTTCGGTATTTCTACCGATATGGGCTCTGTTCTACCGAAATACCGAAATATAACGACTTTTCTACGATTTCACAGAACACCCGAAAACACATAATTTATAATGAAAAAATTACTGGAACATTAAAAACTATTTTTGATTGTTTTTTAAAAAGAGAATATTTAACTAGCACTTCAATCGAAAATATTGATTTAAGAATCCCAGAAATTTTATGGATATTGATGACGTATACTATGGTGCTGCTGCGTCTAATACACTACTAAGTAGTTCAGAAAATCTAAACTCAGATCAAGTAAAGTTTAAATGCAGATGCCTAGATTTTTATATCGAAGCTTGTAAACAAATAACCACGCGGTTTCCATTGAAAAATAACCCAATAAAAGGTTTAGACATAATCAATCCAAAAAATTTTAAAATTGGCAAAACTACTTTGATAGGTTCTGTGAGTAGGCTCTTTCCCAATATTGTTCACAGCAATGATTTCCAGGAAATTGATACTGAGTGGCGCATTTTAAGAAATTGTGAACAAATCAAAGCATTTCCTGATGATGTAGAACTATTTTGGGATGAAGTAAGTTTACTAAAGCGTGGCGATGAAACTCAAATGTTTCCATTGTTGTCTAATTTCGTCTTTAATATTTTATCACTTCCCCATTCATCCGCTAACGTTGAACGCATATTTTCACATATTAATCTTTTGAAAACAAAGCAGCGAAATAGGTTCTCTACTGAATCAATCACTGGTCTATTACATTCAAAACGACTCTTTAATACAACTAATTGTTACGATTTTGAAATTAATTCGAAGATGACCGCGGCTATGGCCAAAGAATATTGGTATAAAAATAATTATGATTGTTACAAATTAGTCTGTAAGTTTTTTTTTAATAAATAAACGAATATTATTGAATATTGTATTTTTTTTTGTCAAATACCGAATTTGGGTACAAATATACCGATTTTAGCTGGCAATTCTACCGATCTCCCTCTATGACGTTCGAGACCACTGGTTATATCTTGTAAAATGTTCGTTTTGTGTAATAGTTACAAATGTAATTACCTAGCTAAATATCTATTGTAGTGTATTAGTTATAAATTAACTACGAAAACTAAGTAACGTAGAGTCCAGTTAAGTTACAAGGTGTTTACCTTGTTTTAGGTTATGTTAGTGCTTGGTCCATATTTTGCAAATAAAACGTATTTAAAATGACGGACGGAGATTCCAGTGAGAGTGGCAGGGTAGTGGCGATTCCCTGCCCTTTCGTAAAGAGGAAGGTGGAGTGCGCTGGCGCGGCGTTCCTTAGATATTACAATGTAAAGTGCCATGGTGGCGACGCATTGTTTCAAACGCTCAAGTCAAATGAAAAGGCCGAAGAAGTCATCTTTGACGATGACGTCGAGTACCTGCGGAGCCTGGACCCCAAGGACTGGAAGATGCAGGATCACTATGCCGTTCTAGGTATGAAGAACTTGCGTTACAAAGCCACTGATGACGATATAAAACGTGCTTACCGGCAGAAAGTGTTAAAGCACCACCCCGACAAGCGCAAGGCGCAGGGCGAGGAGATCCGCAGCGACGACGACTACTTTACGTGCATCACAAAGGCTTACGAGATCTTGGGCACCCCGGTCAAGCGACGGTCCTACGACTCGATAGACCCCGTCATTGACGACACTGTACCAACACCGAGCGATATCAAGAGAGATGGCTTCTTTAAATCATTTAGTAAACACTTTGAATCAAATGCACGATGGTCTGAGAAGAGGAATGTGCCTTTATTAGGTGACGACAACAGTACTCGGGAACAAGTTGAAAGGTTTTATGCTTTCTGGTATGAGTTTGAGTCGTGGCGCGAGTTCTCTTACCTGGACGAAGAGGAGAAGGAGAGGGGAGCAGATCGGGAGGAGAGGCGGTGGATCGAGAAGCAGAATAAAGCTGCAAGGGCCAAGCTGAAGAAGGAAGAGATGGCCAGGATACGGAGCCTGGTGGATCTGGCGTATGCCAGTGATCCCAGGATCCAGAGGTTCAAGCAGGAGGACAAAGACAAGAAATTGGCTGCTAAACGAGCCAGACAGGTGAGCAATATAGTGTGGACAATATGATTACTGCATCATTTTTCAAGTGTTGTGGCTGAGACAAAGAACAAATATTTCTTAGGCAAAGAAAAATATATATTTATTTATATTTTTAAAATGGTAAACTGAGCTGCCTTTTCAGTGGTGAAATTCTCAGCAATAAGTTGGGCATTCAGTGTATGTTTATTTACAGACAGCATTTGTTAGTACATAATGAATTCCCTTTTACACTAAGAAGTACGATTTTAAAGCTTAGTCCAAAGTAATACTTTAAAAATGCTGAGAAACTGTTATTATCATTTTAATATTCTGATGGGCCTATTGGTGTAGTGGTTAGTGACACTCACTCACTGCTAAGCCAGTGTGGATTTGATTCTCACTCAAAACAAACTTTGTGTGATGTGCATGAATGTTTGTTCTGTGTCTGAGTGTAATTTATCTATAAATTATATAAGTTTGTATATCAGTTGTCTGGTTTGGGATGAGATAGCCATGTGTGAATGGTCTCAAGATATTCATTCATTTATATTTTTTAATTTAAGTAATCATTGGTTCTAAAAAAGTTATAATGTTAAAGAAATTATTGAGTATTTTTTTTATCGCATTTTTTTAAATTATAATCTAAAAGAAAATGAAAAGCTGCTAGAAATGCACCCACCAATTTTGTAAAAAAAGTGTTTTACAAATAATATTCAACTTTAATAAATAAATTCCAGGATGCCGTTCAAGCAAAGAAAGCTGAAGAAGAACGTCTTTTAAAAGAAGCTCAACTTGCCAAGCAGAAGGCGGACGAGGCGGAGCGGGCGCGCATCGAGGTGGCGCGCGCCGAGCGCGAGCAGCAGAAGAAGAACCTGCGCAAGGAGAAAAAGGCTCTGCGCGACATCTGCAAGGCCAACAACTACTACTCCAACACTGAAGATGAGACAGTCGCACACATGGCTGCTGTAGAAAAAATCTGTGAAATGTTAAAAGTAGTGGAACTACAAGACTTCGTAAAGGAACTAGAGAACAAAGGCAGGGATGCCTTTATTAAAACTGTTAAAGATACTGAGGCGAAATTAGAAGCAGAAAGGAAAGCTATATTTGATAACAAGAGGGTAGAAGAACAAAAGGCTAAAAAGGAATCAGCACTCAAACAGCCTATAGAATGGTCTGTTGAGATGACACAACTTCTCATCAAAGCTGTCAACTTGTTCCCGGCCGGCACAAACCAGAGGTGGGAAGTAGTAGCCAACTTCTTAAACCAACACGGCACATTTATTGATGACAGACGGTTTGTAGCAAAAGATGTGTTGAACAAAGCTAAAGATTTACAGAGCTCAGATTTCTCAAAGAGCAGTCTCAAGAAAGCTGCCAATGAGGAAGCATTTGACCAGTTTGAGAAAGAGAAGAAGAAAGGATATAACCACATTGATGAAAGTGGAATATCAAAGAGTGATAATCCTGCAAAAGTAGTGAATGGAACTGCTACACCTAAGCCTGAGGAGGTTGCCAAACCAGAAGACAGAGCTTGGACGAAAACAGAACAAGAGCTGCTTGAGCAGGCCATCAAGACCTTCCCAGTAAGCACCCCAGAGCGGTGGGAGAAGATAGCTGACTGTATACCGAACCGTACGAAAAAAGACTGCATGAAACGATACAAGGAGTTAGTTGAATTAGTTAAAGCAAAGAAGCAAGCGGCTAACCTTACTAAATAACACACAACCCTGCTAGTTTTGTATCTAATTGTTTACCAGCTGCCACCAAGTTAATGACCAAAGTAGATAAATATGGGTATTGTAAATTATATTTACATTGGTAAAGTTACTCTGTTGGCTCGTTACAAAGACGTTATAAGAAAAATATAAAGAATATTGTAATTATTGCTTCATGAATTAGTAATTATGAAATAAATTACGGTTTTCTTTTTAAAGAAATTGTAATGCATGTTTTGTTTACTCAAGTACCCTTTGAATTGATCAATCAATAGTTATTTCATTCTATCGTTTTACCTTCCTACATCTGCTAATAAAGATTGGTGATACAAAATACTCAAATTCATATCACTTATTACGTTACTTAGTCGTATGTACCTAGACGGTTTGTGATATTCAATTTAGAAGACAAAATCTATGTATTGGATATTTTAATACGAAGCTTGGCTTGGCAATTTTCTATGAAGAATGTTGAGACGGTTAGAGGGTTGCTCCTTATATGTATAAAAGATTCATTGATGGAACATAAAATCTCAAATTCAGGCAAAATTTTTCAACAAATATATTTCTTCTAGTAATTCTGTATTGTGAAGTAACAAATATTCAGTATTGCTATGTTATTGACGCGCCGGCGGCTGGCTCGCGTGTCGTCGCGGTCGCGTGCGCTCAAATGACACGGTCACTTAGTACTCTGCCTGCCTCACAATCAGCATACCTGTCGTGCAACTTAGGAAGCTGTAAATTATTAATACACCTTTATATAAGTACTTACTAAAATTGTACATAGCAACGCTTGATAAATTGTACTTGGTGTTGAATTGTTCAAGCAATTGTTTACAGACTTCATTACGCCAAATCGTCTCTAATTATATTTCATCAAGACAGTGTTGCGATGATATATAATTCTACACAGGGGCTTGTCTAAGCAGTGGTTTTTTCATACGATCGAAATGTGGGTAGTAGACCCATAAAACAAATACAGTGAGCTCTACCTATATAGTTTCTACCCACAGTCACCATTTTCCATGCTTAGAGCACTTTTGCCGCCATAAGTATGGCAACATGTCCGTTAAAGACACGACAGACGATCATCTTGTGTCATATTTTTATATTTATTTGTTTATTGTGATGATGAATATAGTCAATTTGAAATTTTTACACGATTTTTATTAATTACCTCGCAGAGAGTTCGTCAGGAATTGAGCATATACGATTAACTTAGTCTGCGGTGATATAATTATGGTACCCGCTTATGTCGCACTGCGCCTGACATAGGGCACGTCAGTGTCGTGATGGCCACATGGCCTAATCATTGAGGCGCCCTCCTTTTATCTAAGAGGTTGTTCCGGGGTTTTAATCCGGACATGTGCCAATTTGACAAAAAGGAAAAGGACATCACAGACATCCTGTGCCTCGTAAAACTGTTGGTCCCGCCGTCAGAACCAGAACCTAGAAAGTCTGATTAGTCCAATCAACGGTACCAATCTCTAGGTCTGATGGCAGTCACTTCACATAAAAACACCAGAATCTGGTTAGGCTGAAAGCCAACCCCAATCTAGTTGGGAAAAGGCTAGGCCGGTGATGAAACTACAATAGTAGCAGTCAGAATCAGAGCTGAATTAAGTTCGAGGGTGCCATAGGCAATCATCCTTCAGCGTCTTACTGCTATATTTGGGTAGTTTCCACCATTATCAATTGACGTACTTTTTATGAGCTGTCAAAACGCAATTCTCCAATAGATTTTGTATGGCAATGGCAACTTATGACGTCACTAAAATAACAACTCAGTTGACTATCTATTTATTGATTTCAAAGCAACTAAAAATCAAATTTTATAGCAAATTGAAAATGAACTGAATTTATTGGGCTGAAGTTAAAAGAGGTTTTATAGAAATTGTGTCTAACATTTATTGGTTAATGGTGTAAACTACCCAATTTCCCGCCCTACCTTTGTAACCTGGTGTCTCCCACGGCCCCGTGCCAGGGGTTCTTGTGTGTTCACGTGACTGGTTTGACTTTTTTTGGGATGGAAAATTATCAAATGACTTTTCGTTCTGGGCGGAGCAGAAGGGAGTGTCAGACTGCTACTGACTAAACCCAACCCCTTCTTAGCCCTTTGTGTCCGGGGCCGCGATATGTCTTTCGAATAAACCAGCCCCGGGCTGTCTGGTTTGCCTTAGGGTTAATCCTCTGGTAGCAGTGATGATGACTGCAAGCACGATTCCATATAAGGAGGATTTATATTTGACTGTGCCATGTTGTAGGGAATGGGATCGTGCCCTTGGCCCGTTACCGTGCACTATTTAATAAAGACTGCTTCACATAAAATTTATAATTATGTAGTTTCGCCACGTCCCGCGTCCGGGCAATAACTACTTCAAAAATTGAATCATGTAGAATTGTAGACGAAGCTAGAATCCCCTTTTTGAAAGTTGTTTAAGACTCTTAAGTGGTCCCTGCAATAACCAGTAGACCGTGATTTCGTGGTGTAAATTTTTGAGAAGTTCAACCTACGAATCGGTGGTTGTAAAGAATTGCAGAAATCTGTTATGTAAAACTTATTACTCTTTATCCCATAGCAAGACAAAATAGTCAAAGGGGCCTGCAACTCTAAAAGGTAAAGAAGGTTTAGTCAGTTCCACCAAGAAAATTTTATGCATGTACAGTCAGCTAAGTAGATCGGTGCAGGAACGTTAGATATTATTTAAGTTTCCTTTAACCCAGATTGAAATGAAATGAAATTAATGAAGTTGTTATTTTCTACCTGAATTTATATATCCTTTGGATTTTGAGAAAACTTAAATAATTTACTTTGGCGGCCCTGCATAATGAACTTTGCTGACTGTACCGGTACTTACTATTGCATAGAACTTATCTTCCACATTCCCACGCTGTGTGACGAAGCACGATGAGTCGAAGGTCGCCGAGACCCTTACAAAACAATCGGGGCGGGACTGACCACGTTGATAGTGGTACCTCAAAGTTCACGTAGTTCAATCAAATACGACATCGACATCTATAAACGTTGCACATATAAAAACTTGTGCTTACCCGTTTGCTTTACTGTTAAAACTTTACTGTTCAAGTGCACATTCGGTCGCCAATAATATTGTAAGCAAGTTATAAATAGGAAAATTAAAATCCAAGTAAGGTCAAGGGACCGCTAACGAGTCGTTATTACAAGAATTACCGAGTAGTTGGTTGTGCATTTCCGAAGCGGAGTATTTTGAGGCCGGCTCAAGGTCACTGGCCGGCAGGTGCTCCTACAGAGTGTGGGCACGGCTTCTACTTATTGTTATGTATTTATTCCATACACGATGTGCTCAACTATGGGCTATAGTACGCCAAGGCCGATTGACACATTGTTGGCTATGAGGATTGATATTATTTTAAAAGATTTTACCATAAGGAATTAGTAACAAACTCAAGTAATGACGTACTTACTTATTACAAGTTACGACCTTGTTTTACAAACTTGTGAATTGTTTAATGTTTGTAACACGTTTCTTCATGGAAGATTCTCATTCATAGACATAAATGTGAACTTGCTAAGATAAGCAAAAAAATTATTCTCTTAGTACGTACTCTTCCTCTTTTATTATAGATGTCTGACTAAGCATGTAATTATTTCTCATTACCATATAAAAGTACCTATTTGCATGGGAAACTGCGGCAGTAAGTTTTTTAGCTAAGATCCAAAAATACTTTCTCCCTCCAGCCTCTAATGTGGCAAATTTAGGTAGGGATTTATTCTCACTAGTTCGATTCATTAGTTCGATCGTCGAACTAGTGAGAATTTTTTTTCTCACTAGTTCGATCGTCGAACTAGTGAGAATTTTTTTTCTCATTTGTTCTACCGTCGAACTTTGTTCGATTCATTAGTTTGGTCGTCGAACTAGTGAGAATTTTTTTTCTCATTAGTTCGATCGTCGATTTGACGTATAAACCTGTTATAACTTTATGCAGCGTTTATTAGTAAGGCGCTTAGTGTTTATTATATGGCGTCCACATAACTACCGAGGGTGGTAAGTCGTTTTCAAAAATGAGGTCAATTTGAGAATCCAAGATGGCGGCCGTGACCTTTCTCACAATATGCATCATGGGTATCGTTTCCATGGTTTTTAGGGGTGCTAAAGTCAAAAATGAGGCCAAATTGAGAATCCAAGATGGCGGCCGTGACCATTCTCATAATATGCATCATGGGTGTCGTTTCCACGGTTTTTTGGGGTGCTGAGGTCAAAAATGAGGTCAATTTGAGAATCCAAGATGGCGGCCGTGACCTTTCTCACAATATGCATCATGGGTGTCGTTTCCATGGTTTTTTGGGGTACCTAAGGTCAAAAATGAGGCCAAATTGAGAATCCAAGATGGCGGCCGTGAACTTTCTCACATAATGCATCATGGGTGTCGTTTCCATGGTTTTTTGGGGTGCTTAGGTCAAAAATGAGGCCAAATTGAGAATTCAAGATGGCGGCCGTGACTTCTCACAATATGCATCATGGGTGTCGTTTCCATGGTTTTTTGGGGTGCTAAGGTCAAAAATGAGGCCAAATTGAGAATCCAAGATGGCGGCCGTGAACTTTCTCACATAATGCATCATGGGTGTCGTTTCCATGGTTTTTTGGGGTGCTAAGGTCAAAAATGAGGCCAAATTGAGAATCCAAGATGGCGGCCGTGAACTTTCTCACATAATGCATCATGGGTGTCGTTTCCATGGTTTTTTGGGGTGCTAAGGTCAAAAATGAGGCCAAATTGAGAATCCAAGATGGCGGCCGTGACCATTCTCATAATATGCATCATGGGTGTCGTTTCCATGGTTTTTTGGGGTGCTGAGGTCAAAAATGAGGTCAATTTGAGAATCCAAGATGGCGGCCGTGACCTTTCTCACATAATGCATCATGGGTGTCGTTTCCATGGTTTTTTGGGGTGCTAAGGTCAAAAATGAGGCCAAATTGAGAATCCAAGATGGCGGCCGTGAACTTTCTCACATAATGCATCATGGGTGTCGTTTCCATGGTTTTTTGGGATGCTAAGGTCAAAAATGAGGCCAAATTGAGAATCCAAGATGGCGGCCGTGAACTTTCTCATAAAATAATAATAATAATAATATTTTTTATTTAAAATTCTTTACAGGATAAATTACATACTGTCTTAAATATACATCTTAATTTTAAGTCTTATGTGCCTGAACTAGGAAATCCTGTGTTTCAGGCAAAAAGATCTTAAAATAATTTAAAATTAACAAATAATCAAAAGAATTCTATAGAAATGTGTAAAAAATCTGTGATAATAGACAAATTGAAATCTTAACTTCTAAATTCCTAAATAACAAAAATACTTAAACTAGGTTAAAGTTTTATAAATTGTGCAGTCCTTAATAATAACAATAAGATACTTAAACTAGGTCAAGAATAGGCGAGACGACGAAAAAAAACTAATAAGTCCGTCATTGAGATTATTAAAAAATTTTGGGCACGTATTTTTTCTTTTTTCTCGAAACGAAAAATGACGACGATACAGTGCGTTGAAGTTGTGCGTGACGTCACGATCAGATACAATTTTTGCATTACGGTGATGTCAAAAGCCCCCCCTCCAGAACTTTGTTGCTCTTTATCTTTATACTTTATTATTATTTTGGTGAAGCAAAAAATACGTGTCCCGTATTTTTGGCCGATCTACAAGACGGACTAAACAGAATGCCATTTTTTTATGTTGTCGTCATCCCTATTGTATAAACACAAAATAAAAATAAAGTCACTTCAGCACCATCAGTAAATTCTCTGTATCATCGTAGGACATTTTTTGAAGAGTTTCCTTAAGAATTCTCTTACAGTTAACTGTACTCAGGTTATAAATGTTTGCTTTCGTGTTAAATCTATTGTAGAGGAGAGGACCAAGAAACAGATAAAATTTTGAAGTGAAAGCATGTTTGGTATGATTTTGAGGACAGACTAAATCTTTACGTCTTTTGTTAGTAAAATCCGTGCTATATGTTAGATCCGCGTGCTGTTTTAATACGATACCCATTATGACTGTTAATACTTCACATTCTTTGTATAGGAGGTTAGTGGGATATTGGAAAGGGCGGAAAGTAGACACTGAGAATTGCCCTCTTTTTTTTTTTTTTTGTTGAATGGGAAATCATCCAATGACTGCTCCCGTCCGGGTGTGGCGGGAGGGCGTGTCAGACTCTTACTGACTAAAACCCACTCATGTTCCTTCGATTGCCCTTTATGTTCCAGGGTCACGCTGACTATTAAAAACATTCCGCAACCCCGGCAGGCGTTGGCCCTGTTGGGCCCCTTCCTGTGCTGACTCCTTCTCTTTGAGGCGCGCGTGGAACACTAACGCGCCGTCGACGCGGTCCTGGTCCTAGCCGGGCGGCGAGCTACCCATCGCTCGCCATCCGCAGAACCGCGCCTACGGTGGCCGGTAGTCGTCTTGCGACTTTCGACGTCTTCGCCTGGGTCTTTGTCCGGGGCGAGAGGCTCGTCGTTGCCTCTCGCGCGGCGCCGCTTCCTTCACTAGCATAACTGCTTCGCAGAAGGAGGTGACGGCATCCCATTCCGTCTCGCCCCGCAGCATGGCCTGAACCAGCGCTGGGCGCGAGAGGTCACCGCTGCCGATCGCCTCTACGAGGACACGTCTATGGTCCGCCCATGCGCGGCACACCTCCACCGTGTGCTCGACCGTGTCCTCCAGGTGACCGTTGCTGCAGTGGTGACACCCAGGCGTCGCTTTCGCCTGAATCCGACACAGGAACCTCCCGAACTGACCATGTCCGGTGAGGACCTGTGTCAGGCGAAACGTGAGAGCGCCGTTGCGCCTCTCCAGCCACTCCTCAAAGAGGGGTCTTACCGCCGCTATTACGGCGTGCCCAGCACTTGGTTGCGACAATCGCTGTCTCCACTCCGCCATGAGATCTCGCCGGAGCTCCGTGAGCCGTAACCCGCGGCAGCGGGACTTCACCCCGGCGTTGCACTTCCACGCGCCACTGGTACGTGTGTGCAAGGACTGTTGCCTCCAGATCCCACGGCGGGACGCCGGCAAGGAGGCATGCCGTCTCACAGGAGACCGTGCGGTATCCCCGCACCATGCGAATGGCCATGACCCTCTGGGACGCCCTCAGAAGCTGGGCCGGAGCCGCGGCTAGATTGGGCGCCCACACCGGAGCCCCGTAGAGGGCCATGGACCGCACGATCCCCGTGTAGAGGGGTCCTCCACCCAAGAATCCCTGGGCGGTACAAAGTACGGCTCGGAGACCACGGCGATACTGATCGACCACTGCGCCATGCTCTGGAGCAACAGATCCTGAGCGGTGGCGCAGTGGTTGATGTTCGCCTGTAGGAGGCGCAATGGAGCCTTTATTGGCACTCCATTGCGGCCTCGGTAGTCGCGGCGGCAGCGGTAGAAGCAGCAGCGGCGGGAACGTTGCCCACCACCCAGGGTGCACCGTCCCTCGGACTGGTCTTCGCCCCAGAAGAATCCATAAGCGAACTCCAGCCCTCGGGCACACGAGGAGGTTTTCTGTCCAAGCACCCCAAGAATTGCCCTCTGAGCTCTCTCGATTGTTAGTAGCAATGTTTTACCCGCTCCACCCCATGTCGTAATACAGTATGTTACTAATGATTGACATACGGCAAAGTAGACTTGCCTAACAATTTTTGGGTCTGCAACGAGGCGTAATTTAAAAAAAAACAAATATCAATTTCCGAATTTGATTATTTACTGCCTCTATCTGAGGTTTAAAAGAAAGTATCTCATCGATTATAACTCCAAGGTACTTTACACTTTTGACATTTTAATATTTGAAAAATTCATTGGTTATTTGTGCTAGACGTGCAGTTATGAGCATACAATGTTGAGGTAGTACTAGTTAGTTTTTGCTTACGCATCGAAAACTTGACGTAATTAGTCTTGTCAGCATTTAAAGTTAGTGATCGAATTATTTTGAAGCCATTTATTAATAACATTGAATCCGTGTTGCGCAAACTTGTAGACATTTTCTTCAGAGTCAGCCAAAAACAAAAGAGCAGTGTCGTCGGCATAACAAACGATATGGCCATGATCTAAATTTAGATTACAGAGATCGTTTATGTAAATTAAGAAGAGTGTGGGCCCTATAATACTTCCTTGAGGATTTCCGAAAGCTGTGCTTTTTTCATCATCACTGATAACATTGCCAGTCTTTACACATTGTGTACGTTATTTTAGATAGCTCTTAAATAGATTCAGCTGAATTTCCCTGATGCCTATGGATTCAAGCTTGCGCAGCAAAATGGGAATAGAAACTGTATCAAAAGCTTTGGCGAGGTCCAGGAAGATTCCCACTGTGTGATTACCTTTATCCAGTTCTTGTGCTAGATAGTCAGTTAGATGGTGTACGGCATTATTTGTAGACATTCTAGGCCTAAATCCAAACTGCCGTCTAGAGAGAATAGATTAATCCTCCAAATATTTAAGAAGCCTATTGTTTATAACTTTTTCTAGTATTTTAGACATAGTAGGCAGTAAGGAAATAGGTCTATAATTAGTTACTTGGTCTTTATTCCCTGATTTGTAAACTGGGACAACAACAGCTTTTTTTAAGCACTAGGGCAACACACCAGTAGTTAAACATTTATTGTAAATGCAAGTTAAAGGTGGTACTAAAAGGTCTTTGAAATGCTTGATAATTTTACTAGATATGTTATCCCAGCCAACTGCACAGTCGACTTTTAGACCCATAATAATCCTTTCCACCTCCGCTTCGTCAGTATCAAGTAATACAAAACTGAGGTCGATTTGAGAATCCAAAACGGCGTCCAAGATTTTTGACTTTAGCATCCCCAAAAAACCATGAAAACGACACCCATAATGCATATTGTGAAAAAGGTCACGGCCGCCATCTTGGATTCTCAAATTGACCTCATTTTTTACCTAAGCACCCCAAAAAACCATGGAAACGACACCCATGATGCATATTATGAGAACGGTCACGGCCGCCATCTTGGATTCTCAAATTGGCCTCATTTTTTACTTTACCACCCCAAAAAACCAAGAAAACGACACCCATAATGCATATTGTGAGAAAAGTCACGGCCGCCATCTTGGATTCTCAATTTGGCCTCATTTTTGACCTAAGCACCCCAAAAAACCATGGAAACGACACCCATGATGCATTATGTGAGAAAGTTCACGGCCGCCATCTTGGATTCTCAAATTGGCCTCATTTTTGACCTTAGCACCCCAAAAAACCATGGAAACGACACCCATGATGCATATTGTGAGAAAGGTCACGGCCGCCATCTTGGATTCTCAAATTGACCTCATTTTTGACCTCAGCACCCCAAAAAACCATGGAAACGACACCCATGATGCATATTATGAGAATGGTCACGGCCGCCATCTTGGATTCTCAATTTGGCCTCATTTTTGACCTTAGCACCCCAAAAAACCATGGAAACGACACCCATGATGCATATTGTGAGAAAGGTCACGGCCGCCATCTTGGATTCTCAAATTGACCTCATTTTTGACTTTAGCACCCCTAAAAACCATGGAAACGATACCCATGATGCATATTGTGAGAAAGGTCACGGCCGCCATCTTGGATTCTCAAATTGACCTCATTTTTGAAAACGACTTACCACCCTCGGTAGTTATGTGGACGCCATATAATAAACACTAAGCGCCTTACTAATAAACGCTGCATAAAGTTATAACAGGTTTATACGTCAAATCGACGATCGAACTAATGAGAAAAAAAATTCTCACTAGTTCGACGACCAAACTAATGAATCGAATAAAGTTCGACGGTAGAACAAATGAGAAAAAAAATTCTCACTAGTTCGACGATCGAACTAGTGAGAAAAAAAATTCTCACTAGTTCGATCGTCGAACTAATGAATCGAACTAGTGAGAATAAATCACTCTTGGCAGGTGGTTATTACAAGATGTCATGAAATGTTTTCGTAAGTTTCGTAGGGAATAGGAAGTAAATGGTTACAGATACCATTAGGATGGGATGACACACGCACGTGCCGCCATATGTGCATTACCCATTAAGTATAAAAACTTGCCTGTCCTAGAAGAACTGAAATGACCATTAATATAGATTTTGTTTTACATACAATAACAAAAATTGTGTGTCGTGATAGTCCAGTGGTTAAGGCATCAGCCTCTAAAATAAATGATGCTGTGGGTTCCAAACTGAGATAGTACCAAAAATTTGTAAATAAGTACCTGAATGTCTGACAGTCCGTCTAACCATCGCTTACCAAGGGGTAGTGTGTTGGGGTTGCGGAATGTTTATAATAGTTACCGTGACCCTGGAACATAAAGGGCAATCGAAGGAACAGGAGTGGGTTTTAGTCAGTAAAAGTCTGACACCTCCCGCCGCACCCAGGACGGGAGCAGTCATTTGACGATTTCCCACTCACCAAAAAAAAATGGGTAGTGTGTTAGTGTTACTCAGTAAGCCCAGTAGCTTTCGACCCTAACATAAGCAGTAGGTAATAGGCTAGGGAGATGTTGAAGAGCCGTACCGTTAACTTTCAACTTTATGGAGTAAACAAAGGCGCCACATTAAGGTAAGAAAGTGTGATGAAGGACATTCCACTAAGCATCACTTGAAATTTGTTGAAAGGACAGCGACCCCTCTTTTCTAGACACAAACTAACGCGATTTGTGCAATGGGGGGCGCAATGCTCTTCATAATTTATGAACAACAAAGGAATAGCAATTTTATTCAATGTGGATACTTTAATTCGCCTTAAAAGTACTACAGGAACAAGCAAGACTATTGAAAAAAATCGGAAGCCATTATCATTGCACCATCCAGTTATATTTTCATTCGATAGAACCCAATGGAGTTAATGGAGCGTTAGATTTTTCAATAGATGGATAAAATAAGCAATGCGTATGCATTTGTGTCAGATAGCAATTCAATATTCCTGTGCTCAGTCAGTTTTGGGCATGCGTGCAGTGTGCCAAGCATGCATCATGCAGGTAACACTCGCTCAGAATAGAAACGATATGAAATCGAAAACTTTATTTTCCGAGTCTGTTCATATAAATATCATCTATCTACATATAATGTTCGACAGTATAATTTGCAATTCTTAGTACATTTTTAGACTTGGGCGGAGTGAGTTAGTTTAATTAACGCATCTTTGAATAATGAAATAAAAAACTACTTAATTGAGAGAACCAAGTTTTTGACATGCTTCGAAATCCGACAAAAATAAAATGTATTATTGCTCACAGAGGTTGTGAGAACGGATTTCACGATTAAAACGCGTGTTAAAAGGCGCAGGAAGTTTGTGGTTCCTGCACTTCAAGGGCTTCAGTAAAACTAAAAAAAAAGTACAAGCATCCACACATTCGACAGATAGGCACATAAAATAGTTTGTCACCGACCATCTCATCCGCCCACCATAATTACGGGTCGATTAGCCATAAAATAACACCACATATCCTGTTACAAAACAGAGGACGAGTTTATTCAGATAAAAAAATATAATCATAAACATACATTGACTGAAGTCCAAATAAGTGCCATTATAGTATAAAATGTATGCTAATTTATATTTTTACACGGCCTGTATGATAAAATAGTATTGTAGTATGTACGTACAAAATGCTAGCACATCAAGCTACTACAATGTGTTAATTCAATTATTAGGTTTTCAACTTTATCACTGAAGCTTTTGATTTGGGGTTGATTTTAAAAATTTGGCGCTTTCAACTTGATGTACAGAAGAGAGTGTAAAGTGGACTACAGACACACTAGAAATGTTAGTAGCCTATAGGCCAAAAGCGTCAGATTTTCCAATAGTGGTAGACAATACTGTATAATTTAAAATTAACATACATCTTTGTTAGACCTAGTTACGTATAGTGTTAGCTTACACTCTGATACGGCTTTGCTTTACATAGAGGTATCTCCAACTTGCAGGCATTTACTCGATGTTACTTTGAAACGCTCCGCGCTCGTTAAAAGTTCAGTGTCTTAGAAAAATTGTGCAGCTATTCCTGTCGAATATCTCAACGTTGCTTAATTATAAATCTAATATAGAAAACAAAGGGATGACGACAACATTAAAAAAATGCCATTATGTTTAGTCCGTCTGATAGACCAGCTAAAAATACGGGACACGTATTTTTTGCTTGATCAAAATAATAAAGAAATACCAAGATAAAGAGCAACAAAGTTCCGGAGGCTTTTGACGTCACTGTCTTGTAAAAATTGTATCAGATCGTGACGTCGCGCGAAACTTCAACGCACTGTATCGTCGTCATTTTTCATTTACGAGAAAAAAGAAAAAATACGTGTCCAAAATTTTTTGATTATCTGACTGACGGACTAATTACTTTTTTTTTGGTCGTCTCGCCTATTACGGAAACCTAGGAATTCGAATTAGGTAGGTATTACAAAAAGCGGATGTAGATAAGTTTCACTGGGCCTGAAATTGGCCAAACAACACGATTAATGTGGAGTGGGCAGAATGGCGGATATTAACCAAATAATAGTGTAATGGTCAAAATAACCAAACAGGCTGTTTTTTTTAATACCTCCAAGAAGCCGAGACACGCCAATGGCTTTTAATTAGCTTACATAATAAAGCAGAAGAGGTTTGTTTATTCGTTTAAAGGAGCTGGTTTCTGGAACTATCAGATTAATTGGATTTTTTTTTTTTGGATATGTGAGCGTGATTCGTAAGGAATAGTATACGCTTCGACGTGATTTCTATCAAGGATTAGGGTGAAACCGCAAAGGACATCTGGCCATTTATAATAGTTTTTTTACTGATAGGTTCATTTTATTGTCTTTTTGCGTAAATATTAAGAGTAACAACAAATAAATGCCTTTAAGTACTTACTTTGTTCACTAGTTTGTGTTTACTCATTAAAATTAACGATAAAAAAGATTATAAATATTTGAGTTTGGTTCAGTTCCACTAAGGCACGATCAAGGCCATACATTGCGATTTAAAGCTTAGGTAAGTACCTATATGTACTTACTTACATATTATTATTACTTATTAAATCATTATCCTATAAATGTTATTATTAGATACTATTGTAAATATGAATACGACTATTTTATAAAATTGTGAAGTTGTATTAAAATAAGTGAGATTCTGTAGACAGTGAAAATTAATTATAAATGTTTATATGAATAGTTGCCATTGTTTAGCTACTTTCTAATATCAATAATATTCTTTGATACCTGAATGTACTAAAGCACCAGTTTATTTTAAGTACAAAGTGAGGAATTGACGTTTATAAGCTTATTATTATTCTTACAAATAACAAATATCATAATCCTGTAGGTCCACTACTTACGTAACTTAAATAATAGTGGAGATTAATTAATAAATTATCGTTCACATGTTAACATAAGAATTCTCAGAAGATAATCGCATTTCAATGATGCTGTGAAAACTAACTTACATTATAATGTGGATTGTGGTTGTACGGTACAACCTAAGGTACAACTTGTACCTAAATATTTGAGAGCAATAAAGGATTTTAATGCACTGGTGAATACTTTAAACTTTGAATACTCGACACAATACTTTTAAGTAAATATAAGATAGCCCATTATAAAGTATGTAATACAGTTGGATGGTATATCAACTATTGTCCATCACTATTGCCATACATAATGGCATTACGTGGTGTGTGAACAAACCTTATTTAATATAATATGTAATGTCACTCGCGACCAACGCGCTGTGAACACTCGACATCTTTTCTTTACGGTAGAGAAAGTGACTGTGAAAGCAAATTATTATTACATTTTTTAACTCACTTTTGCATATGCGAATAATCACTTATCTTAATAACAAAAAAATATAATTAAGAATGAAAAATTATAATTCTTAAATACGAATAATATGTGAAATAAATTCTTCATAGAGCACCAAACGGGCACCAAAACAATTAGATATTGTAATAATGGTCATTTTAAAATCAGTCTTAGAATTTTATAGAGATTAAGTACAAGAACAGTTTTTTTATTAAACTAACGAAAGTTGCACACGATTTTGCGCTGCCATATTAGGTACCTACTTTCATTAAATTTAAATAGCAAGTAGGTCCCCAATAATAATATTTTAATTTATTGTAATAAAAGCAATTATATGAACAATTTGTCTGTTTTTATTTTCTAATCATAATAATGCCATGTTTTGAGCAATTTACGTCTAATCATGTTTTTGGGATCAAAGAAAACGATCATAAATCTTATTTTAGCATCGACGATTACAATTTTGTGAATACGTCGATATACCAAATTTTTTTTTGTTAAGTACGTATTCTTTCCGTTCTTCGCTGAATGAACATTGGACATGAATATCGAGCTAATGCACCGATTTATTATGTACTAGCGAGAGCGACCCGCCCCAGCGTCGCACGGGTGTTACAAATGTTTAAAAATCCCGGTTTTTCTCTACTATAATAAGCATGTATTATACATATAAACCTTCCTTAGGAATCACTCTATCTATTAAAAAAAACCGCATCCAAATCCGTTGCGTAGTTTTAAAGATCTAAGCATACATAGGGACAGACAGAGGATAGCGACTTTGTTTTATACTATGTAGTCATATTGAGTCTGGTAGGCCCATTGATTTCTAAGTACGTATTTTAAATATCAATAACTGGTATTTATAATATGTATAATCAACTCATCATAAAATGAGAGACAGCAGTAGAGTTGCTGAAATGTATAAAAATATACTTATGCTGATGCAACATAAAAAAATGGAATGTTTATATAAACTTAGGTACATAACTTATATCTAGACAAGGCACACACTGACCTTAGCTTAAAATGGCTCATTGGTTTCTGCAGGTACTTTCTGCAAGTTGTCTGCAATATCATCCATATTTAATTACTATGATTCATCTTATTGGAATCTACACACAAGTCTGATTCAACAACCTGTTTTACTGTTACAATTTGAGCAATTTTCTAGATGAACTCTTGAATGACTGATGATTGAACTCTTGAAACTAATGAATAAATTTTTAAATGTAATCATTTTTATTGTTTGTAATCTTGCTTAATACCACAAAGCTGAAGACTTGCTTGCGGGGTTGAACTGACTGATCTTTGGATCAATATGTTTTAGTGTTGGGTAGCCCATTTCAAACTACAAGAACAGAGCAGTAACGCGGGAGAAACCGCAGGGAACAGCTAGTTTATAATAATTACTTTGAAATTGTTGATTGTATCACTTGGATATTAGTCTTGTAATAATGGAACTGAATGATGGGTGCAGAGACCTCTTGAAATATGTTTATCTGAAGAGGCATTTAGACTATTATCAAAACACTTACAACAAACAATACAATACATAAGTAAGACTACCTTGAGATAAGCTGTAATGACATAAGTACTTAAGATAAAATAATTACTGTTCCATGTCTGACAGAATCGAAAGCTAAGTATGGCTTAAATCTGAATGATATTGCAGAGTATAGAATAAAATAATAAATAAATATTAATACTAAGAAAAAATATCAAAAATTCTTAATAAAATTGCCAACAACATGGCCTAGCACTATATTATAAAATGTTAAAATTCTTGGATAAATATCTTGAAACCAACTGGTTACAATCATCACTATTCTATATTGTTTCTAAAAAACCTTATTGAGCTGGATTATACACAATAATCCCATAAAAAAGACACACACAAGTCAATCAGATCACTTTCACAACTTACCACCACCGAGTTGCCTCGAGCTTATCTTAAACCAGATCAATTAAATCACTAATCTTTGAAACGCCAACCATTTCTATCTCACAAACACTGTCAAACTGTTTCACTGTATTTTGCATCCCTTTCTCTTCTTGTTGATGTCTTGCTTGTTCTTCTTCTTGGCCAGGCCTTCAGCAGTTATATCAGATATTACGGACAGTCTCTTACTGTTGTCATGTCTATCCTGTCCCATGTGAGGTGGACTTACATCCGGTGGGTATGTGGAACTGTACAAATTGTTGTTCTCACTGTAACTGTGAGGCAAGTGAGGCGGAGGGATACTTTCTGGCACTGAGTGGTCTGTCGGGTAGTGGGATGCTGGCCTGATACTTACTGGGTCGGGGAAGCGAGGCTTTTTGCTTGTTGTAGGAGGAGGGGGAGGTTGTCGGTGTTGAATAGAACTGTGGTTACTGGGCCCTCTTTTGTCATCAAAGGATCTTGAGTGAGCATGAGATAAGTTACTGCCTGAAGTTCCAGCTTCAGATTGTTGGGCATAATACTGGTTGGACTTCTCCAAGGACTGCAAGGCACTGGCTTTAGACTGAATGGATTCTTTCTCAAATGGTTCAACATAATGCAGATCAGAGTCAACAGATTTGCACAGTCTGAGTCGGTTCTCACGGATCATATCTCGAGGATTGCAGTAAGCATCGCATAGTGTAGCCTGGGGAGTGGGGGGTTCACTGTCCAATTGTGGTGGCTGTTGCTGAGCAGCCATTCTCTGCTGTTTCTTTAGCAGTGCCTTCTGCCGTGCCTTTTCCTTGGCTCGCTGTAGTTTCTTGTATTCTCTCTCTTGCAATAACCGTGCCAATTCTCCATCTTGAGCTTCTACTGCGCATCTCATATCAGCAAGCAGAGCATCCTGGTTATTGTCCTCATGACTCAATTCCCTAGCAAGTCTTGCATCTTTTTCTTCTTGTTCCAGCCGCCTTTTCATATCCTCAAGTTCAGTAGGAGAGAGTCCTAACTCTTCAGGGTTGATATCTTCGTTTGGTATAGTAGTGACAGGCGGGGGCGCGGGGGGCCCGGCGCGGGAGGAGCTGGGCTGCTGCAGCACGTCCGCGCCGCGCTGGCGCCGCTGCCGGCGCAGGTTGATCTCGGCCATTTCCCGCGCGATCTCGGCATCGATCTCGGCCTGTCGGCGGCGCGTGAGCTCGCGCATGTGCACCTCGTGCTCGATGTCGCGCTGCTCGCTGAGCGCGATGGGGAAGTCCTCGCGGATCTGCTGGTTGCGGTATCGGTTCTCGCAGAGGTGCGAGGAGATCTCGCGGTCCTGCAGGCGGTGCGCCAGCGCGCCGTCCGTGCGCACGAGCCACTGCTCGCGCATGTCCGTCACGTGGCCGAACTTGGGCATGGTGTCGCTCGCCTGGAACCCGGCCATCGCTGGTGCGCGACGGTAGAAAGTATTCTCCGGACTTTCCAAATAATGTCACCTAAATACAACCCTCCGAGTAAACACGGAGTTACGTTAGCGTAACGTAATACCAGTTTATTGTGAGTTAACACGACACGACTGACATGGTGACGGCACCAGCCTCTGACAGACACCACTATTCATAACACAGCACAAACCTTTCACGTCGACTTTCTTCGCATTCCGTGAGAATCCTCGATGAACTTTTTACGTTTTCCCTGTGAACTCCGCGTGAACAATGGACGGTAACGTAGTTTGATAATCTACATAATGAATTGCACCGAGCACTCCTCACTCACTCATCCCTCCTCTACAACAACAATAAATATTTTTTCGGAATCGGAACTAGAAAATTACGATGACACTTGATACAACCAATGCCACCAGACCAGACCAGACCACTTGCTTGACAGTCTTGACGTCTTGACTTGACAACATCAAAAAATGAACATTCGAACATGACAGCACTAGTGAAGTCCCAACCAGTGGCAGAATAGTTAAACCGACTCAATTACCAAAAATTTTCAAGAGATTTTGTATTCTAGATATTTCAATTCGCTTTTCTATTTTTTAATGGATGAGTCATGTGTAATAACAGAGCTTATTCAATGCTACAATAATGTTACGGCACCGTTATTTGGCTAATTTAATAATCAATGGATTTTTTGTCTATGGATTTTAGAAATAATAATTATAATATCAATTATTTTTTGGGTTATGAGAGACCTAGAGACAGAGCGATTGTGATGATTGTATTTCAGAATAAAGGTCATAGCTCATTAGGGCCACCCGGCACCCACTCCGCACCGACTCGCCTTAAAACCGAGGCTGAATTTAAGTTACGTTACTTTATTGTAACAATAAACATTCGTATGCCGCTATATGCGGTGAATATGCTGTACGAAACTTGTTTAACACCTGTAAACCTACCATATTCGACGAATAAATGTCTTTGTCTTTGTCTTTGGCGATCCGGTGACGCTACGGAGTTGATATAGTGAGCGCATGCCCATACAAGTCCATATAAGAATACTAGCCTCAGGAGGCGAGTCGGTGCGGAGTGGGTGCCGGGTGGCTCTAATGAGCTATGATGACCTATAAGCGTACCAATTTAGAAAATAAAACAAATTCAAATTCCGTGAAATAACTAACACGTCTGTTACGTCTGTACGACGTCGTCGCACTACCTATCCGCGTAATGATACGCGTCGAACGGACCACATTTCACTAAGGTGAATGATAGTATTTATGTGGTAACAAACAAATAAACTTAAGGTAATATTGAGAAGAAAGACGTGTATAAGATCCATCGCTGGATAAAAGGTGGTGGTGGGTGGATCCGGTGATCGATCTTATACATGTCTTTCTAAAACGGTGGAACTGTTTCAAAGGTATAACCTTTTGTCAGCTGCAGTCGGAATCTTTATGCTTTCGGGAGGGGAAGTTAGAATTCTTAATTTACACTTGTCTATCTTGTGTATGAAAACGCCTAACATTTAATACAGAGCAATTGGTACAGATAATAGGCATCGGATGATTGGCAGCGGAATTTCGGATTCACAAGGTGTTTGGTTTTGTTGGTTTGGTTACCATCACGTGTTTAAGTTGTAATCGGTTTTGTGTAGGTATTTCCTTTTTTGATTTTAATGTATCAAAATCTACAATAAAAGGCATTGTATAACATTGCACTGACTTATTTATTTCAACAAAGTACAACAACATTACAATGATTTAATAGTTATCATCATGGACTAGCCACGGGAAGGTAATTAGGAAGCATGCCAGTAGGGGCAAATTAAATAAATATTAAATTAAACTTTAATATAGTTGCAAACATTTACATTTTTTTAGGTATATAGTACCTACAAAGTGCTCTTAAAAAATTAAAGAAAAAAAAATATAAGAAAACGTGAACAATGTTAAAAGCCCTTATATGTTAGTTACAATGTACGATGCCTAAATATTTTACCTGTTGTTAGTTCAGGAAATCAAGTCGCTTTCTACATTTACTTGTCTTTGACCTTCTTAGGCGAGCTCGGAGGAGCGTCGGGATTGATGCCGCATATAGTTTTCAGCTGTTTCCGTCGAGATACAGAAGTCCTGAGACACTTGAAATCTTTCACATCAAGAGTAGCGCCGGAATCTAATGTTGACAAACACACTAGTAAAAAATTATTCTTGAATAAAAATACTATGATTTTTGTATAAGCGCTAACTCGCCTATTCTTTTAGAGAACTCGGCAAGTCCTTTTCTATTTGCTGTTACGAAAAACAGTTCTTCCGATATACGGAATAGCCAGCCCGAAAGTCGTGTATATCTGGAAAAATACAAGCATTGTTTAATTTTATCAGACCTTTCTTTCTTGGAGTTACTCGGTAGGTATTTAGTCCAGTTTCACTCACTTGCTTTTGTCAACAGGGACCATGATGTTGAGCGTGCTGATAGTGGAGGCAAACACAATGTCACTCAGAGTTGGCCAGCTGCCGCCAAACCAAGCGCGCCCTTTAAGCATAAGGTCCAGGGCACAGTACACGTTCTCAATATCAATTACTTGTTGAGGCATTATAAAATCACAATTCTCATATAGGATCGGATACTGAAAGCGAAAACCGAAAGTATGTAAATTTATTATATCTTGTCCTTAGATGATATCAAAGTAACAGAAAACCAGTACTTACAGAAGCTGCGGTAAAACGTGGATAGATAGTACAACAGTTGTAATACAAGTGCTGGTCCAATATGGAGCGACCCCCGGGATCCTTCGGCAACAGACGGCCGGAGTCGCAGTACCGACCAGCCAAATACGTACAAATTGCATGACTGCAAGCAAAATGAAAAGGAGACCAAACATTTGGAAATGAACAAGGATAAAAAGAGCCAGGCCAGCAGTACCCACCTATCACATATCACCAACTCCCGGTCTTTGAATATGGGTAATGTTTGGAACGGATTCATCTGAAAAAAAAATATGTTCGTAAAATATTGAAGTATTATCTGGGACTGACGACATGGTTCACCTTGTAAAGGTACTTAATTATTATTTATATGCATGGTGAAAACTTTTAGCAGCGCAGTAAGAGAGACGAGACGACCTTCACGGATGCAGCTTCACAAGAACGGTCTTAGGTCAGAGGTCGGCAACCTTTTGAGTTGGAAGAGTCAAAAATATAAATTACCTTTCAAAATTTTAAGGAGCTATATGATTTTTTTCTTGCCTACAATTCTACTACTTCATATGGGACTAAAGAGCCGTAGCTTCACATCCAAAGAGCCGCGTGTGGCTCGCGAGCCGAAGGTTGCCGACGACTGTCTTAGTAGGCTGTTTATATTTTTTTGCGAAATGTTGATCACAATCTATAAATTGCAAAATTAGCCAGACAGACAGCAAAAAAGGCAAATAAAATTTTTAATGATGTCAATCGCTTCTGTTTTCGATACTGTAATAAAATTATCATTCTATTATCTTTCTTTTTTTTTATACTCAAAAATAATAATGGTCTATTATTCGGGGTACCAAAAAGTCAGAAAATGAAGGTCGCTGTTGGCGTATACAATTAATGGGAGAATCTCGTTTTGTTATAAAAAGTACCTACATAAAACAAATTGTAAATAAAAAACAGTACAATGAAAACATTTCCTTACGCAGGTCATCTCCTGCGTCTTGTGTTTTCCCTTGTCGATGTTGACGTCCACCTCTGTGATGCTGATGTTCATGGCGTCTAACGCCATCATCACTGCCCGGCACGCGGGGCTTCTGTCTGCCTTCCATAATGTGCAATGTCTGTCAGATTAAAATTAATGAGTAGACACGACGCCGCAAATTAAAAAGTAGCGGGTCTTTGCTTGGGGTTCAAGTTACACTGAACCAAATTTCATCAAAATGTATTTAGTGTTTAACCTTTCGACGACCAACTGACAGCCGGCTGTCGGGCTGCTATTTCTTTCTATTGTGTCTTAAATCACGTGTGTTCGAAGGATTAAGACTGACACTGTTAGTCAACTTACATTAGCATCAGTCTGTTATTTATATTTCTATGATAACCATGGATGGGCCAGTGGCAACTGTGGCAAGACGAAGAAATTGCGTGCGGCTGGGCCTGACACCCACAGAATTGAGAAAAACAGTTTTCTTTTTAAGCCGGTTAATTAAGTAAGACCCATCATGAGCCTTTAACGGAATTATCACGACACACATGCACTATATATGATTCGTTGACATTTTCTTAGACCTAATTATTCTTCTTCTTTACTGTTGGTCTGGTTAGAAAAGATAAAATTTGTCATAAGGCTATCTTAGGTACTTTGAAAGAGCACTGCACACTGCACCTACCCAGCCGCTTTCCAACTTGCTTCCAAGGACAACATTACCTGTTTTTAAACTTACTTTAACCCTGACTCCGAAAGTTTACTAGCTGAACGCCCCATGAATGCAGCACACTTGTGATTTTGACTGTCAATAGGTTTCAATACTGATTAAAAGTTCATAATATTAAATAATAAAGCATTATTGTTTTTATTCTACTACAATGACACCAATTTTTATATTTTTCTTGATTCTATCATCAAGACAGACTGACAGATTTAATTGTTTTATTTGGTTGATGAAAGAAGTTTATTTTGTAATTCAGGCTTCTTTATGGCGCTGTCTTAGATTAAGGGCGCTGTATTTAAACTTTACTAAAACAGTGCTCAATCTCTGATAATCTGTTAATACAATCAGTTTACTTAACGACGTCCGTTTCAGTTTTAGTGTTCACTTTTAAAGAGGTTTCCTTTTTAGATTCTAAGAAATAGCGTGTGCTACAAGATGGCTACATCATTTTGCCTTGAAATAACATAAAGGCGCATGAGCTATAAGGGTGACAAATCAACATCGAGCAATGCTGCGCTGTGCTATGTTTGGTGAGCTCGCTCGTCTAATATTTTAAATAGAATACAAATAAACCATGCTGTGCTGCGCTGTGTGAGGCTACGCTCTGTTTTAAGGCCCTGTCCAGGAAGGGCGAATCGTTTCGCGCGAATTCATTCGCGCGTTGGCGAGATACTAGCCACTAGGCACCAATACATCGCGTCCACAAGCATCGCGCGAATAATAATTTCGCGCTTAATTCGCGTGCGATTCGCGAGACTCTCAACTCGCGCGTGATTCGCGCGTAATGCGCGCGAGTCGAGATACTAGGCCCGCCTTGTTGCGTCCAAATTTCGCGCGAATTTCAGAGCGAGTGCACGTATAATGGAGAAAGAGAGGGAAATAGAGCGCCAACGTTTTTAATACGGAATTCGCGCGTAGGTACGCTCTTTCTGGGCGCAACATTCACGCGAGAAACGCGCGAGAGATTCGCAATTCGCTCTTCCTGGACAGGGCCTAAAACGCAGCAGTGTCGAGCGAAACGCGCGCGCTACCCGCCGCGCCGTGCTGAGCCGCGCTGTGCCGAACTGTGCTGTTTTCTATGGAACTCTGCCATGCTGCGCTGTGTCGAGCTGTGCTAGGTTTTTCAAACATGGAGCACGCTGCGTGGCCCTCCATCGCTCTCAGACGTAAAACGTTGCTTAAAGAAACACAGCACAGCGCAGTATAGCGCAGCATAGCTCGATGTTGATTTGTCACCCTAAAAGTCAGTAATTAAGATCGGCTAACCCTGCAACAACGGCGTAAAAAAATATTGTTATAATGAATTTGAGGTGGGGGTAGGTGTATAGATTTGTCTACTAACACATGGAAATCGATCTCACAGTGTTACTCACTCAGGTTACTCACTCAGGTTACTCACTCAGGTTACTCACTCAGGTTACTCACTCAGGTTACTCAATATTGTGGAAATATGAACAGCAAAAAACCAATTCCTAAGTAAGTATATTTCCTCAGTCGTTATAATAAGACGGAATACAAGCTTAGGATATAATAAAACACGAGAAATAACATTATGTTTGATCGTGAGACAATCCAAGGGTCCTCATACATAATGGAACAGTAACAGGATCTTGAATTTGATCTGTATGCGTCGTGTTATCGGCTGTATTCATTTACAAGTGTTATTTTGTTATGTGACTTGGTTGGTCCCGCCACTTCTTTGAGGTTCGTAGGTACTAAACGCGAGTTGTTGATAAATTGTAGCGAAAAAATGGCATTGTTTCGTGGAAACTCTGGTTTTAAAAATTCCCAAAATGTGCGCCGTTTGGAAAAGTGCATAATCAGGTACCTAAAGCTAATTTCTTTTTATTAAATTGGAGACATAATAGAAAGACAATAGCAGTGCGGCAGCCGTCTGTAGCTTGGTTGTTGAAAGGTTAAATTATATATGTAATTACATCTGTGTGGGTACCTAAGCATATTTTTTATATTTTATGTTTACCCACCAGACTACGATTAATAAATTTTTAACCTTAGTATTTTTTGTTATTGTTATTTATCACAAGATGTGAGAAAATTGATCCCTAAACACCCTGTCGTTTATGTATATAACTGTACATGTTATTTTACATCATCAGAAATACGTCGATTACGAAGAAACCAATCCTGTACGGAGATGAAGCATCGCCACCAGTAAGGTTTGCCATGATGACGGCATCTTTATTGGACATCGATTTGGAATTCCATAATATCGATTTATTCAAGGCGGAAAACCGGAGCGAATTTTATAAAAATGTAATTATGAAGTTATAATACAGTAGCAAAGATGATTTTTAGTATTTCTCTTGAGCTCAAAATTAAATCCTCATACATGTGTGTACAGACCAGACTAAGTGGAGCCCGTGGGTGGAGGGCCACGTTACAGTTATATTTGCTCAACCTTTTTGGCTTGGCTAAAATAAATATTGTTTATTACAGATAAACCCCCTCCAAAAAGTACCAGCGCTGTCAATTAGCGAACACACTATTTGCGATAGTCACGCCATAGCTTTGTTTTTCTGCAGAAATAGCATCAAGCAAGAGTTGTACCCTGAAGATGCAATACTTAGAACAAAGATAGACGAATGGCTGTACTTTGATGCTGGAGTTTTATTTCCTATCGATAGTGCTATATTTGTAAGCCAAGTGCATGCTTTACCTTACTCTCATATCTTATTTCTTTATCTTATTCTAATATGAAATATTTTTTTACAGAGTGAACTTTTTGCCGGTAAATGGCCAGCTGATCAAGTAAAGGTTAACAATTGGTATTCTTCTTTGGACTACTTAGAACTGAAATTAAATAATCAAAAGTGGCTTACAGGTGACAAGGTGAGACAATAATTATAATATATGCTTATATGCATTAATTTCATTTTATCATTTGGTAGTTACATCGATACAAAAGTTATGAGTTTTTTTTTGCAGATGCGGTTATGTGATATTTGCTGTGGAACTACAATTAGCTCTCTTGAATTATTGGTCCCACTGTTGGAACGACATAAAAACGTAAAAGGATGGCTGAGAATTTTGAAAACACTTTCATGTTATGAAATAAATGAGCGTGGTCTAAAACGCTTACAAAGTTTTGTTGGAGTTGTAAAACAACAGCTGTGATAGGATAACTGTTGTTGACTAACTGTCTAGAAAAATAAAATAAATTAAAACAAAAATAGTTTATGTCTCAGAACTGTCTAGATACTTACTAAGTAAATATTGATGCGTGTTTTCATATTATGCAAATATACAATACAAGTGGTGGAATAATTTTGTTTTATTATGCGCCGCTGTACCCCGCCACTACCGAGAATCTGCCTGCGGTAGAGAAACATATTAAAATATTTGTGAGCAACATCCGCTCGGCAGACCCTTATTGTTTAACATCTTAATAAGATATTATATTATTTTATCGATTTACACTTTCCGTAAAGGGAATTTCCATAAACAAGTCTTACATTTGAATCTCAGTGTTTTTTCCCAGCTCTCGTCATCCGTCTGTCGCGGTCGTACCTACCGCAGATATGTCAAAGAAGAATCTTTAGTCTATGGCCGCTTATTGATTGGTCGACGAGGAGATGTAAAAAATGGCTGCCTTGCCTTCTCCTACTCAGGTAGAATTATATGAGATTTAAATAGTTTTTGCAACTCAAATCGTGTAAATTTGCTGCATTAAGTAAAATTTACGAATGTGTCTTTAGTTTAGTGCAGTGCGACTTTACTATCGAACGTTAAAACACTGAATTATTTGACGTCAAAGTTTAAGTGTACCGTGAACGGATTACGCTGCTCAAAAATTATTAGAATTTCAATAGTCAAGCCGCGTAATATAACCGAATAGTTCGTTTTAATTTAAAGTGCAGAGTTTGTAAATGGTGTTTCATGTAATTTTATTATACTTATCTTGCTCAAAGACCACGTAATCGTGTCCGTTTTACTACGAACGTTGGAAATGTAGTGAGGAGTATTGAAATGTCACACCCATAGCCGTTCAAAATAAGTTCGTAAAGTAATATTGTCGTGAGTTTTACGTTCTGAAAATGGGGCTTGAACGGTTGCAGGTGGCAGGGACCCACAGCGCAATATACGAAGCATACTATCACCAGGTGAGGACTTCACACTTGTAGTACTTATTAATTAACCTAATTACTGTGTTTCGATACATTTATACATTGATAGCGAACATTAACACTTGCAAGCATCGTTTGCGTATAATTTTCAATCAATACTGTCCAGTAAAGTGAAGTTCTAGGCCAATGTATAATGGGACAAATAAAAAGTAAGTATGTAATGAAAAGTAACACTTATTTCATACTGAGTAAAGACTACTATTACATTACTGTTGAGTTTAATTGAAATCAATATTTTTGCTTGTTCTTATACCCTGGGCAATAGCAAATTCTTTTAAAATGATTGTACTTGAGTGAAAAGACTGCCTTATAAAATAATTGATAAAAAATTGAATGTGTACCTAATGATGTGGAATTGCCTAACAGTCAACATTCTAAAAATGATAACCAGATAAACTATGATTTATCATAGGAAATTCACTCATTGTATATTCCTCATTTAAATACCTATAGATATTTAATTATTTGTGTTATAATACTGTTAATAGCAGTCTCAATATTCCAAAGTTTAATAGTTGAAAATGTAGAAAATCTGCATTGAGTTAAAAGGGAAAAAAAACATTCTTACTAATTCAAATAACATGGTAAAGAGGTAAAGGTTTTCTGTCAACCAAACTATATCTCATGAAATAAAAGCAGCAATATAGCTAGATACAATCATGTAGGCTTAGTTTTAAAGCAGGCTGATAATAACAGATTTTTTAAATTAATATCAAGGTTACTAGATAGATAATTAACACCAATGTTACTAGGATTTCATTTTCTGTTTAGAAACTAGATATAATTAGGTTTAACCTGCTTAGAAAACTTAAACGATTTAAAAAAAAAAATTGATGAAGTGTTGATTACTAACTGTTAGCATTATCATATATTTTATTTGTATTTCCTCAGAATATTTTTCGTTTTTTTTTTATTAACAACTAGAACTAAATTTTTTACCACTTTAATTAATGGTTTGAACAGTTTTGCCCAACGCTTAAGGCATTCTTGACATGCAACAGATTTTCCGTCAAAATAGTTATTACTCCAATTTTGTTTACAAGATTAACATGAATATTTTTCTGACTAACATCCTGTAGTACAGATAAAGGCAATTAATATTTAAATGCGAAAGGTTTACAGTCTCGCAGTACACTAAATATTGCCATGTTCTGGCATCTTGCCATAGAGTTGTGCATCATTATAAACCATTTACTTGTCTTCGATTTATGCCAAAATATTATTGTTATTAACCATTTGAAACTAATATTTTAATGATATTAACTTTTACTATGTTCTTTAGAAATAAAGACATAAACAATACATACATTTTTATAATTCCATAATAGTATTTTTCATCAAAAAGGTACTTAAAACTACAGCTGACATGAATCTTATACTGTATCATCAATGTACTGTTATGCTCACTTGCAGAATCTATGTTGCAATTACTATGTTCCTTAGAAATAAAGACATAAACAATACATACTTTTTTATAATTCCATAATAGTATTTTTCATATTTTCTTAACATGTACTTTGCTTTTTCCTTAGCTATTCTCTATCTATCATACTATCACAATTTGACACTCATAACATGTGTTTCAGACTACACTATAATATAATAGCATATTGCTCACCATACATTTGGTATATTATACAGTACAGCAAATTGGAAACATGTTCCATACAAACATATGGTGAGCGATATTATTGTGCTATAAACTATGGCTATAAACTTACAGCTTTATAAGGTTTATATTATAGCGTAGTCTGAAATGAGCTTCAGACAGTAATATTAGTTACCTAGGCAAAACATTTGTTAAGCAACATTTACGAATCTCAGCCTTAGCAATATTTGGGCAAAGCCAATCAGCACAATTATGGGCCACTGCTTAGTTTAGCTAACTAAGATATCTTCAAAAATGGACCATCTCCAACTACTGTAATTAGTCTTCTGTTGGAATACTCAGTCAGTGACACATAAAACATTGCAGGTGGACCCCAATGGCGCGGGTACAATCCAGGCTCTGGACGCCGCACGCTTCCTCAAGAAGTCCCGGCTCAGCGATGTGGTGCTCAGCAAGATATGGGACCTGTCCGACCCTACCGGCAAGGGGTACCTTGATAAAGTGAGTTGTAGATGTATTTATTAATTTGAATTAAGGATCTTGGTGATTGAATATTTAGATAACAGAAATACTTCTGAACTTCCTGCGTTAGTTACTTAATAAAATATATTATCTATAGATAAGTTAACTGCTGCATTAAGCGTAATTGATTGTTTTATATTTAAATTAATAATTGGGATTACATGTAATTTTGTTTATATTGTCAGTCATTTATTGCTAATTGAGATTGTGTTTATTAGTAGTTGTGATGACATAATCACATTGGGATTGGGAGAGATAATAAAAAAAAAAATTGGGGTGATAATTGCGCCTGTTCTTTTCAGTAAATTAATAATGGTCAGGAGATTCCGATCTAATTTAAACTATTACTACAACAATTTATTTTAATATGTGCATAAATGTTTATAGATTTTCAATTACAGCTTTGCAATTTTGTCCTTGTAATGTGTAATTTATATATCAATTATTATAGTTTAACTTTAAAATATACAATGATATAGGTAGTTGAGGCAATTTATATAGTTCATTTAATTAGATTTTATTAGCGACACGTCCTAGCTTCGCATGGGTATTAAAAATCTATAAAAAAATCCGTATTTTTCTCCACTATAATAATAATAATAAACCCGCAGGGCAGCTTGTGGCGAGCTGTCGGGCAGTAGCGACCCCGTGGACCTGACCTCCTGGGAGACCCTTTGTTCTTCATCTCTGGCTTGCCTTAACTGGCCGGCCAGAGTGAGTACTGACGAGGAACAAGGCTCCCACCTCACTCTTGCCTTAATTGGCTGGTTTGAGTGGAGATTCGCAAGAGCAAATTTGCTCGGGGGAAGGAAGTATTCCAGTAAGATGCTGGTAGGGATCTTGACCGTACTTCCGGGATTGTCCTGATAGCCGTGGAATACTTCTCCACTCCTCCAGCACCTCGATATATGTTGCCCATTTGTCGCTACGTCACTATGTGCTAGCGGCCGTTTTCGGGGGCCCATTTACTGAGTGTGCAAGTCACCCCCTGCCTTTTTATCCGTGTATACAAGCAGTGGTTAGGCAGGGGCCATAGCCATTCAATAGTTTCAGATAAGTAATCCATCTTAGCAACCCAAACCCATAGTCCAATACTTTTTTTATTCCATGACCTGCAATAGACCACCACCAACCGGGGGTTGACCTTAGGTGCACTTGAGTGGTGCATATAGGGATAATCGCCGGTTGGTGTCCCATTCCACATAAAGTTTTCCTCAAGGGGCCTCTGCGAGTTGGCTTCGGCCCCTCGTACGCCTTCCAAAGGTCCGGGACCTCAGGGTCCCGAGATACGAAAACATAAAAATAATAATAATAATAATAAGTTTTATACACAAATATTCCTTTTGAGTCACGATTTCCTTTAAAAAAATGCGGTTTTTTAAAGGTTTAAGCATACAAAGGTACAAACAGAGAGAAGCAGCTTAGTTCTATACTGTTTATTCATAAACAATATTAATTATAAATAAGCTCATTCTTGAGGGCAACTCATCAAAACTAAGGAAGAGACATAAAGGATTGTAGTATCATAGTTCGCCCCTAATCAATTTGAGTTTAATTAATTAATTTAATTACTATTCCAAATCCCTGTAGTAATTCAATTACTTGATTAAACAGAAACCCATTTGGGTTCATTACTACAAAACTGTAGTTCTTTACAATAGCTCTAGTAAAAAATTTTCTGGTTTAGTTTGAGTAATTAATGTTACAATTGAAATGAGAAAGATTTGCTCCATAATTAATAGCTTTCGAGCGTTTTTTATCTTTATTTTCTTACGGGGTTTTCTTTACAGAATATGTAACTTCCAAGCTGTTTTAACCCTTTAGAGTTGAAATTTTTCAAAAGTCCTTTCTTAGTGGATACTTACTCTTCACAAAGAACACACCTTCCAAGTTATATGTCTCTAGGAGCAATGGTTTGGGCTGTGTGTTATATATCAGCAGCCAGGCAATCAGTCAGTCAGATATTTAGATGATATATAGAGCCCCGCCGGGGTTGCGGAATGTTTATAATAGTTACCGTGACCCTGGAACATAAAGGGCAATTGAAGGAACATGAGTGGGTTTTAGTCAGTAAACGTCTGACACGTCCTCCCGCCGCACCCAGGACGGGAGCAGTCATTTGATGATTTCCGACTCAGAAAAAAAAAATGTTTTTGATGATACCATATTATTTTGTAAAATCAAGCATTGAGTGAGTGGCTTAATAAATTATTATGTCCTGTTAATGATCTTTTAACATCACATAATCGGCACGGCCCTCCACGATGGCTCGGACAGAAGCCGATGGAGAGAAACTGTTAAGAAGTTTTTTTCAAAGGAGTCCCGATCCTCAGTAATGAGGAATCGACAAAGGAGGGAGGTTAATGATCTTTTAAAAACATAATTTAAATTTCCGTAATATTACAGTCTCTTAGAATAGACAAAGACATCTAAATGTTTGTACAAATTGATATGAATGTTACAATTTGTTAACTCGAGATGTGGTGTGTCAATCATACTGATAACGTTGTTATCTTATCAATAACAGAAACAGTTTCAAGTGGTGATTCTAAGATTATTTGGAAATGAAAATGTATTATGGAAATGTCGTCATTTTCGACAAGATCGCGGGGTTCTGATGAATATCTGAGGAATTGGTTGTTGTTGCTGACTATCCTTTGAAGAAGGCCAGTGTTGCAAATTGTTCGAGTTGTGTTCTTCCTGACATTTTAGATTTCTCTAGATAAGTTCCATTGTGCCTCTTGATCTAATTCTGTTCTGTCTCCTGCTTGATATGGACGGAAATGTTTTTTTTTATTCATTAATTGTTATGTTCTTTTCTCAATATTTTTGTTGGTGGGTCCTAGATAGTTGGTTCTGTTCTTCAGGGCTCGTCGGCTTCTTAAACTAGACAGTTTTCTAGTGGTCGCCACTATTTTTTCAGGCACGCATTTTCAATCATTTGGAATAGTTGGGTGTGGTTGTCCAGAAAATTGCAATCATCATGACGTTTCTAAGATCTCCCGTTTGTTTAAGTTAGGAATATTTTCACAGATTGACGGATCTTGTCCGCAACGATTTAAATTCGTAGTGCGCTAAATTCGTAGCTTTAAGGTCATAGCTCATTACTGCCACCCGGCAGCCACTTCGCACCGACTCGCCTTATAACCGAGGCGATCCGGTGACGTTACGGAGTTGATATAGTGAGTGCATGCCCATACAAGTCCATATAAAGAATACTAGCCGCAGGAGGCGAGTCGGTGCGGAGTGGCTGCCGGGTGGCTGTAATGAGCTATGACCTTTACGCCGAACACTGCACTTTTAAATTGGTTATTCACGCTATCCACAACTCATACTCCACAATGTAATCAATGCTAGAAATCTAAGCAGGTATTGCGTGCAAGTTCCCATAAATCAAATTATCGTTGGGTTTGACTAACTTTGGGGGTGTAGGGGAGAAAAGGGAGGCAGGTTCTTTAAACTTTGCATTCACTTATATTTTGTACCTACCGTGACTCACTTAGGAGGTAAATAACGTTTCTTAACGCTTGTATAAAGTTTTGACATTTTAGTTTTTTACCCCGACGCAAAAAGAGGGGCGGGAGTTATTAGTTTTCCACTGTGTGTGTGTCTGTCTGTCTATGGCGTTATAGCTCTTAAACGGTTGATTTTGATGCAGTTTTTTATTTGACGATGGTTCTTAGACATGTTTCATCAAAATCAATCAATCCGTTAATAATTTGGGGGCCGTGTTTTATTTTACTTTTAATTATTTACACTTGTGTAACACATATTCTGTGTGTTGGTTAAATAAAGGGTTTGCAAGAAACAGTACTGTGTCAGATATACAGAGAGACGGCGCTCGTAGGCTTAGTAATTGGGTCACGTTGGCTAAGGCCGGAACCCTTTAAATGATGGTGTGGCGAGCCAAATTGTAGCCTGGCGAGCGAAAAATTGTAAGCGAAGTACACTCGCTGTTATTGGCTACGGTTTTCTTTTTGTGTGGTTTTGGGGGGCTTTAGGTGTTAAAGGTTTCATAAAACGTTTACAGGTAATTAAATGGTCGTCGGTTGTGGTTAGCTATTTACCTAGGTATCTCCCACTTTGCGTGTAAGTACACGCCTTAATGTATATCTCTCAACAAATAATTAAATAAAATATCTTGGGACAACTCGCACGCGGTCATCTGATCCCAAACTAAGCAGAGCTTGTAACCAGACAACTGATACTATATAATTTATAAATATAAATACATACCTACATACACACATCAAAAGTGTCTAGGGATATTTCAATTAAACCTAAACAACTAAAATTTTATTAACTTTTTGTTAAGACACCTACACATTAAAATAAACCTTGTTTCATAGCCTATCTAATCTGATAATAGACTTTTAGATAAAATTAAGTTAAAAAAAAACTTAGAAGAATAGGAAAAACTCAGACAAAATTTCAATCTAAACTTTATTTTTGAGACATCAAAACCTAAACAAAACAACCATTTTTATTATAAAAATTTTTGAAAACTTAAAATTAATAATCCGTGGATCAGCCTCAGACTCTCCTGACCTATCTGTAGCGGTTCTGTATACTCAAAACAAGGGTGTCAATATCCTGTTGTGGAATACTGTCCCAAATTGCGGTTTCTGAAGCCATGAGGACTAGTCAGAGCGTTATATCCAAGCTTCGGTCACGTTATCGTGTCACAGGTGAAGTGGTGGAACGGCACCGAGGACCTCAACGCATTAAAACACATGTACAGGACCGATTCATAGTAAATGCTGCACGAAGTCAACCAAATGTAACGGCAATGCAATTGGTTCAAAGGCTACAGAGAGAGTATGGTTTGTTGGTAAGCGGTCAAACTTTGAGAAGACGACTGCATAAAGTCAACCTACGTACTCGTAGGCCAGTTTGGGTACCAGCGCTAAGGAGAGGCAATCGATGAAGAAGATTACAATGGGCTATTGCACACGAAAACTGGAACCATTCTCAATGGTCACTTGTGCTTTTCACTGATGAATCCAGGTTTGGATTTCATCCTGATTCGCGAAAACTTCGCGTTTGGAGAGAACCTGGACGTTGGAATCGACTGCAGCACCTACAACAAGTTCATGCATATCAAGGTGGCACGATTATGGTATGGGCAGGAATTCGTCTCGGCGGTAGAACGGACCTCGTTTGGATACAAGGCAATATGACTGCTCTAAAATACCGAGATGAGGTGCTAGAGCCTGTTATCTTGCCCCACAGACAACAAATGGGACAAAATTTCCAGTTAATGCACGACAATGCCCGTCCACATACGGCGCGTATCGTCACAAGTTGGTTACAACAGCATGATATCCAAGCTTTAGACTGGCCTGCACAATTCCCTGACTTAAATCCTATCGAGCATGCCTGGGATATGCTTCTGAGAAGAGCTCTTAGGAAATTCCTTGAAGATATTGAGGATGAAAACCAGCTTTTCTTGCATCTTAATAGGACTTGGGACAGTATTCCACAACAGGATATTGCCACCTTGTTTTATGTATGCAGAACCGCTGCAGATGTGTCAGGAGAGTCTTAAGTGGATCCAAGGATTATTAATTTTATGTTTTCAACAATTTATGTAATAAAAATAGTTTTTTTTGTTTAGGTTTTGATGTTTCAAAAATAAAGTTAAGATTGAAATTTTGTTTGAGTTTTTCCTTTTCTTCTAAGTTTTTTTTTAAATTTAACTTTATCTAAATGTTTGTTATCAGATTATATAGGCTATTAAACAAGGTTTACTTTAATGTGAAGGTGTCTTAACAAAAAGTTAATAGAATTTTAGTTGTTAAGGTTTAATTGAAATATCCCTAGATACTTTTGATGTGTGTATTATAGATAAATTACACCCAGACGGATATTAATAATAATTCTGATCATATTTTACCCCGTGTGGGTTAAATAAAAAAATGCTTTTTATTTATTAAAAGTCTTTTATGCAAAAGCTTCTGTTCACGCAAGTTTCGAATGTGCTTTGATAACTTACCACAAAAAAAGCTTGTCTGTTTATAATGTAGATGAACGTGTGAATGTCATGTCATTCTGAGTTTAACTAAATTATTATCGTCATTGGCTAATGGCCGTTTAAGTTAAATTAAAAAAAAAATAGTCTCGGCAGCACCAAGCAATTTGAAGATTGTATAGAAATCGCCAACAATTGAGCAATTTCAGTTATAAAAGTACGTAAAAGTAGTTACAAGGGCGCAAAGTAATATTTTTACGGCGAGGGCATTTTTTGAATCCAGAGCGAAGTGAGGGATTCTAGAGTAGAATCCCGAGCTTTGCGAGGGATTCTCGAGGGATTCGTCTTTATTTATAGAATCCTGAACGTAGCGAGGCATTCAAAGTACGTCGCCCGAGCCAAAAATATATTTTGCGCCCGAGTGATACACTCTACTTTTCATCACCCCCTATGAGAAAATAAAAGGCGCTTCATACTTTATTGTAAAATTATTACTATGGCTGCTATTATTATCATAGCTTTATAAAAACAGCTACATTAATAATTTGCTACAAAACAATCCGTGAAAATTTTTACGAGAACTCGGGCTGTAGTTTGCTCGTTTTATTTCTATTTAAGTTTTTTTTTATTCAGCATGGCGCACTTTGTGAATTTGGAGAGTCATTATTGCCCGCTGAAAGTTTATTATAAAAAACACCAACTTTGGGCGTACTTAAAGGGGAACAAAGTCGTCTTTTTCGTATAGGTGGGATGGTAAAATACTTTTTACCCGACTTCGCGACGTAAAAGGGGGTGTATTTATGACCTTATATTTGTTTGTCTTTTTGTGCCGCTCTTTTGGCCCAATGAGAACGTTTCCTACGTCAAATGATTTTTCTTAACTTTCTATGAGTCACTGAAGGGGGTGACTGTAATCTGAATTCAATGTGGCGTTTACCAGACAACTGAAAATCGACAAACTGTGTTAGGTTTGTCATCGATTAGATATTTTATAATCGTATCTACAAAAAATGAAAAAGGTAATTCTACAAATCAAACTCGGAGACTGCATTAATCGTTCAAACACACGTGACTCGAAACACAGTAGAAAGGCAATAGCATCCCGACAACCGGCTGTCGCTTGGTCGTTGAAAGCGTAAATAATAAGGAAGGAAGGAATAATAAGGTTTTTGATATGGTAAAATACACGCCTAATCCAGACTCCCAGTTATTGGAAAATATTCAAACTTAGATTACTTTGAATACGGTTTTAAAACAGAAGACGACGTCACAGCCGTACTAAAAGGGTATTAAGTTATAGCCATAGACAAGCGGCACTTGGCGCAGTCTATGGTTACGCAAGTGTCTAGACTAGAGGCTAGCCGGTGTCGAACTATTGAAGGCGCGTTTACACTGGAAAATGTCCAGACATTGTTAAACCGACGACCCGCCCCGGCTTCGCAAGGGCGTTACAAATATTTGCCGTCTCCCTCAGTTTCACCCATGTTATGTTAGGCTTTTGGTTACTGTTAAGTTCTCGTTGGTCATAGCGTGAAGTTGTAAAGCTGTTGTTTTTTGCGTGAAAGCGCAACAAACATCCATACATCCGGACATACAACCTTTCACATTACAGGATACTCGGCTTTTCTAGGCTACTCTCAAATCTTTCTCATTAAATTATTACTTACTGTGTCTTTTATCGAGTGCTTAAAACTCTATTAAGGTTTTATAGCGTACAGGATAGACATGATCGGGGTAATGTTTTTTAATATTTAACATTTCTGGAGCTACAGCGAAACGATCTTATACCTTTTGTGTGCTCGCTCTGACCTAATAAATCATGGAGGAGGCATCGTTTGAAAGATTAAATAAAATATGTTCTTTGGATTCTAGTGTATATCCCCGAGTAGGACGTAACGAAGTATATTGGGTAGCAGCGCAGTGACAAATGTCTATGCATTATGTGACTAGCTTTCCCCGGCGGTTTTGCCCACGTAGTTCCCGTTTCTCATGGAATTTTTGGGATAGAAACTGTCCTATATCCTTTCTTAGGCTATGTACTATCCTTGTACGAAGTTTCATTTAAATCGGATATGTGGTTTTGGCGTAAAAACGAGATGGACAGACTGACAGAGTTATTTTTGCATTTATAATATTGGTATGGAGATTATTGGATAATATGAGGGTTTATGATTATCAGCGAGGCTTCTGGTATTGTAGGAGTTATTACGGTGAAATTCAGCTTACAGTAAAAAAAGAGTTGTTAATGATGGCTTCCTTTTTAACATGCGGCAACATCATCTCTTTAGCCTTTTCCTAATTTAGTTTGGGTCAGCTTAAAAACCTAACCGGATTTAGCTGGACCAGTGTTTTACGTGAAGCAACTGCCTATCAGACCTTAAAAACCCAGTTACTGGGTGACAAAATACCCCTTAGTTAGATAAGTTACGTTAATTTGCGACTGCGTATGCACCCAAAGTACCAAATACACAAGACACAAAAATATGCCGAAGGTAGTCGCGGGTATTAATAGCTAAGTGTACATATATTTATGTTTTAACATTTTTCGCCTGTATTTAGTAGACATAGCTTTTTGTGGGCGTATACGATTATGCGAATAAATCATGCAATCTGATAGTACACATTATTTCGTCTGGAGATTTGATCCGAGCGACCCAGACTCGACCTACGTATTATGATATTATGTTCTGAACTCAAAGAGCATCTCATTAGGAACATAATTATATATCTATGTTGCATCTTCTATTTATGTAAGTGTGATAATTCTTATCTACATCTTAATTAAATTAAATAACATTACTAAAAGCACTAATTTCATTACGAAGCAGGAAGTAAACTAATCATTGATTCCATTCGACCTAAAACTTTTCCGAAACACTTTAACCACAGAAACCCGAATCATTTATTCACTTTGAAATCGATAGTCAATTGAGTTGGTAAATATGTGACGTCACAGTTTGCTATTGCCGTACAAAATCTATAGGGAAACGCTTTTATGACTATACTAGCTTCTGCCCGCGGCTTCGCTCGCGTTAGAAAGAGACAAAAAGTAGCCTATGTTACTCTCCATCCCTTCAACTATCTCCACTTAAAAAATCACGTTAATCCGTTACTCCGTTTTGCCGTGAAAGAAAGACAAACATACAGACAGACAGACACACTTCCCCATTTATAATATTAGTATGGAAGTATGGATAAAGGTATCATAAGTACTTTTTTCCGTCTATTATTTTTATTGACGGGCCTGTTGGTCTAGTGGTCAGTGACCCTGACTGCTAAGCCAGAGGTCGTGGGTTCGATTCCCACCCAGGACAAACTTTGTGTGATGAGCATAATTGTTTGTTCTGTGTCTGGGTGTTATTTATCTATAATATGTATGTATTTAAAAAAATATATATATAAGTATGTATATCAGTTGTCTGATTACCATAACACAAGCTCTGCTTAGCATGGGATCAGATAGCCGTGTATGTCCCAGGATATTTATTTATTATTATTATTTATTATATAGGGTGACTGGTAATTAGTGTACGATACTTATACAATACACGTCATATGATAGTGTTTTTTTTTTCGCGATTTCAGGTTTGTTCCCATAGTAAAATGACAAATTGGATATATCTGACATAACTTACTAATATAATACATGGACATAATTACATGCTTATTTAATTTAATTAAAATACACATCAAAATAATTCTTAATTCATCACATAATAATAAATAATTAATTCCATAATATGAATTGCTATTTGATTTTTCGTCCTCTCTCCTAACTTTGCTGTGCCCGACAGGGTCCATTATGATCTTGACAATATTTTATAAGACCTTTATGTACAAATGGAAAGCAATAAAGTATTGAGTATTGAGTAAAAGTGGTTGGTTATAATGAGCACAGCAGTCACGTGTTTTAGTACCGTACACTAATTACCCGTCACCCTATATAATGTGCATTCTTTAAAGTATTAATATCCTATCCTATTTTCGTATGACAGGTATAAATAAATATCCCAATTTATTTTAGTTCGGCGGGTATAGGTCAAGCCTGTTGTTTTCTTTCAAGTTAACATCATGCACTGGTCAGTGAATCGTGCATTCTTTGTGAAGTTTTCTGTCGCTACCTGCTACGTAAGGGCCGGTTTCCACCAAAGCTAAAATTAGATGACTCGTAATCCATATATTAAGTTTAACTTGTGGTTTGATGGAAGAAAACTCATTTATTGGTTAAGCTTGCCTTTGTACACATTGTGTGTGTGCAATAAATAATATAAATATACAATATGTGCTTAAGCTAAGTGCTGAGCTGTCAAAATGACGTAAGCTGATTGGTTGTATGAAATACCAGAATCTCCTCTCATCTCCCCTTGGTGGAAAACGCGGCGGATTAGTCACCGCTTTTTTATACCATTATTTTTCGTTCTTGATTAATTTTGGTACCGAATTTGTGAGCGCTCTTGTTTTTTTTACTGCTCGCCCGTTTTTCGACGATTAATTCCAAAAGTCACAAATTACGAAAGAATGACGGTTCGGTTTATCACTATCATGTAGCCTTCAGTCATTGTACTATAAAGACTCCTTAAACTTACATACCTGTCTTGTTACAAGGCACTAGCAAGACGTGTCCGAAAGACTATAACTTTTCCAATACCCACCATTCTAGCCATTCTATAAACATTTATAAGTTCTCGACCTCATTCGGCTACAAAACTCTTTCGAATTCATTCTTTATCCAGACTTTGATTCCCAAAAGGGCTGTAAATACGGGCGTACATAAAATTGCACTTCACTGGCCCTGGGCTCCTGGACACGTAGGGTGGGTAATTAGTGCTGGCCATTATGTAAAACAATGTACTTTGGATGTTTGTCTGAATTTTACGTATTGTGAATCATTCACGATGTGTGTTTTTGTCTGTCGTTGTCAGGTTTGAATAAAGGGAGGAAGTCGATTAAGAGTTTTTTTACTGATAGATTGTTTTGACTTCATACGAATGATGTCTTAATGTCTTTATATAACCTTAATAAATTATATAGCATGCGACCCTAGTCAAGCTTTCTATAACTTATGTTTAAATCGGACCTGTACTTTCAGGTTTATCTCAACAATCGAACAAAAAAAAAGAAACGAAGCAACAATTTTATCTCTTGTCTTAAATTACGCAGTGTTTTTGAAAGTTTTCTTTTAATTGCTAAGATATTTTTATGTCATGATGACCTTACTAAAAGCACAGAAAGGATTATCTTCAGGAATCCTATATTTTCTCTAGTTCATAAAACTCGCTGAATTAACTGCAACCACTTCTATACCTTATATAAATTACCATCCAGCTGTACTGTTCTGCAGGATAACTTTAAATTATAAAACTAACTCAGTCACGAAATCGCGAAAGTCACCTTAGTGAACGAAGGTCACGATAGCCCAAGCCCAACGACTAATGGCGATCAAAAGGTCGCGGGTTCAAAACGTAAAGTAAAAAGAGTCAACTTATATAATAATCTTTTTGTTTTATAACTAAAAGGATTAGAAGGGTCATCTGCAAAGTGCTTTTGTTAGAAATGTTATAACGTCTTGAACTCTGCACTTAGGAGGAACGCTTTTGTTTTCAGTGTCCCTTATCTGGGGTTGCCATCCGTCCTCGTTTGAGACTGTCCTCTTTTAAGGATGTGCCCTCCGGCGGGACTCTTTGTGGAGATGTGGGCCGAGTGTTTGGGGACTCGTGCATTACGGCCGGCTCGGTAGTGCCGCCATACTTGTTGCCAGGGATGTTACGGATATGAATATGTTGCGAATTATCCGTTAGCTTCGGTTACAAATATTAGATTTTTTTAAGTATTATTATTACAGTATGACAATGGATAATAAACAATGCGAAACGCGCGTGGCTAGTCTTATGACTATGACTTTCGCTTAGCGATGTTCTGTCTGTCTCTATTGTGCACTTGACATTTAACGGTAGTGTAACAGTGACAGATATAGCGCTTAGCCAAAGTACGTGCTAAGTAGCGTCTATTTATCTCGCCCTTAGTCTACATAAACAAAATTTTGTCATAACTTATATTATTTAGACTCCGCCTCAATTAGTAATAATCCGTTTTTAAACTCAGATTGCGTTACGGTTACGGTTTTTTTTTTATTTCGGGTATTCGAAAGTTTCCTTTGGGAGTTCCATAACATCTCTACTTGTACGAGACGGCGAAAAGAAATGGGATTAACATCGTGATTGCTGTTTCAGTTGTGTTTTGTTGTTTATTCGCCGTGTTTGAGTTACGGCGGGAATGTACGCGATTTCTCTCGGGCCTTCGGTTATTGATTAGGTTTATGGAATGACGGACATTTTTGAGATATTTGTTCTGTGGCTGCGATTTTGTTTGATGTTGGTTTCATGTTTGTAAAGTATTGACGTATGATTTAGTTTTAGTTTCGCTGGGAGTGTCCGCACTTAGCCTATTCGGCTATTCCTATTCGACTTTTCGGCTATTCTAACCAACCCACACTATCCCAGTATTTTCGATTCGCTAAAGATTTCCAGGAGTGACCTAGGGTGTGAAGTATAGTGTTCAGATATGAAATGTTCAGCTTACTGAGTGTGATGATTGGAGTTATTGATTTATTCGATTGAATAATCCTTAGCTACGAGTTTGATTTTATATTTGGTGCATTGTTTATGCAATACTTCACATAATTGGAATTGAGTGTGAACCTTAAAATAAATATGGTAGACTGGCCTGTCAGTTTAGTATTCGATTTCCAGACAAATCTATCATAATCATGCTCATTACGTACTCACTACTGCCATCTGTTGTGCGTCTGGGTGTTCATTTTATATCAGTTGTCTGGTTACCATAGCACAAGTTCTGCCTAGTTTGGAATCTGATGGTCGTGGATGAGCCGTCGAATTATTATTTATTTAAATAAATTAAAAAAAAGACAATATAAATAGAATCGTACTACTTTGCCTCTAACATTCATCTTAAAAAACAAGATACAAAATCTTATCAGAAAAAATTAAAGCCTGTCACATCAAACATCATGCATTGCGGAGGATGTACGAGTATTAATTACTATATGACGATAGCGCCTTATCAGCACAATGTGTGCGGCACAATGTAGCTCTGTCACCAGTTCACTGTTTCTTTAATTGTTATAAATGTAAATGAAATGGTGTGTGTTTAAGATTCGCTGTGAAGGTGTGTGTGTCTTTTTTTTTTGGTGAGTGGGAAATCATTAAATGACTTCTCCCGTCCTGGGCGGGGCGGGAGAGCGTGTCAGACTTGTATTGACTGAAACCCATTCATGTTCCTTCGGTTGCCCTTTATGTTCCGGGGTCACGGTAACTATTAGAACTATTCCGCAATCCCGGGTCTTATTGAGATTTCGATGATAAACTGGGTGATTCCGTGTCTCATATCTGCCCCCTTCAATACATATAGTGTAAAACAAAGTCGCTCCTCGCAGTCTGTACCTGTATATGATTAGATCTTTAAAACGCAACGGATTTTGATGCTTGTTTTTTTAATCGATAAAGTGACTTAAGAGGAAAGTTTATTTGTATAATATATGTAGTAGAGAAAACCGGGTTTTTTAGTTTTATAACACTCGTGCGAAGCTGGGGCGGGTAATGTATACAGTGATGTGTATTTGAGATTCGTTGTGAAGGCGTTTGTGTCTTATTAGGACTTCTGTGTTAGATAAACTGTTTGTGTAGTGTCTATGTTGATTACGTGTCTCGTATCTGCCCCCTTTATGAATATGTGGTATGGTAGGTATAATAGTTTTAATTTAACAGCTGGCGTACATATATTACGTATGATATATCTTTCTTGCTTATGTGAACAGCTGTTTAAGTTGCAAAGGCAATTTTCTTTCTGTTAAAATATCTTCAATAAGTCCTCGAGTCTACTTGTAGAGTCACGGTCATAATAACTGTTTGTTAATTTGGACTATTTTATCTGTATTTATGATAGCCTGTTTGACTATCTATCTATACTTCTATACTAATATTATAAAGAGGTAAAATTTTGTAAGTTTGGTGGTTTGTAAGTTTGTATGTAGGGGGTAATCTCTGGAACTACTGGTCCGAATTGAAAATTCTTTCAGTATTATATAGCCCATTTATCGAGGAATGCTATAGGCTATATACCATCACGCTACGAAAAATGCGGGTGAAATCGCAGGGGACAGCTAGTTATTTATATTTGGTAATTTTTGCCCATTTCCACGACCTGCACATGGCTATTTGAATTGTCGCAATTGACTTTTACCTTGTTAATGCCTGAAGAGGTGCGGTAAGTTCAACAGCCGGCTGTCGCTCGGGCGTTGAAAAATTAAAAAAAAGGTTGAGAAATCATGCGTTAAAGTATTCTACATTATTTGAGATTCTATTCGCTTTCGTTTTTCGGAGTTCCGTACTTAGTATGTCAACGTAACAAATAGCCTTTTTTTAAACTCATAAGTGAGAACACTTATTGTGACGGGCCGGAAACTACGGAGCCCTACCTCTGAGCGTGGCCCGACACGCTCTTAACCGCTCTTAACTTAGTGACAAAATTGGCGTTGTGTTGTCCGCAGGCGGGACTGTTCGTGGCGCTGAAGCTGGTAGCGCTGGCGCAGGCCGGCAAGGACATCAACATGAGCAACATACACTCAGAGACGCCGCCGCCCAAAGTCGTGAGTTATACATTTTATACCAGCCTATTACTGTAGGGCCTGTACTTATACAGAGAAAGTAAGTACGAGCATTGACCACTGCACTTGCTCAAGGCATATTTGGACCAGTGAGTCCAGGTTTCCCGTCGATAGTAGTAAGCCAAGATATGCTTCTCTCTTCTTAGGAAAGGATAAGTTATATTATCGTGGAAGTACGGGCTTAGTGTTGTGCTATTTTATAAATAACAGAACAATATTTTGTATATAGCTAGCTTAGGTATAAGTAATTAAATTGTTTTTCAAAAATTTCATCTAATAATATAAGATCAAGTCACACACCGATACATATAGAAAATAAATAATATAGTTAGTTATACTTAAACGTACAAATGTTAGGTTATGTAGGTATATCAATCAGATCAGACAAATGAAGACCTACAATTATTCACATACAGCTACAATCTATCCAGATTTCCAGGGAAGCTAACCTTTCTCGTGTCGCTAGGGCGAGCTACCCAAGGTGGCGCCTCACGCGGCGCCGGCGCGGCCCGCGGCGCCGTCGCCCGCGCCTCACGCGCCGCACGCGTCGCCCGCGCCGCACGACTGGAGCATGAAGCCGGCCGAGCGCGACAAGTACAGCCAGCTCTTCGACTCGCTGCAGCCGAACAACGGACTCATTGGCGGGAACAAGGTGAATATACTAGCCTTTTTTATTTTATTTTTTATCCAGGGTGGGAAAGGTGGTCCAGGTTTTCCTCTTGGTTGTCTTCCGCTCTGGGAGGGGGGAGTCCGACAGGCTTACTAACTAAAGACTATCCCGGTGTTACTTCTCTCACTGACGCTGAGAATTGCGGAAACGTATGCGATTTCCGCAATCCAGGTTGAAGGAACACTACTCAAACTATGTTTTCAGTCTAGCCGCATGCTAAATATCACTGTTTTAAAGAACTGCCCAAATTACTAGGTAAAACGATACCCTTGGTACGAATAGTTGTAAGAAAATACTGCCAAAGATCTACGAATAACTACCAGAACCAATGGTTTTACGGCTACAGTATAACTGTAACATATTATGTTTAAAAACTATGAAAGCCAAAGACGTTACATGTGAACTACAACTGACATCTTACATCATGCAATCTGACATTAGCATATATACAAAATCCCGTCAAGAACCGTCCGGCAGTAGCTTACCAGACACAACGCCCGTTTGGCCGGAGGACCTTTTTCAATGGAGTTTGGGGAAACTTTACGATGTTCCTCATACATCTAAAGTGGATTTTATTCAATAATGAGTGTTCTATTACCCCCATATTGTAGTTATTGACCGCTATGTGTTGTGTGTGTTCCAGGTGAAAGGCATGCTGATGGAGTCGAAGCTGCCCATCGAGACGCTGGGCAAGATCTGGGACCTCGCCGACCAGGACAAGGACGGCATGCTGGATAGGCACGAGTTCATGGTGGTAAGTATTGAGAACCATTGTAAACATCACTGACGTGCTCTCTTCCAGGACTTGTGTATAAAAAGTATTTTAGTACAAGGCTTTTATTTCAGTTACGCCATTTTATATTTACTAATTGTTAAAGACTCAGTCGGTTGGTTAGTCAGACAAATTTCACTAGCTTCTTGTTCCAAAACGTATTTGGCAAGGCTTTCGTGTTCGCCCTGTTTTAAACTAAGACACATGTGCACTCGGTAATATCTTTTTCATTACATTATCAATTGAACTCTCGATAACTCATTACTTCCTCTATTTTGATCAGAACAGTCCTGGTTTTTCGTTTTAAATTCAAACTCTAAAGTTGCCGTATGTCAGAGATGATAAGTTATGTTTAAATGTCGAAGACAAAATTGTTAAAAAACTACCTGGTCTATGATGATGGTGGATGAAGGATGGTTCTGATGTGTTTTTATACAATGAAAGTTTTGCAATGTTTTTACCAATTGTTTGGGTGAAAATGTGCATTAATGGCCAAAAGTACATTAACCTAAGTGTCATGTTTTTGGCATTTGTTCAATATTACCGGGTGCCTTGGTCAGTTTAGCTCCACCAGCGTCACTAGCAGTATGTGTAATAATTTGTGCTTTTATTATTTCTAAATATAATATAATTGCAATCTTGAGTCGTCAAAACAATAACATTATTTTGAGTGGCTTGTGAATTTAATACTTTGTTTCTTAGCTTAGTTGTTATAGGAATTTACTTTTCGTACTTTTCTTATCCCTATAACTGGTCAATGAAATGGTTTGTCGATCAGGCCAGTTGAGTGAACCACAATTATATCACAGATAAAACAACAAAATGGCATCCATAAGAATCAATTTCGGGTGGCGGTAATACGACACCTGTCATCAATACGGTAGTTTCCACCATAATCAATTGACGTACTTTTTATGAGCTGTCAAAACGCCATTCTCCAATAGATTTTGTACGGCTTGTACGACTTATGACGTCACTAAAATAACAACTCAGTTGACTTTCTGTTTATTGATTTCAAAACAACTAAAAATGAAATTTTATAGCAAATTGAAAATGAACCGAATTTATTAGGCTGAAATTAATAAAGGTTTTATAGGAATTGTGTCTAACATTTATTGGTCAATGGTGGAAACTACCCAATTGCAGCTGTCACATTGACATTTGGCTAGAGCAGAGATTGTGTCACGGCGAACGTTGGGCTTACTTTCCCTATTTAAACTTTCGAACACATGATTGGAGACAGAATAGAAAGACAATAGCAGCGCGAGAGCCGGCTGTCGTTTGGTCGTCGAAAGGTTAAACAATGTTTGGCAACGATCACTCCATGTATTATCTTCATTCATCACCTTGTTTCCCCTGTGGCAGGCCATGCACCTGGTGTACAAAGCGCTGGAGAAGCACGCGGTGCCGACGTCGCTGCCGCCCGAGCTGCGGGCTCCGGGCGGGCGGCCTGCGCGCACCCCGTCCCGCCGCCCTCGCGCCCGCCCTCGCGCCCCCCCTCGCGCCCGCCCAGCCCACAGCCACGCGCCCCCCGCGCCCCAGCCGCCGCCGCAGCCGCAGAGCAATGCGGCGCTGCTGGAGGGACTGCTGGACCTGTCTAGTGTGAGTAGCTTTGTGGAAAAAGGTTCATGTGTTATGATGGTTATGAAGCGTGAGAGTCAAAACCGCTGGTGTACCATAACGAATTAAATTATACCAATTACCAAGCAAATGTATTCTGCAACAGGCCTTTGAAATGTTATTTTTTGAGCTTAGCGTAAATTTGTTCTTCTCTGAACACCCTTTTTTTCCAAAATGGTGACCACGGAACAAGAGTTGCAACCCACACAAACTTTGAATTTAACTTTAAACAAACTACCTCCTCTGCCTTGTTATCTAAAAATGCATCCTCTGACAAAATTGTAAATGTAAAAACCGTAAATGTAATTTTTTCAATGGGACTATAAACAAGACTGCTATACCATAATTTTTATTAACGTAGAAGGACTAGCACCTACATTAATAAAGGTACGATTATTGGTCTTGGACAAGGCTTGTGAAAGGACATGGCAGCCCCCAATATGGCGGTTGCATAGTTATCGAATTCAATTTACACCAATGATTTTTGGTGTTTTATTTCGTTAATATTGGTACGTTAAATTGCAATAAATAAAACACATAAAGAACTTGTCATTACAACAGACTAGACGTAAACAGTTTCACTAAACCTTTAGTCATATTGCTGGCATTAAGTGCATAGAATAGGATTTGCTATTCGAAACCATAAGGCGCTCTAGTAAAACTATTTATTAAAACCTGACAATATACCATATGCTACTAACCAGTGGTGACATAAGGCTCTGAAACGTTGTTTTTATCTGCTGGCCTTTGAGAGTGACGACCATGGACCGGAAGACGCAACGTAGGCAGGCCTCCCACTAGGTGGACCGACGACAACATGCAAGTTGCGTTTTATCGTCTACGTTGCGTCTAAGGAGGAGGCCTAAGTTCAGCGGTAAACTCCGGCTGATAATAATAATAAGGAAAACACAAAATAAGGCAAAACAGTGTAAATGATTATTTAATTTTTACAGAAAACAAATAAAAATGATTTGATACATTATTACCTTACCTAGATAACTTATTACATTATTACATTACAGCGTTGAGTTATTTTTGAACGAGTCATAGGTCTACTAAACGGTTTTTATTTTATTCCTACACTATCAACAATCAGTTTATTTTTTTAGTTCACCAACGCAAAAGTCTTGTGTACAATCTGTTTGTCTTTGTAGGCTTTGTGTGGTTATTCCTCAGTTGATGCACCTCATAGCAATCCACAAATCAAATCAGTCAGTATCAGTCCGTAAAGATAAGCGGCGGCGGGTCAAAAATATCTGAAAATAATCGCAAAACCCAAGAACAATAGGGACGTTGAATTTGCAATGACAGATTGTCTGCAATATTGACGTAATTGACATTTGACATAAAAAAACACACATTTGTGTTCAAACCAGTACCGTTCCGTTTTAAAACTTTGTTTGGGTGAATTAGACAAAAACTTATTAAAATGTATTATTATGAAATGAGCATTTTACTAAAATCGACAAATACCAATGAATACAGTTTCGTATGAATAAAATGTCGCTAATATAATGCAATGGTCGACCATATCAACATTTTCTACAAGTAGTATACGTGGTTTGGAACGTTCTTTACCATATTTATCTTTCTCTATGGTGAAATATGGCGGAACTTGACAGACGATATTTTGAATTCGTATCCGTTACTTATTATTTTGAAATAAAAGCTGATAAGTCCACGAGAGGCTAAAAAGTACGTAGTATTTCATTTTTCTATTTTTTAGTTTACAATGTATTTACTATGTTTGTGTACATGGAATGCCATTTTTGTCCATGTCATTTGCCGCTTAGTATTTTTCGACATTATCATAAACAAATTACTTCCTTTAAAAGAAAGGTGACAGCATAACTAATAACTATCTCCAACCTCCCCAGCCGCCGACACAAACAGCGTCCCATGCGGCGATGTCCACGACTCCCCTGAACTCCTCGATGATGAGCAGCAGCTCGTGGGTGGTGTCGGACGCAGAGAAGGCAGTGTTCGACGCACAGTTCGCGGCGCAGACACGGACCGCGACGGGTTGTCTCGGGAACGAGATCAAGCATATGTTCCTGGACTCCGGCCTGCCGCAGGCTACCTTGGCGCATATATGGTGAGGAGTTTGTGTTATTTGGCGGTTTTATGATGTTTTGGATAGCAGTTAAGTATCAAATGAGTGTGTCAAGCAATAATAGTAGATTGTATTACAAGGGCACAAAGTAATATTTTTACGGCGAGGGCGTATTTTCCGACCTTACTACGTTCGGGATTCTATTTAAGAATCCCGAGCGAACGAGAGTAAAAACATGCAA